>LPNX010079875.1:359341-472446 GCA_001517045.1 Pseudotsuga menziesii
AGAGGAATCCACACCATTGTTGGTCGACAATACCTTTGCAATCAAGCTGGCTAAGAATCCTAGATTCCATGATCGAACCAAACACATCAACACAAAGTATCATTTGATTCGACATCATGTAGAGGCCAAGACAGTCCATCTTCAACATTGTTCCACAAATGATCAAGTTGCAGACATCTTCACCAAAGCGCTTGGACGAGAAAAGTTTGAAAGATTCAGAAACATGCTCGGACTTACGAACACCCTTTCGGATTAAGAGGGGGATTGTTAGAATATAATCCGTTAGGGATTATAATATTTTAAATATATAAATAAAGAATAGGAAGCTGAACAGTTACGTAGGAATATGGATAGGCCGGTCAGAATCTCAACCACCGCTTGAAATGTATAAATATATGCATTGGCATTGGAATAACAATCAATCGGGAGTTATACCTAACACCCAGGAAGGAAAAATTGTAATAGTGAACTGCATATGGAAACTGCCTCACATGTTCAATCTGCGTAATAAATCGGAGTTGTTGGAATTCCTTGTGGGCGCATGCTACCTGAATCCGGCGGCTGTTACGCTAGCTACTGGCCCAGTGGATACCAGAGAATCCAGCGTGGTTGACCTTTCGCTCAAGTGTGGTTATGGCGAAGGCAGTATAAGCAACGGCAACATTGTGTTTGCAAAATATAGTCTGTTTATGCTATGCAACGGGGTTGGCGAATCATATGAAGTAGAGTTTGTGGGGCATTATCAACTTGTTCTGAAATGGGATTCCACCCCTTTAATTTTGGTTGCTACATGGAAATCGACCTGATCATTTATGTTTCTTGCTGAACAACATGATTTTTTTTACGTCTATCAAAACTAGAGAGTTGTGTCATGCATAATCTCAAGTTTTTTTAGGCATGCCTAGTGTTGGGCACCATTTTGACCTATTTTTGTCATCTAATACCTTCCAGTTTCCTACATAAACCTTCATATTGGTCCATAAAACCTTAATTCCATTCACAAAATTTTGGTCAAAGGTATAATTGTTGTGGCTTATAAATTGAATTATGAGATTTTTAAGGCATTTAAATTAAGGTTTTATTCATAAATACAGAATGTGCTAACTTCCCATAATTGCTCCTAGGTTGGATACTTGCAGGCCAGCTAGGCGCAAACTGAGAGATGGGAGAAAAATCCTTGATGTCCAAGGATGGATAAACTTCTAGCGAATAGATGATATGGTTCTCACAGGTGTCGAGTCAATGCCGGTCAAAGATGACCACCTGTGCTACCACTTAGCATAAAAACAGGACAATTCTGATTTTGTCTATTTTGATGGATCTGATGGAGGATCTTGAGGGTCGCAGATCATTATTAGTCTTCCAGATTTGTAGCATTTCTAGTTTTTTTAAAAGATTGTAAAAATATTTGATTTTACATATGAGAAAAATCTCTGTTGGATCATAAACGTATAGCGTGGAATCAAGACTGTGGATTTGATTACCGTGTATGCCCAATTCGATATGGTGAATGCAATTGAAGTTTAAAGCTCTGTGATTTTCTCTGCGTGTGTAAGCGAGGCACTGGAGAGCCCCCTTTTCCAAGTCTGCACACCTCTTTTTATATCGTTGCCAGTGGTATGTTTTATTAAATCCTGTAGAATTCGATTTCTTCATTTAACTACTCATACATTGCAGAACGAGTTGGATTGTTTGAACAAGGTTAGAAACTCTGTTATTTAATCATTCACATGTTGTAAGAATGTTTTAGACTGCTTATTCAATATCAAATAGCTGTACATTGCTTATTTGATGATGAATTATTGAGGACAGTTATACATTGTGAATGTCTTCCTCGAAGAGAAATTAATGTTTGACTACTTTCAATATTGAGATAATAGGCAGAGTATCGTGATCTATATTTTAGGGTTAGGTTTAATTTGTTGTTTTTATCTCAGAATATTTCATATATGAATTGTTGTTTAACTCAGAGATCAAATAAAGTTACTTCTGTAAGGGATTTTTTGTATTTCAAAGTCACAGCATTCTAGCTTTCAATAGGTTTGTTTCATAGGTAAACTAGATATCCAATTAGGTATAGCTTTGAGTCTCTATATTTGGGATATGCCTCTAAGTCTACAAACTCCGGATTGACATAAACTCAAGGTCTAATCTACACTAGTAGATTGGAGTCCTGGATCATAAATGTATAGTGTGGAATCAAGACTGTGGATTTGATTACTGTGTATGCCCAATTCGATATGGCGAATGCAATTGAAGTTTAAAGCTCTATGATTTTCTCTGCGTGTGTAAACGAGGCACTGGAGGGCCCCCTTTTCCAAGTCTGCACACCTCTTTTTGTATCGTTGCCAGTGGTATGTTTTATTAAATCCTATAGAATTTGATTTCTTCATTTAACTACTCATACATTGCAGAACAAGTTGGATTGTTTGAACAAGGTTAGAAACTCTGTTATTTAATCATTCACATGTTGTAGGAATGGTTTAGACTGCTTATTCAATATCAAATTGCCGTACATTTCTTATTCGATGATGAATTATTGAGGACAGTTATACATTGTGAATGTCTTCCTGTAAGGGAAATTAATGTTTGACTGCTTTCAATATTGAGATAATAGGCAAAGTATCGTGATCTATATTTTAGGGTTAGGTTTAATTTATTGTTTTCATCTCAGAATATTTCATATATGAATTGATGTTTAACTCAGAGATCAAATGAAGTTACTTCTGTAAGGGAGTTTTTGTATTTCAAAGTCACAACATTCTAGCTTTCAATAGGTTTGTTTCATAGGTAAACTAGATTTCCAGTTAGGTCTAGATTTGAGTCTCTATATTTGGGATATGCCTCTAAGTCTACAAACTCTGGATTGACATAAACTCAAGGTCTAATCTACATTAGTGGATTGGAGTCCAACATTTGGCGCCGTTGTCGAGGAGACATTTTAGAAGCAGACTTAAGAACTTTTCTCTGATAAAAAGAAAAATTCAAAAAAAAACACAGAGTAGATTTTAGTTTTATGTCAAGACAAAGAGACGAGAAAGGAAGATTTATCAAAACCCCCCCAAAAATAGAAGTAACAGGAACTTCTTTATCTGATAAAAAAGGATTCATTACAATTGTTGATACTTTTAAAATGGCTGAGGAAGAAACATCAAAAGGGCCAACTGCAAAATAGAGAAGGGAGTATGAGAGAAGGTTAGAAATGGAAAATAAACTAAGACAAGAGAGAAGGGAAGAAGAGAGGAGACATGATAGGGAAGAAGAGAGGAGACATGATAGGGAAGAAGAGAGGAGACATGAAAGGGATGAAAGAGCAGAAGAAGATCAGGAAGCCACCTTTAAATTCACCATCTTGGACACTAGCATCATCCTAGGGGAAGAGGTAAATATGAAGAATATCCCACCATCTATCCTACCAAATTTCTATGGTATGACTTCTGAAGATCCGGATTCTTTCCTATTTGAGTTTGATATCTTTTGTCGAACTTATGGATATACTAATGACACCCACAGACTTCGTATTTTCCCTGCTACTCTTAAAGCAACTGCCTTGAAATGGTTCATGGGATTAGGAGAGCATTCTATAACTAGTTGGGATGAGATGAGGAAAATTTTCTTAGAAAATATCAAGCATATTGTAGATCAAAGGATTTAAAAGATGACATTTTCAGAATGTCTCAGCAGGAATATGAAAGCTTGGAATAATATCTAGAAAGATTCTCATACAACCTGCAAAAATCCAAATACAATTCCTTGACACCTGAGATCATTCGGACAATATTTTTAAAAGGAATAATAGAAGAATATCTAGATATTTTGAATGTTATGGGAAAAGGTGACATCTCCTACTTACCCTTTGATGAGATACAAGAATTATGTCAGAAGTATTCAATAGGAAAGGCTAGAAATGGGAAAAGGGATGTAACTTCCAAAGTAACTAAATCTACAACTAGTGGCATATCCAGAGATGAGCTTGGAAATCTGTTAGAATATTTTAAGACTGATCTATTGAGTACCTTAGGCACACAGGTCAAAACATCAAAGACCAAGAAGAGAAAAGAACAACAGGACCAACAAGATCAAGCCCTCTCTATTTTCTGCCCTAAATGTAGAAAGAAACACCCATTAAAAGAATGTCATTTAAATATTGTTCAAATTTGTGGCTTATGTACTTCAAATCACAAAACTGATGATTGCCCCAGATTGAAAGAATTGCAGGCAGCTCGAATGGAGGAGAATCAAAGCATGGAGTTTCTCTATTTTATGGGACAACGAAGACCTTGGCAGCCACGATTTTCAGGTATGTCTCAAGATCCTATGTAGCAGTTTCATTCAACTTATCAAACTCATGTTCAGAATTCATGGAGTGCACCCATGCTCTAGCAAACTTGGTCTCCTCAATTAGCCCAATCTGCTCCAAATTGGAGAGGGTATACTCATGGTAACCAAACATATCAACAGGACTATAAACAACCCTATCAACAACCTTCTGCATATCCCCAATACCATCAGAATCAAGCCCCATTTTTCCAACAACCCAATCTGGCTCCTCAACTAGGTCAACAACCTCAACAGCTTCAATTTCCATCCAATCAACCTCCACCTCAGCCAACACAATTTCCAGCCTAGCCAATCCCAAATCCAAATAATAAAATGGATAAACCCATGTATAATGTTGATGATGGAATGACACTCCCCTACTCAATCTTCCCACTTCAAAATATCAACTTAAGATCTAGAAAAGCTTTACAAAAAGAAACTCCTGTTATTTTAGAAGAACAATCAGAAAATGAGAAAACTCCAAAAAAATTAAATATAGAAAAATCATAGTTGGAAAAGTCACAGTCAGAAAATCACAGTCAAAAAGGGAAAACATTATTACCTTATATACCTTGTTTCCAAAAAGGTTGGTCAAAGAAAAACTTTCAATCTCCCTACCTGATTTTGATCTGTTGAATGAGTTAACCAATGTATGTGTTAAGATTCCCCTACTGCAGGCTATAAAGGATATTCCAATGTATACTAAAGCAGTTAGGGAATTATGTCTTAATAAAAGAAGGAAGGATCCATAAAAAATTCATGTGGTAGGAAAATTAGCAGGACTAATGTCTAACACTATTTTTATTGAAAAGTATGAAGATCCTGGAATCCCAATGGTCACAATTACTGTTAACAATTTTTCAATTCCAAAAAAACTGATTGATCTAGGTGCTTCCATTAATGTCATGACACTAGAGGCAATGGAATATCTTCACTTGAAAAATCTCAAACCAACCACTACAATTTTGGAACTAGCTGACAGGTCTAAAATCACACCTGAAGGGATCTTAAAAGATATCATTGTTTCTTTAGACTCCTGGGAGTATCTTGTAGATTTTATAGTGCTACAACCAAAGTCTAATCTAGGAGGGCATCCATTGATTCTTGGCAGACCCTGGTTGGCAACAGCTGATGCTTTCATGGGGTGTAGATCAGGAAGTATGCTCATTTCACATGGGACAAAGAGAAAACAAATTACACTTTATCCTTCTGCCCAACGACCTTCTGCATTAGATTAGTTATCATGGATTAATGAGACCAAAGAATAGGAAGAAGAAGTGATTTAACCTGTCCTAAGTATCAATCAGTTCTTTGATTTTCAAGAAGAAAACAACAAAGATTTGTTAGATTACTTCATTGTTGAACCTGATATTTCTGAAGAATTAAGAGACATGCAGTATGCTATAGCAGATCAAGTTTTGGGACAAAATTTTCAGGAAAATTGCATAGTACATTCTCTAGAATTGGCACTTCATGATATTTTTAATGTTCATTCAATCACTGATGTCCAAAGCAAAACAGTTGAAATCAGTCCAGGAAAACATTTGAATATCAATGCACATCTTACTACATCATAAGAAGAACAGTTGATTGCCTTGCTGAATAAAAATTCCCATGCATTTTCTTGGGAATACACTGACATTCCAAGCATTCATCACGAAACATGCACTCACCACATTTACACAGATGATAAAATCAGACCTCTCAGACAACCACAACGTAGAATGAACCCCATACTAAAAGAGATAGTTAAGGAAGAATTGCAGAAGTTATTAAAAGTAGGATTTATTTACCCTATCTCTGACAGCCAATGGGTTTCTCCCTTGGTTGTTGTTCCTAAAAAAAATGGTAAATGGTGGATATGTGTAGATTACAAGGAGTTAAATAAGGAAACATTAAAAGATTATTTTCCATTGCCCTTTATTGATCAAGTGTTAGATGCCTTAGCTGGAAAGGAATATTTTTCATTTCTAGATGGTTTCAGTGGATATAATCAAATTAGCATTGCAAAAGAGGACCAAGACAAAACTACCTTTACATGTCCTTAGGGCACATATGCCTACAAGGTTTTACCTTTTGGCTTATGTAATGCCCCAGCTACTTTTCAGAGGGCAGTCTTGGCCATTTTCACAAATCTAATTCGTGAATGTGTTGAAGTCTATATGGATGATTTTTCTGTGCATGGAAGTGCCTTCGAGGATTCCTTAGCAAACCTGGAGAAAATTTTAAAAAGGTGTTTTGACTCAAATATTTCCCTTAGCAACAAAAAGTGTTTTATGATGATGACTAAAGGGATAGTTTTAGGACATCACATTTCTTCATCTGGAATAAAAGTAGATCTTGCTAAAATTCAAATCATTGAAAAACTATCTGAACCAACAACTCAAACATATGTAAGAAGCTTTTTAGGGTATCCAGGCTATTATCGTAGATTTATTGCAAATTTCAGTAAGATAGCTCTGCCATTGTTTAAATTAATTTCAAAGGATGTACATTTCAAATGGGATACTAACTCTCAATCTGCATTTCAGACACTTAAAGAGAAGCTCTCAACTGCTCCCATTTTAAGGGGACCAAATTGGACATTGCCCTTTCATATTTCTACTGATGCATCTGATACTGCAATAGGGGCCTCTTTGGGACAAAAAGAGCATACCATGACTTATGCTATCTATTTTATCAGTAAAAATATGACACCTGCAGAATTGAATTATACAGTCACTGAAAAGGAGATGTTGGCAGTAGTTCATGCTGTGAACAAATTCCATCATTACATTACTGGCTATGAAATTTTTGTCCACACAGATCATTCAGCTTTACGATATTTAATGAATAAATCTATCACTAATGGTCGGATAACCAGATGGTTACTATTAATGTAGGAATTCAATATCACTGTTTTAGATAGGCCTGGACAAGAAAATCAAGTGGCAGATTTCCTGTCTCGTTTACACAATACTGGTGAGGTTGTTCCTTTTTTAGATAGTTTTCCTCATGAACACTTGTTTGCAATTTCTGTTATCACTCCTTGGTATGTTGATATTGCCAACTATTTATCATTAGGAAAGCTACCTCCATCTATGTCATCTAAAGAAAAGGAAAAGATTATTAAGCAAAGTGCTAGGAATATATGGGTCAATGGTGATCTCTTTTATACAGGATATGATCTAATTATCAGGAGATGTGTACGACAAGATGAAGTTTTAGATATTTTGAAAGCATGTCATGATGAACCGTGTGGTGGCCATTTTGCAGAGAAAAGAACAGCATACAAGATACTCAATTTGGGGTATTACTGGACTTCTATTTTCAAGGATTCTAAGAAGTATGTTAGGAGCTGTGATACTTGTCAACGGATGGGACGGCCAGTCCGATATGATGAAATGCCACTCCAACCACAAATCCTCATAGAACCATTTGAAAAGTGGGCTGTTGATTTCATTGGTCCGATTCATCCACCATCACAAGGGAAGAAGTACATTTTGGTATGTACAGACTATGTTACAAATAGGGTGGAAGTCAAACCATTACCAAAAGCCACAGAACAGACCGTGGTAAACTTTCTTTTGAAGAGACATTTGTCAGATTTGGGGTTCCTAGAGAGATTTTCACTGATCAGGGTGCCCAGTTTACTTCTAAACTAGTGTAGGAGATAGCAGCAAAGTACAAGATTAAGCACATAAAATCTACACCATACCATCCACAAGCCAATGGCCAGGTGGAATCTACAAACAAGACTTTGGAAGGAATCATAACCAAAACTGTCCAGATGCATAGGAAGGATTGGTCAGCTAAGATTACTGAAGCTTTATGGGCATACCGAATCACTTGGAAAAACAGTACTGGTTTTTCTCCTTATCAGCTCGTTTATGGTTAAGCAAGTCCTCCTACCTATATAATTTCAAATTGATACCTTCAAGTTAGTAGCAGATTTGGGGATGAATCTTTCTGAAGCACAGCAAGGAAGGATACTTCAATTAAATCAACTAGATGAGATGAGACAGGCTCTAATAGAACACAATATTTTGATACAACAACAGAGAGCCCAATGGCGTGACAAGTTTATCAAAAAGAAACAATTTCACATCGGTGACTGGGCCCTATTGTTTGATTCAAAGTTCAAAGACTTCAAGGCCAAATTCACAACTCATTGGCTTGGTCCATATGAGATTGCAGAGGTATATGACAATGGCTCGGTCAAACTCCAAACAATTGATGATGAAGCACATACATTTGTGGTCAATGGCCATCGACTCAAACTCTATACCAAGCCTATCAACAAAGAAGATTTCATACAGCAAATTTCACAGCAACGGGAGATGGAAGTGCTGGATAAACACACTGGTGTTTCTCCTTCACTTTCTTCTTAGCTATTTTCTGATTTGATATAAAAAAAATTAAATAAAAAAAAAAGAAAAAACAAAACATAAAAAAAAACCAGAAAAAAAAAGGAGTTTAGTTGTGAAAACCAGGCCACTGGCACAACATAAACTTGAATTTTCCTTGGAAAACCAGGTTCGCTTAGCCATTGAAAATTCATAAAAATATTAAAATTTCATGCCTCTTAGGCAGTTTTTTTTTTGCATAATAAAGTTCTTGTTTGACTTGAGGACAAGTCAATAAATAGGCCTGTGAGGGGGATAAGCATTTCATGCTCCCTCCAAGTCTTTTTCAAATGCATAGGGACCTGACTTCCAGCAAAGCAGAAGGAATCTGAGATAGTTCCAAGTTTCTTTTTCAAATGCAGAGGGACCTGACTTCCAGTTTAGCAAAAGGGACCTGAGATGGTAGATATTTTTTTTTTTAAATAAGTAGACATCAGAAGGACATATGAAAATCAGAAACAAATTGCAAACCAGCTACATCAAACAGCAAGCACAACATAAAGGGATATCAAGCAAAGTCTGTAAGGATTTTAATTTTTATGCTTTAAAAGTTGCATGATTCTTTGTTTTTAAGTAAATGACATATCTACCTATCCTCATAAGCCTGACTGTCTACTCTATCATCTTCACAATCCATGTCAATATTCCATTCACTTCTCATTATCCTACCCTAGGTGTCAAAATGGTGGTCAGAACCAATCCCAGAAGCGAATTTTCAATGGCCAAAACCTACACTGCATTCTACAGGCAGGGTTTCGTTCTCAACAGGAAGTGAAATGTTTTAAAAAAAATGGGATTCAAATGTTTTTTTTATATATTTTCATACTCCATATATTAGTGCATTATGCATTAAGTTATAATATATATGGAATATAGAACATTTGATATAAATAATGGCTGTGTGTATTTCCAAAAGGTGAAAAGAGCCCACTCCAAGTGAAGAAATCCCTTCCTTACAGCTCATTAATCAAACATTGGGGTATGCAAAGGAACTGAAGCGCATTGTATAGAGATAAAATGGTTCTAACCTTACCTTTAATCTTTCTCCTTGAGAATTTGTACCTAAAATAGTGATTGGATAAAAAGTGGCATGTTCAGATAATGATTATAAAGGACGTGGTTGTATGCCCCCACGAAAACATACAAATATGCCTGGAAAATCGCATTGTGAATTGGTGACATTGGGATTGCATATTGAAATGGTCATTCTTCTTTGAACCAAACCTAACTCTTTCATCTGCAAGACCTGATTGTTGTGTAATGAAAATACATATATGGGTAATAGTTTACAGTGAAAAGAAGGCGTGTATCAGAAGAAGGACGCGAGCACTAGCTTACTGAAGAATGCATTCGTGCAGGAGGAATTGAAAAGCAATAACGCCAGAGGGGAGGTAAAACTTAAATCTTTTGCCAAAGAATGTGTTAGATCAATAGCAATTCTAGTTTCAGAGTATCATTTTGAAATAGGAAAACGTTACAGAGCTAAAAGTTGCAAGGTTGAGGTTTTCTGTTGCATATTTCTTTTCCTATTTAAGTTTCAAAATGGTATCTAGACTAGAACTAGAGAAATTCGATCCCACTGATATTCATGAGAAATGTATGGAAATCTTTGAAAAGAAACAGTGGGTGACTTTTTTTGAAAAGTTTGATGGGCACAATGATAATGTTAGCCTAACCTTTGCTGATTCATTTGATGGAAAAATGGCTACAGTGGGAAATTTGAAATTCAGACTATTTGAAGACATTTTGGCACAAATCATTGGCTTACCACAGCAAGGAGAGAGATTCTTCAAAACCAAACAATTCAAGGAGAAGGCATGGATACCCTTTCTGTGCAGGTCAAGGGCAGGATCAGTGAACTGGAAGAAGGGAATACCAAGGATCTGGTTGGTTCATCCCTGGGATGAAATAGTCTATATCATCCAAAAATCCATCACCTATGAAGGCCGATTTAGTATTGTATATCTTTACCATATCAAGCTATTGCAACATTTAAGAGGTGATTGTGAGATTAATATGCCCCATTTCTTATTACAAAGTCTTTCCAAGATGGCTAAGGCTGTTCAAAAGTGTGCAAAAGATAAAATGACAAGCCTTTTCCACTGTGGAATCATCAAAATAATCATCACATATGAGTTACAGAAGCAAAATATGACATGGCAAGAACAAGAAGAGTTGCCTGAAGAAGGTTTGAAAGAAGAACAATTATTGATGATAACATACCCCAAGGATGGAGAACAGAACCCTGAAGCAACAAGCTCAAAACTACCAAAGGGGAAAAAGAAAGAAAGAGAGGTGTTGATGATCACAGATGATGAAGACAACTCTGAGGCAACAATCTCAAAAAATCCTCAGAGAAGGATACGAACTAGGAGTGTGATGAAAGAAGAAAGACAGTTTCAAAAGCAAGATCAAATTTTCACCACTTATAAGAGAAAGCCAAGGAAGTATCAGCAAGCTCGAAATAAGTCAGCACTAGAAGAGGATGATGAAAGCCAACAAAAACAATATGAATACATACAAACCTTGGGAAGTCAAAAAGAAAATCTAACAAGTGAGATAGGGCAGGTCCATGAAGAAAAAGATATCAAAGAAATTGAAAAGATTTCAGATGAAGTGATAAAGCAGACAAAAAAAATCAATATCTTCTTGGATCAGCAAGAAAAAGAAAATAAAAATCATCCAAGACAGGAAATATTAAATGATCCAGCTTCTCCTTTATTAGAGCAACAAACTATGGAAGAAGAAAAGAAGGGAGATTCAGTACAAGAGAATGAAGAATTGAGGATGGACACTAATTCCGTGCAGCCTCCAATGAAGATGGAAAAGAAGAAAACTTCCAAAAATAGTAACAAGATTAAGATATTGAAAATGGAAGTAAAGAAATTAGAACTGAGGAATGAAAAGTTAAAAGAAAGGAACTGGAAGCTTAAAGTTCAAAGGACACGAATCTCCAAACATGCATATAGATGGTATAATCAAAAGAAAATTTACAAAACTAAGTATGAGAAACTGAAAGTCCTTTATGCATCTCGAGCTTCTATAGATGCATCATCTCAGATAGGGGATTAAAAGCAGAGAGTCAGCAACAAAATTTTGGTCATGATATAAGCAGGGTCAAATTTTTTTTTTTGGATACTTTTTGTGCATGAGGACATGAACCAACTTCCTCTTGGGGGAGATGTTGGGCACCATTTTGACCTATTTTTTTCATCTAAATACCTTCCAGTTTCCTCCATAAACCTTCATATCGATCCATAAAACCTTAATTCCATTAACAAAACTTTGGTCAAAGGTATAAATGTTGTTGCTTCTCAACAAATTGAATTATGAGATTTTGAAGGCATTTAAATTAAGGTTTTATTCATAAATACATAATGTGCTAACTTCCCGTAATTGCTCCTAGGTTGGATACTTGCAGGCCAGCTAGGCGCAAACTAAGAGATGGGAGATAGATCCTCGATGTCCAAGGATGGTTAAAATTCTAACGAACAGATGATATGGTTCTCATAGGTGTCGAGTCAATGACTGTCAAAGATGACCACCTGTGCTACCACTTAGCATAAAAATAGGACAGTTCCGATTTTGTCTATTTTGATGGATCTGATGGAGGATCTCGAGGGTCACAGATCATTATTAGTCTTCTAGATTTGTACCATTTCGAGTTTTTTTAAACGATTGTATAAATATTTGATTTTACATATGAGAAAAATCTCTGTTGGATCATAAACATATAGCGTGGAATCAAGACTGTGGATTTGATTACTGTGTAAGCCCAATTCGATATGGTAAATGCAATTGAAGTTTAAAGCTTTGTGATTTTGTTTGTGTGTGTAAACAAGGCACTGGAGGACCCCCTTTTCCAAGTCTGCACACCTCTTTTTATATCATTGCCAGTGGTATGTTTTATTAAATCCTGTAGAATCTGATTTCTTCATTTAACTACTCATACATTGCAGAACGAGTTGGATTGTTTGAACAAGGTTATAAACTCTGTTATTTAATCATTCACATGCTGTAGGAATGGTTCAGACTGCTTATTCAATATCAAATCGTTGTACATTGCTTATTCGATGATGAATTATTGAGGATAGTTATACATTGTGAATGTCTTCCTGTAAGGGAAATTAATGTTTGACTGCTTTCAATATTGAGATAATAGGCAGAGTATCGTGATTTATATTTTAGGGTTAGGTTTAATTTGTTGTTTTTATCTCAGAATATTTCATATATGAATTGCTGTTTAACTCAGAGATCAAATGAAGTTACTTCTATAAGGGAGTTTTTGTATTTCAAAGTCACAACATTCTAGCTTTCAATAGGTTTGTTTCATAGGTAAACTAGATTTCCAATTAGGTCTAGCTTTGAGTCTCTATATTTGGGATATACCTCTAAGTCTACAAACTCTGGATTGACATAAACTCAAGGTCTAATCTGCCCTAGTGGATTGGATTCCAACACCTAGTTGTCAGATAAAAACTAGGAGAGTTGTGTCATACATATCTCAGGTTTTTTTTAGGCCTGCCTAGTTGTCAGATAAAAACTAGGAGAGTTGTGTCATGCATAATCTCAAGTTTTTTTAGGCCTTCCTAGTTGTCAAATAAAAACTAGCAGAGTTGTGTCATACATATCTCAAGGTTGTTTTTAGGCCTGCCTAGTTGTCAGATAAAAACTAGGAGAGTTGTGTCATGCATATCTCAATGTTTTTTAAGGCCTACCTAGTTGTGAGATAAAAAAAAATTGTTATTTATGAAAATGAATGAAAGATATGTTAGCCATGTTAGTTAAAACTTATAGCATGGACTTTTTTTTACTTAAGAAAATGTAACATAACTCAAGAATCTTTATAATATAATTTATGTTGGTAAATGAGTTATATTTGAGTGATAAATATAAGACTTTATATATAACACTAATTATTTTTCAAGAGCATATCCATGAAAATGTAGGTTACAGCTTACAACAATCATCAAATTTTACTAAAAAGTGTAACACAATTTAAGAATCTTTATATATTAGAGAGATAACTTATGTTGGTAAATGAATGAATTTTTCAAAAAAAATATAAGACTTTATAACACTATTTATTATCCTTCAAGATCTTGTCCATAAAAATGTCAAAAAATTCTTTAATGTAATTCAACAATATAAAATAGAAGAAAATTCTCTTCAACCATAAAATAAAAAGGTTGTTTTACCTTGTTTCACATTGTTTTTTTTTTTTTGCAGAAACCCCAACTATCATTTTTTTGTTATATCATTTTATGACCAACAATATTATTTCTCAATGGTCTATTGTGTATTCTTAACACATAGTGTGTTTGAATGTTAAATGTCCAATTTTAAAAGTTTTTTAATATTAACAAAAATTGAAATATTTGTTTAATAATTGTACATTTAATTTTTGTAATTTAAAAAATATATATTTCTTATTGGCTTTGAGGCTTTATGTGTGTTTTTAGTGGAATCCTTTGTATCAAGTTACTTTAAATTAATAAAAATTACAAAAATAAATTATTAATAAATGTATTTTTATATAAGATACAAAAATAAATTCTTAATAAATGTACTTTTATATAAAACAAAATCACAAGAAAGAAATTCATATCCCTATACAAAATTCACAACTTTTAGACTCTCTTAATATTTCTTTTGAAAACTCAAATAAAACTCTTCAACATAATAATATCACACATCATTTCATTATGCAATATTTGTAGAAATAGTAAATTCTATTAACTAAAACATTACAAATAAAAGCACAAAATAAAATAGAAGACATTAGTGCTGGTTTGTGTGCACAGTTTTAAGTAATAAAATTAACATTTAAGAAGTCAGACAATCTTTATATTTTTATTTTGATAACTTTTAAATTTTAATATTTATGATATGGATAGTTTTAAAATTGAAAATTGAACATTTAATTTATAATAAGTAATTATGAATATGATTATTAAAATCATAAAATTACTAAAATAGCAATTTTCAAAAACAATTTAGACCAGCTTTTATAAAAAATTAGCTAAAAAAAATGTTAGGACTTTTAGTTGTCTATTATCCTAACTCTAAGAGTATATACCATTTGAGCAATATAACACCGCAATTTTTACAATTTCAACAAAATTTAGCTGAAAATTTGCCAAAAATAAATAAGTACAAATGGTCCAAAGAACGGCCCTCTGTAATTGACCGTGCTATATGCTGAATTCTACGTCATTACAATTTATTTTCTCTGCGCAGGGTTCTATACCATGAGTTGCGTGCACCTGCTACATTCCATTTTCCCTATGCGTTATCAATCTTGCCAACGCCAGATGAAATTAGTCGGTGGCTGCGCTTCAAAAATGTTGTGGTCATCCTTTTAATTATGGGCATGAATATCCTGAAGAGAGTCTTAATGAAGATCAAAACTTAAATTGACTTACATCAAGTTACATGCCTATGTTTTTACCACAAGAGATGCCAAGACCGAAACAATCACAAGCGCAAACTAGAATTAACCAGAGTTTATGATCCCAGCTACTAAGTGCAGAGGGAGAGCATATGTTACTGGTTTTACAGACTCATTACAGTTGAGATCATTGCTTTTGATCCTAGCTGATCGCTCAAGGCATGGAGGGAGAGCATACACAATGCTTGACACACTAACAAAATGCAGAAATCTTACTAGACTCAGAAGCACGCGATATCCAAATGAGAGGAGGAACACCTTATTTATACAATTTTAGCCGGTGACCCGAAACTTACACCTAACGGTAAAAATACTTGATTTGTATCTCATGGTAGTGGATCAAATTGCACCTTTTGTTGGGTAAATCACCCAAACCATGTGAAAGAATCTACGGACTGACAACATACTGGATTTTTCCACAGTGGAGCTACTGTTAGCATCCCACGACGCTTTCCATTATTCATTGTCATGATTACAAATACATGGGTTTTCCCCACATGTACAACCAGTGAATCTATCAGATTCAGAGTCGCTATCTAAACCAAATTCGGTATCCGGAAATAAGCAATTTGAGAAACACTGTTCCACATCAGATCCGATCATGACTTCATTAGGAATACAATAGAAATCTCCTTGAAAAATGGATTCAAATTTAAGGTTTAAATGAATTCTTCTTGTATGAATTTTATGATCTAAGACGAGGTCATTTTTTTCCATTCTTCTGAATTTCTACTAAGTGAAAACAGGGGGTTCAAGAGGAGAGTAAGCTCCTCCAAGATGTCGTATTTTAAATTTAAACCACATATGATTGTGGTGTGCTACAATCATGTCTGCTTGAAGGTGTAGGATGAAATTTGTAGGTCGTTGAACCCAATCTTTTCTTGGACAGAATTTATCAAGGAAAACTTCTGTCCATCTGGACCATTGTTGTTGCACCAGTGTAGAAGGATCTCCACAAATTATTATTTCTCCCTGTTCTATGCAAAACTGCAATATGAGGTTATAACTATTCCATGTTAAAAATCCTGGACCGATATCCACATAATACAATTCTCGTCCATCTGTATAAGCTGTGTCAACCCAAACGTGATTAAGCTGCTGAAGCTGGTACATGGCATTTTCTAAGCCTTTAAAGGCTTGCTTTTCCCATCTCTCCAATATTTGTATTTTCAAAGGAGAGGCATTTACTTCTTGGATCAAGGAGAATGTCAGATACTTATCTGCTTCCTTTTTGTTGGCGCAAATCAAAAAAACTTCTCTTTCTTCTTCTGACAAGGGATCATTAAAGATTCGAAGCTTAGATTTTTTGTTTGACGAGATGGATGCTCCATAACCAAACATGTTGAGGCTAGGTTTCTCCTGTAATTCTTCTCTGGTTAGCATATCAGCAACACAATTCAAATATCCTAGTTTATATACAATTTCAAAATGTAAGTTTTGCAACCAAAGAAACCATTTTAGAATCCTAGAACTATTTTCTGCCATAGATTTTCATTCTTGAATATACCAGGCATTATTTTCAGATCTATTCTAACAATGAACTTGACAGGTTTTAGATAAAGCTTGAAATCGTTTAAAGTCTTTTTGACTACGAGGATTTCCTTGTGACTTGACGGATAATTGATTTCTGCATTTTTGAATGCTCCTGAAGCATAGCCAGATATTTCTTCTTGATCTCCATGTTTTTCTATGAAAATACCTCCCCAAGATTTATTGGAGGCGTCTGTTTCAATCACCATTTGACCCGAACCTTGTGGTAGTGAAAGTGCAGGAAGTTGTTTTACTTTTTCTTTGATTTTCTTTACTGCATCCGTCATATCTTTATTACATTTTGGGGGATTTTTCTTCAGCCCTTGCTACAGTAGATGAATGTCATCTTCTTTCCCTTTATAGAATGGCCTAATATAATTTAGGCTTCCCAAAAATCTCTACAATTGAACTTTTTCTAAGATCTGATCAGGAAAGTGAGCAAAAACCTTCAGGACATGTTCTTGAATGATCACCTGTCCTTTATTTATTTTATATCCTAAAAATTCAATGTCATTTTTGCCAATTTCCATTTTGGATTTTGACAAAACTAATCCATGTTTGAAAACCAAAGAATAAAATTCTTGAATATGTTTCAAATGTTCCTGCAAATTGTTGGAACAAATAATAATATCATCTATGTATACTAATGCCAATTTCTTTTCTCTAAATATATCTTCCATTCTTTTCTGGAATTCTGATGGTACATTATTTATGCCAAATGAAAGGGCCTTCCATTGATACTACCCATGAGGAACAACAAAGGCAGCTTTGTACCTGTCTTTTGCTTCAATTCCAATCTAGTAAAAAATAGACTTCAGGTCAAACTTGCTAAAAATTGTGCATCCTTTTATTCTCTACAGCAAACTAGATTTATCAGACAGAGGGTAATAGACTGGTTCAAGGATTGTGTACAAGGGTTTAAAATTCACAACTAGTCTAGGTTTTCCTCTTTTTATCTCAGAGTGTTTATTGACAACAAATGCTCAACATGCCCAAGGGCTCTTAGAAGGTTCTATAAGGCCTTTGTCTAAGAGTTCTTTGATTTCATTTGCACAAAATTCTCTTTCTGAGGGAGACATAAGGGCAGCAGAGGTTTTCTGAGCTTTTGGTTTTTCTATGGGGTTAAAAGGTAGGGAGACAAAGTATTTTTCCCTGGTCCAAAATGCATTAGGTGACTCTAAGGTGCAATACTTCTCTAGTTTAGAGGAAATTTCGAGGAGGGCGGACTCTTTATGCATTTCTGCATAGGTGATGCATCGTTCCATTTTGAATAATTCTGCAAGACTGAGAGTGGGATTATATTAGGGAACACGATTCTTACATTTGAAAGAAGCAGAATAGTATAGAGAGGTGGAAACTCTTCTGCCATTTATTGTACAAGAAAAATTCATATTGGGCTCATCAACTGTAATGGGGATGACTTTATGCAAGAAGGGTGATCCTATGATGCAATCTTCTTTTAGGTCGTCTAGCCTATTGAGATACATAATTTATTTTATTCCACTGATGCTTGTTGGAAAATCTGGAACTCGTCCTTTGAGCTATACAAGAGTTCCTTCAATGGCTACACCATGCTCATTTGTTTTTTCCCAGTAAAAAGATGGTATAGCATTTCCTTTTTCCAAATTTATTTGGCAACCTAAATCTATCAAATAATCAAGCTCATAAGATTTGAATTCAGATGGACAAAATTTTGTTTTAATGAAATATTTAGGACCAGTGAATAGTCCTAAAGATCCTAGTGATGGTTCATCATTTTGGCAGTCTTATGTTCCTGAATCACTAGTGTGTTGAGAATGTTTTGGAATTTTATAAGCTTTTGGTGACTGTAATGCTTCGGCATAGGCTCTACACATTTCTTCATCAAAGGACTGGTCTCTTTCTCTTATCATTATTTCAAGCATTCTTTTCAATTCCTCTATTTCTTTTACCAGCTTCTTTAGAGAATTCTGCTTATCTTTTATCTCTAGTCTTAGCAGATTTTCTTTATCTTTTCTGAACTTTTGTATATCCTCATGATGATCAGGATAGCCTTTGTATAAATCTGTAGGCTGGTAGAATGTTGGATTCTTGCTAATTTCTGGAGAGACAGATTTCTCTTTTTCTTCTAAATTTTTTTCTTTTGCTTTTCTTCTTGTTAAAAGATTTGTTTTTTCATCTTTTAGATCTTTCCTTTTCATATATTGATAGACTAAGGTCTCAGACAATTATTTGTCAATTTCAGCGATCCTAAATTCTAAGGAGACGTTAGGCGGGTTAGAAGAGAACATATAAAAACTGAAATAAGGAGGACCAAAGCAACCTCCTAAAATTGCTTCTTCATCAGAATCAAAAGAAGAGGAGTAAGATGAGTCTATAGCATATTTATCTAGGGAAGTGTCAGAATCAGAGGAATCTCCTTCTTCTGGTAAGAAGACGATTTCACCTTGTTGCAGCTGCAACATTTTCCCAAAATTCCAAAAATTTCGAGACCCTCCTTTTGCTCACATTGGTTTATTTTGTTTGATTTGGTTGAATGATTCTTCAGAAACACTTTTCCTAATGCCAGAAATGATCCACGATTTTTTTAAGCTTACCATTTCTTTTGAATGCATTTTTGAGTGTTTAAAGTCAGAAGTTTATTTACTTGTGCTCCCGCCGTTGCAAAGAAGTAATAAGCATCTAGTTTCGATGATTTTCTCCAATGCCTTGTGTCTCAATCGACTGACTTTTTCTTTCACGCCTGAACCTTTTGTTCTACGTTCTCTGCAGTTGCGGATGGAAGAAGATGAATTCCCTGTTAGAATAATCAACCCATAGTTAGCTACCTTAGACATTAATTTAATTATTTTTGTCTTATTTTCCTAGTTCATGTGTCCCACCTTATGCAAGTTGTCATTTACCTATCCATAGTGGTAAAACTTGCCTTATTTGACTCATGTAGCGCTTGGGAAACCTCAAGGAATCAAATCTGCTTTATTCCTGGCCTCCTAAGCGCCCGTCTGCTTTTTCTGCTTTATTGCCTGTTTTTTCAGTGTTTTAAGGAAAATGGAAAAGCTTGACTAGGTGAGGTTGACTAGTTTTTTGTCCTACACATCCTCCACTCTTTTATCCTATGAAAAGAATGTATGAGTTATCATTCCATCACTCTTTAGCTTTCCTAAGTGCTTTTTCCAATTCATGAGCTCCATGACTGATTTGGAATCTACTTTATGCACCTATGGGGGATTTGCTTATTTTTAGTAAGCCTGCTTTTGACTAGATTCGAATTGCCTCCTCATGCATTCGAATATCCTATGTAATTATTTAATACAGCAACCTATTATGTTACAGGGTTGGCTATTGTGCACTTATTCAATACAGCTTAGTGTTCAGCTCATTATTCAGTCTCTTTTGTGAGTGAATTTGCATGTTCAATTGATAATTGTTGTGAGTAAAATTAATCTATCATTGGGTTCAATTTCCACATGGTATCAGAGCCATTGTAGATAAATTTCTCTCCTTCAAAATTGTTTTGCAGGTTCGACATCAGTGACTGGGAGCCTTCTACTAATAGCCGGGACAAATTTCTAAGCTATGGATCAATCTCAGAAGATCATCTTGACTCGCTTCAATTTCTTTGAATGGAAAGCAGAGATGGAGATACTGTTGAGAGCGAAAGGCCTCTATAGGGTGACTATGGAAATAGAAGCAGAGCCCAATGTAGCTGCAGAGAAGATAAAATGGCACAATAGGAGGGATGAGGCCTATGGTCTCTTGTGTCTGAGTATTTCCAAAGACCTCCTTTTCCATCTTAATGGATTGACATCACCGAATGAAGTATGGGAGAATCTTACTGATCTTTTTGGAAAGACAGATGAGATGAGGGGAGATCAAATAAAAAATGAGTTGATTTCCCTGAGTCCCAATAGCTTTGAATCACTGCAACTCTATTTCTCCAAGTTCAAAGCACTTGTTTTGCAGCTAAAACAATGTGAGATCGAAAACAAGGATGATCAGCTAGTCTTGGCCATTCTCTCAAAGCTTGGCCCTGACTATTTAGTGTTTTTTTCGACCTTCTATGCCACAAAGTTGGCATCTCGAACCTGGAAGATGCCTAGCCTTACAGATTTCATGGAATCTCTCACACAAGAACATGACAAGCTGGTGATGATGGGCACCATCAAACCATCCAAATACCAAGCTCTGGTTGCTGGAGATTCGAAGGTGGATTCAAAAAGTAAAAAGAAATCTAAAAATCCACCTGAGCAAAAGAGAGACAAGAACAAGTCTCCAGAGGAGCCACAAGGTTCCAAGAAGAACTACCAGAAGAAGAAAAACAAAGGAGAAATGAGAAAGTGTGCATACTGCAATAAGGGAAATCACACTGAAAGCTCTTGTATGAAGAAGCAAATAGACATGCTGACCCAACTCCTGGAGAAGAATGGCATCTCCCTTCCAGACAGCTCAAAGAAGAGAGAAGGAAGATCAAGTTCAGATGACAGAGAGAGAGTTCATGCATTGGTTGCTGGCACATCAAGCTCACCCAGTTTTATCATTGATTCTAGAGCTTCAAGACACATGGTTTCGACCAAGGAGGCATTATCCTCACTTGACATGTCGAAAGGACCACCTATAGTACTAGGAGATGACTCTCTCACTGAAAGTTTGGGAAAAGGGAGGATTGATCTTGATCATGGTCAGTTCAACAATGTGTTGTATGTGCCTAGTCTTGCCTCCAACCTCTTATCAGCATACCAGATGACTCACACTGGGTCTCCAAAGAAGGTCATATTCTCCCCTGATGAAGTTGAGATCACAGAGATCTCAAGTGGTAAATTCATTGCAAAAGGAGTTGTGAATCATGCTCAGAAGGTATACATGTTCTCACACTTCCTACCCTACTCAATCTCCTCTGCTCTTTTGATTCATGCTAATGAAGCAAGCAAGATTTGGCATGAAATATTTGGACACCTAAATTACAAGTATCTTGTTGATCTTAGTGAAAAAGAGATGGTCATAGGGTTTCCCAAGATAAAATTTTCCAAAGGAGTCTGCCAAGGTTGTATCCTAGGAAAACACCCAGACCATAAATTTGAGAGAGCTAGTCATGAGAGAACCTCTGCACCCCACGAGCTGATCCACAGTGATGTTGCTGGCCCATTCCCTCATATTTCCATGAGTCAGGACAATTATGCATTGACTTTCATAGATGACTTTTCCAGGTATTGCTGGGTTTACTTCCTGAAACACAAGTCTGAAGTTTTTGGCCTCTTCAAAGTCTTTAAGGCTTTGGTTGAAAACCAGTCTGGGAGGAAACTCAAGGTCCTCAGATCTGACAATGGTGGTGAGTATGTCAAGTCTGAGCTTATTAATTATTGTGCAAATGCAGGTATTCAGATGTAGCATTCTATCCCTTACACACCACAGCAGAATGGTGTTGCTGAGAGGAAGAACAGATCACTAAAGGAGATGGCAACATGCATGATGGAGGCCAAAAATTTGCCACCAAAGTACTGGGCTGAAGCTATCAACTGTGCAGCCTATATCTAGAATAGGGTGCCTCATAAACAGCTTGATTTCATGACTCCTTTCGAAGCATGGAGTGGGCACAAGCCAGATGTGACCCATTTCAGTATTTTTGGCTCAAGGGCTTGGGCTAGAATTGCAACAGAAAAGAGAAAGGCTTTGCAGTCCCAAATCCAAGAGTTCCTATTTGTTGGATACTCTGAAGATTCAAAAGGGTACAAACTGATAAATTTGAGCACAAACAAAGCCTTCATCGAAAGGTGTGTTTAGTTTCAAGAAGAACCCCTTGCAGCAGTGGAAGTTGGAGAAACCTCTTCACCACCTGAACCTCTGAAAGTAAGTGAAGAGTTTATTGAACATGCTGATTCTGATAAGTCTAATAGTGATGAGTTTATTGCAGACCCTAACATCCCTACAAGGAAAAAATGGGCAGCCAAGACACTACATGCAGTAGGAGAGCTAGTTGGGGATCCCAATGACCCAAGGAGGACTAGATCTCAATTTGAGAGTGGTCTGTGCATGAAGGATCCTATGTTTGCTGAGAAATGCTATTTGATGGTGGAATCAGATCCTCAAACATATGAAGAAGTAGCAGGAGATCCAAGATGGCAAGCATCCATGAAGGAAGATTTCAGCTCACTCCAGAAGAGAAACACATGGGAGCTAGTGGATCTTCCCCCAGGGAGGAAGTTAGTTCAGTGTAAGTGGGTCTACAAGACCAAATTTTCTGCTGATGGTTCACCTATGAAGTACAAGGCCATATTGGTAGCCAAGGGCTACTCATAGGTTCATGGCATAGATTACAATGAGACCTTTGTACCAGTGGCAAAGATGGACTCCATCAGGCTAGCCTTAGCCATTGTAGCCTCAAGGTAATGGGAGGTACATCACATGGATGTAAAATGTGCCTTCCTAAATGGAGATCTCACTGAAGAGATATATATGCATCAGCCTCAAGGATTTGCTACGAACCCTTCTCTTATGTGCAGGTTGAGAAAATCATTGTATGGGCTAAAGCAAGCCCCCGGGGCTTGGTATGCCAAGATTGATAGCTTCTTGCTATCACTGAATTTTGTTCGGTACAAATCAGATCCAAATGTCTATTTGAAGTTAATTAATGATTCATTAATGATCATTTTGTTATATTTTGATGACCTCCTCATTACAGGAATCTCAATGGATGAGATTGCTTCCTTGAAGGGTGCAATGAACCAAGCCTTCTCCATGACAGATTTGGGGCTCTTAAGCCAATTTTTGGGGCTTGAGATTGCTCAAACCAAAGCTGGAATCAAGGTGCACCAGTCCAAATATGCCTTGGACTTGCTAAACAAATTCAAAATGAAGGACTGCAAACCAAGCAAGACTCCTTTCCTTTCAGAAGTGAACCTGGAAGAAGCTGATTCTTCACCTATGGTAAACAATACACTGTATAGGCAATTGATTGGATGTTTGTTGTATCTTACACATACTAGACCTGATATTTATTATGCAGTAAGTGTGGCTTATAGATACATGGATCAACCTCATGAGATCCATTGGAAAGCAGCCAAAAGGATCCTTAACTTTGTTCAGGGAACAAGGACACATGGGATCTTCTATAAAGCAAAATCTGATCTTGATTTGATTGGATTTACTGACAGTGATTGGGCAAGTGATAACACAGATAGAAAGTCCACATCAGGATATGTGTTCATGCTTGTAGAAGGGCCAATCAGCTGGTCAAGCAAGAAACAGAGTGCCATTGCACTCTCATCTACAGAAGCAGAGTACAGAGGAGTTGTTAATGCAACAACTCAATGTTTATGGTTGCAGGGTTTACTTGGAGAGTATGGCTTTGAATCAGAGTACTAAAATACCATCTACTGTGATAACCAGAGTACCATTTGAATCTACAAAGATCCAGTTCAGAAGCAGAGAACCAAACACATTGATATCCATATGCACTACATCAGAGAGCTTGTGCATGATGGCACCATTCACCTACTCTTCTGTTCATCTTCAGAACAAGTAGCTGATATATTCACCAAATCATTTTGTGAGAAGACCTTCAGCAATATCAAATCACTGTTGGGGATTTCTGATCATGCTGTGAAGCATGAGTGAAGACAAGATTTCCAAATTTTGTTTTACAGTCCATGTTTAAGGGAGGATTTTCCCATGTGGTTTTTGCCTCTTTCCTTGTTTAAATGGACATGCAGTATGTAAAGGGTGACTAAGCCTTGTTGCTAGGCCCTAAAATTTTCTGATATATTACTCATAAGTCAGGATTAAGGGGGGGGTGTTAGAATAATCAACCCATAGTTAGCTACCTTAGACATTAATTTAATTATTTTTGTCTTATTTGCCTAGTTCATGTGTCCCACCTTATGCAAGTTGTCATTTACCTATCCATAGTGGTCAAACTTTCCTTATTTGACTCATGTAGTGCTTGGGAAACCTCAAGGAATCAAATATGCTTTATTCCTGACCTCCTAAGCGCCCTTCTACTTTTTCTGCTTTATTGCCTGCTTTTTCAGTGTTTTAAGGCAAATGGAAAAGCTTGACTAGGTGAGGTTGACTAGTTTTTTGTCCTACACATACTCCACTCTTTTCTCCTATGAAAAGCATGTATGAGTTGTCATTCCATCACTCTTTAGCTTTCCTAAGTGCTTTTTCCAATTCATGAGCTCCATGACTGATTTGGAATCTACTTTATGCACCTATGGGGGATTTGCTTATTTTTAGTAATCCTGCTTTTGACTAGATTCGAATTGCCTCCTCATGCATTCGAAAATCCTATGTAATTAATTAATGCAGAAACCTATTATGTTACAGGGTTGGCTATTGTACACTTATTCAATACAATTTAGTGTTCAGCTCATTATTCAGTCTCTTTTGTGAGTGATTTTGCATGTTCAATTGATAATTGTTGTGAGTAAAATTAATCTATCACTGGGTTCATTTTCCACAGTCCCTCGATAGTTACATTGAATTTTCATTCCTGCTTTGTTTTTTCATTGATCCTTAAGTTTTGGGCTTCCGCCGTTGCGGCTGCAAAAAGCGCTATCTTTCTGGTCTTTAAATTGATTTTTTTTGCCTCCGATTTAGAGTTTACCTATTGCGGAATGTGATGTCCTTTACGTTTCCACCGTTGTGACTCCTTATCCTTCTATCACGCCGAAATTTAGTTTGTGCACTCCGATTCATTATTGACTTCTCCCAGTTGTCTCGGCGGTGCTCCTAGTTCGTTTACCACCCGACGTTGCGGAGGAAATGTTCTTGTGACCTTCGATCCGTGTGTTTTCGCCGTCCGATTTTTCTCCCACCGCTTGTGGTTGACTACATATATATGGGTTCAAGTGTTGATTATTCTATTGCTATTTTTGGACTATCATGCACTGTCATTTTTGTGCGCTGTCGCTTCACTCGAGCTCGCAGGCCCCCGCTGTCGATGTACCCTCGTTCCCAGGTGGCTCAACCGTGGAAGCTTGACAGTCTTCCTCCCACCCATTGTGCAGCAGTGCCAGGTAGGCTCTTGTATTCCTTACCCCATTCTGTTTGGCCGAGCATTTTGATTTATTGTTCCACGGTTAGGTTTTTCACGACCATTTTCCTTAGTCCCGTCGTTTACATGCATATATAGTGGGGGTGAGTAGTGTAACTGTCAGTGGGGGCGTTTTGTGGCCCACGAGGTAGTTTCCTCCACGTCCGTTATGTTTTTCGACCCTGTGCTTGGTGGTTGGGGAAATTGGTGCAGATGACCGTTACGCTGTCTGCACCAGTCGGCCCCGTATTTTGATGGGCCGGGCGGGGAAGGTTTTTCATGCCCCCCTGTCAATTGCTACACTGGTTGCCCCGCTCAGGTTTCCCTCATCCTCAAATGAAAGCTGTGTTTTACCTCGCTTTTTCAAAGCGACCCGGTTCATGGCCGGAGTCGAACCCGAGCCGGTTGGGAGTTGTATAGCACCGCACAACACTAGACAGACCCTAGATGACACATAGGAAGTGTTGTTCCTGAAGCACCCCATTGAATAGATTGAATAAGTCCCCCTATCGTTCTATGTAGAAAAATGATCATGGTGTCCACAGAGAGCCCGAGGTTTCTTCTTTTTAATGTAGATTTTGTTTCCCACTCAAGTTTTGTTTATTAAGCCATTTTCAATGTTAGACAGGAGTATTTGCATGAACACATTTTCTTCATTTAATTAATTTCCATCATGTTAAACACAAATGAGTAAAACATTGCACATTGTTATCTCAATCTTTGCAACTTATCCGGAAATGGCCTAATGATTACAATTTCATATATGACAGGAAGATTCCAAACTCAAAATGTCAAAGCGTCAAAAGAAGAAGGCCCCTGTGGTCAAAGAGGATCTCGACATAGAAGTCATTACCAAAACTGAATATATTTATGAAGATACCAAATGTATAACTGGTGTCGAGCCCAAGTATCAGTGGGGAGATATCTACAGGTTGATCATGCACCGAGAAGTGTCCGATATAGGCTTTGAGGAAGAAGGCATATATGCCAATATAGAAAGGTCTTCACTGATGAAGATTGCTACAAGACCAGAGCTCTTTCCATGCTCTAAAGTAATTAGGTGGATTCTTCCTAGGGAAGATGTAACCACTATGATTCTTGAGAATGTTGACAAACAAGGCTATGCTTCCTATAGCCCAGGATATGTAGCCCTAGCCTACCACCTGCCCGAATCACAAATATTTTTAACTGAAGATTGGCTAAGAAACATCAGAATGGACCTCGTTGAGACTCTCAAGAGGACGCTCTTTCCTGGAAGAAACTTTAGAACCAGGCCAACGGGAGAATATGATACTGTGAGCTTAAGGACCCCTTACAGGTTCATTGCCTTAATGCTCAATATAATTTTTGGAAGAGCTCATGGCAAAAGCTTCAAATTGGAGTGGATGCCGATTATTTTTTATGTCGCGACACAGGGGACCATTTTCAACTGGGCCAACATAGTGTTGAATAGTATTTCAGCCTGTGTGGCCTCAGCTTTGGGAGGAGTGTCCCAAAAGAGGTCAGAATTTTACATGAGCACCATACTCATTGATTGCATACTGTGCAATCAACCTTTCCCTGGCCTAAGATGCATCTGGGACCGGGAAAGGATGCCTGTCTAATCCACATATAAACCACTATGGGCTCACAAGTACCACAGTCACTATAGAGAGGTTTGTGAACATTTTATCATGCCATTGTATACTCTTATTTTCCTGAAAGAGTGTGACTGCATGTCTGAGGAGGCACTGCAAGTGATTGAGGAATATGCTGATTATTACTTGACTGAGGAAGGGCTCTATTTCAGAATGTTTGGAGGCTCTAGATCACCCTCCCTGTTGCCCAAATATGCCACCGACTTTATAGTTCATAAAGAGGAAGTTAGGCAAGTATTCCTGGATGGCATAGGAAGCTTTTTATTTGAACACAAGAAGGTTGCATATCCTCCTCTGCCTTTCAAGTTGGGGAGTTATAATTTTACCAGAGTGAAGAAGGAAAATGAATTTGTGGAATAATTGGAAAAGTTTCATTTTGGTGAAATGCCCTTCCATATAAATGACTCCCACAACAAGGTTGTTGAGCACTGCAAAGAGGCCAATGTCCACTTTGAATACACCCACCATTGGGACAGGTAAAAATACGTCTTTTGCAGTGCATTGAACATAACAGCCTTGAGGAAAAGGTTCAAAAAGAAGATCACCACCAAAGGTGGAAAGGGGCAGGATGAGCAAGCAAAAGTCGATGAGGAAACCAGGAAAAGAAGTGAAGAAGCCCAAAGGTTGGCCCAAGAAGCCGAGGGGTGGCTGAAGGGAGAAGAAGAAGAGAAAAGAAGAGTTGCACAAGAGGTAGCCAGAAAAGTAGAAGAAGATGCCAGACTTGAAGAAGAAGAAATAAAAAGGAAGCTAGATGAGGAGCTTCAGAAACAAGAGGTGGAGAGGATGAAGCTGACCCAGACAATGACAGAACAGTCAGCCTCTGACATAGCTGACATTCAGACCCAAGACGTGGAGAACCCGGAGGTTCAGAACCCAGAAGTACCTGTTGTCATTGCACAGTCTATGGTCCCCACACTTAAACTGGTCCCCTTTGAACAGAATATAGGGGAAGAAGTCCCTGATTTTAATACTATCTTCTATGACCAGGAAAGAAAAAGGATAGTGAAAAGAACTGAAAAGAAGGTTGAAAGAGGAGGTCTATCCAGGAATATGATAACTGATACGACCATTGTATATGGAACAGACCGAGATCCCAGATTCACTATTAGAGCAGGGGTTTCATTGAGCCACACCACAAAGGACAATGTAGATAAGATAATGACAGATCTGGAACAAGCTAAGAAGTCTTCTTTTCAACTGAAAGACACACTTAGAAAGGAGAGAGAAGAAAGCAACAAGTTGAAGAGAAAATTTGAAGATGTGCAAAAGGAGATAAAGTATTCAAAGGCTGAATTGCAGGTTCTCCAAGCAGAAAGAAGATCTATGGAGACTGCCCAAAAGTGTCTCGAGAAAATACAACAAGAATATCAAGAACTAAGGGCAGAAAAGGAGCAGCTGCAAGGAAAGATAGAAGATATAGAGATGCAAAAGACCACCTTGGAGGCGAATGAGAGGCAATCTCGAGAACAAGAGACAAAGCTTCAAGAGAAAATTACCTCTCTGACAGCAGCTTTGAAGGAAGCCACTGAATAACAGGTTGATCTCCAGCCTTTCAAAGATCATGTGCTAGCACAGAAGGCCAAGATGCTCCACCTGTAGACGACCATAGAAGATGAGAGATGTAGGGTTTTGCAAATAAATGGTCTATTGGAGGATATTTTGGAGACCTCCTCATATTTTGTTGATAGATCTCAGGACATCCTGGAAGTCCTGACAGAAAGGATGTCCATACTAGAGAACGCTGAAGAAACTCATGCAGAGCTGTCCTCGAAAGATTGACAGGCCCTTAAACAAAACTACGACTTATTAGAGTTTTTCGTCAACACAGCTGAGGAATTCAAAAAGAACGTTAGAAAAACGAAAGGGGCATGTACAGAATTTTTCAGAAGTCTCCTGATTACCTATAACCGATGCCAAGTAGAAGCTGAGTAGAAACTGGATGCTTTTCCGGATCACAACTTGTTTGTGGAAATTTTGCAGAAAATGTACCAAGAGGAGGAAAGCAAAATACAGCACATTAAATCTCTCGATGACCAAACCTTAAGGAATGAGGTTGATCATTCCGCAGTCAGTGTGCAGCTATTAGAAGATCAGCTTCATTTGAGTGTAGCCCGAATTGAAGCCATCAAGAACCAGGCTGCAAAGTTCAAGATTAATATTCATTTTTTGGAACCTTCTGAGTTTTAAGGCCTCGCCTCAGAGGCTTTAGCTTGGAAGAAATTCCTAAATTCTCAAGTGGGACCCTCCTCGTGAATATTGGTTCCTTTTTGTAATATGTAACAATTTTTTAAACACTTGATGAAAGTGAAATTTTGGGAGGCGAAGAGGGGGGGAATCCCAAGGGTTATTTGTGGGCAGCCCAACAGCCTCATTCTTTTTGTATAAATATAGAGAACTTAGAAGAAGAAAGGGATTTTTCCCAATAAGACAAGTAAAGAGATATTGTAAGAAGAAATACTTTTTTTTGTAATAAAAAATTGTTGTTTGCCTGTTAGAGAAAGTTTGGTGGGACATTCAAATGTTATGCTCTGGATTGGTGGAAGATGAACTATTTTGTTTTTCATCTTTTACCATTAACTGTGAGATCATTCTAACTCTTAGGGCCTATGTCTTGTTTGAATTATTTCTGGTTTATTCTGTGAAATTACCACCATGAGTAATGAATGTTGTTCATAAGCAATTAGCTATCTGATTGTCTAAATATCTTTAATAGTTCATGTGTTGTGTGAAGGAATATCAGCTATCTGTAATTTCTCTTTATAATGCATGTACAATATACATTACTCATTGATAAGTTACATTTCGGCTCCCTGAGGATAGGTATATAGTTAGATTTACTTTATTTCTGTGTATGTGATTTAGATGCTTGTGAATTCTAAGACGAGAGGTAAGAACCTACGCATCACTTTGTGACTACTCCTTGCATCCTATATCACCTTGCATGTTAATTAGGCACATGCATCTCATACTGTAAGTCAAAATACAAAAATATATACGGTGGACCGGGCCGCAACCGGTAAACCCTTTTAGTTTTGTCACTTGACCTACGGTAGCCGGACCGCAAACCAGATGGATTCCCTACACCAAATAGTCACAGGCTAGTTCGGAACGTTGACTGGGGAGAATCCCTTGCTGTTGTTGCCTACGAATTTCCAGGCCTCAACACACCTTCATGGTAGTCTCCTCATGCACACCAAGCTAGATCCCACTAGGTTGGATCCAGGTCTTCTGAAAACATGGCAGCAAGTCTAGGATTTTTTCTTTTTATTTGGGAATTTGTTAGCCCAATGACCCTTTCTACCATAGATGAAACATTTTTCTTTATCTGCAGGTTCATATCTTTTTTTATAGTAGGATTTCTTTTAAAATATTCTGCCTTTTTTATGCTTATAGCCTTTATCTGGATGAAATCTAGGTGCACTAGTATATTTGGGTTGCTTTTTCTTCTTACAACTACATGATTCATGCTAGAAGTGTCCTTGGTTGTGGTAACCACACCCCCAATTTGATTATTTTTGGATTATCTTTACAAAAACCCAGGGAAAACATTGAAGAGTGTCGCTTGAAATCTTTAGCCACTCTTTTCTCCAGACAATGTTCTTACCAAGTTTCCATGATGAATCCATGCAATTAGGCAAGGGAAAGACCTGACAGAGGGATTTTTTTATCCTTAAGATGTTGTTAAACAGCATCAGTAACATGGCCAGGAAAGCTTCTCAAGTAATGTTTCAGATATGCAGGTTTATCAGCATTGCTAGAAGAAATCAACAATTTTTTCATATAGCAAAAATATTCTTCACTCTTATTTAGGTCACAGATTCTGGTTGACATAAATAAAGATGCAAGATGTTCAGAATCTTCATTTTCATCAGGACCATAAAATTATTTACCAAGGGTAGTAAGAATTTGTTGGTTCGCATCTTCTGCATTCAACATTTCTTCTATGGATTCTTGGTGAATCCAACGCCACCATTCTGAGGCTAGCCATGAAAATCCTGCAACCAGCTCAAGTGCTAGTTGTTGGCTAGTTATTGTATTGTCATGTGTTCTTTTATACAAGACCCAATTTGATAGAAGATGGATGGCAGATCTAATTTGGGCATGGGATTGACATTGTATGTTCAACATAGGTTGATGAGGCATTTGGGAGATTAAATTATTCATCCCATTTATTCTGAAACTAAGGGAATGAGGTACTAACGAAGGAGAAGTGTCAGGAAGATATGACATTTAAGTATCAAAAGGAGGGGGAGGACCTGTTATTTGAGGATTATGACTTTGGTTGTTTGGATTTGAGGATCCAATATTTTCTCTTTTTCGGATTTTGAATGCCGATAAATATTTATTTGGAAGGGCATTTGGCATCTGTTTGAACTGGGAGACCATATTTTTTAAATCTGTCAAAGACGAGGGGTTTAGGGATAGAGAGTTCTTGGTTCTTATTTTTGTCATAGTCTCTTAACTCTCTGTATATTACCTCCCATTGCTTTGGGTAACTGATGCCAGTCCAGTTAAATGTGATAGGGGTGGAAATTTTAGACTTATCAGTTTCCACCATGCTAAGAAAGCATGAAATTTCATGGACTTTAGGAGTAAGAGGTGAAAGGGAATCATTTTCAAAGCAGATGACAGCTAGATATTTAAGCTAGATGATTTTGGAGCTAGTATCCATTTTGAAGCCTAGATGATGAATGTAAGCTTTTAGTAAATCATAGATGTAGGGGTCATCCAAGCTAACTGAATATTTAGGAAAGATAGTACCAAAAAATGGGCCATTATGCAAGGGACCTTCGAAACCTACAATTAAATCATCAGCAAAATCTAAGTGACGGGTATCCAAAACACAACATAAAGAAGAAACATCCATATAGGGTCATAATAATGGAACGAGTCCTAATTTGACAATGCCCAGATGTGCATATCTATAAAATTTTGTTTTTGCCCGGTCAATTTGTTCTTTATCAATTAGATTGATGTGAATGGGATCTTCCTTGTCAGTGAAGGTGATGTCTAGGGAACTGATTTTAATTTGCATGTTGGATTTATACTTCCACCACTTCATTTTATAAACCTCAGAGGGTAAAATTTCAAGAAGTTTCCAATCAGGGGAAGGTATTGTATCATCAATGGTGATTATGGATGACAAAGCTCCAGGATTCTAAAAGGAAGATCTTCTTTCAATCAAAGAGACAATGGTTTGATATGTATATTGAAAATATAGGGAAGTAAGCCCTACAAAGTCCATTGAAGGATCCATGGAGCGCTTACCGGAATCAGGAAGTAAAGGAATAGTAGTGGGCTTTAGGATATCATACAGGTCTTGTAAAATACAACAGAAGTGGGTATACGGCGCCTGAAACCAATGGCTAAAACCACAAAACTCCAAAATGGACTCAGATATCACAACTATTCCACACAGATACTTTACAACAATAAACTCTATTCCCTAATTGCTTTTACACTGAAATATTTTAAAAGACTGGAATTTGATTAAAATATCTTCTAAAACTTACAAGTAGTAAGAGATTATACAAATAGCGCGCTGGCTCTGATACCACAAGAGACACCAAGACCGAAACACGTGAAACACCAAACTTCGGATGATGTAGTTCCTTCAATACAGACTCAAATATTTATGACGTATGGCGTAATGCAGCTCCATTCACATTCTTTTTGCAAAGTTGGACATGTAATAACCATGAGACATAGGGGTCGCTACAATGATATAGTATAAATTTTGGGAAAAGATAAACTTCTATTTCATATTAATTGATGTGGATATTCAAAATGGGATGGAGGTACTTTTAAATTTTCATTGTGATGAATGCATAGAGGAAACAAGGGGAGCTGCTAAAGGTAGCAAGTCCCTGCCTTATGCAATTGGTTGATTATAAGTAAAGCATTATTGTTCAATTTGAAACCATATCGTTGATTCTCGTATCATTAGAGGTATAGCTTGAAACCATATCCTTGATTGTTGTATAGTTAAAGGTATCGTTCTAGTTCAAAGTCAAGATATAAGGTGGGCGCTGTCGATTACCATCTCCATCATCTGATCTCGAAGAAGCTCCATCATCTCCTCTTGAAGAAGCTTAAAGATTGATTCACTGTGCAAGCCATGCAAGAATAAATACCTTTGCAGCCAAGGTATGTAGAAAATAAATTGTATACAGTTTAAAAATCATTGAACTCAGTTGGGCCATGAAGCTTCATTTTCCTCTCCTTTTGATACAGATATTTGTATCCATAAGAAAACAAAGACTTCACACTTTCAAATGATTATGCACACAATGGTAGAAAATATGAAGCCTCGTGTATTTTCCTCTATGCATGTTCAGTTTCCTTAATTTAAAAGTAAGAATGTATTTTTAATCTTTAATCTTATATGATTAGCATAAATAGAAGTTGGAAAATTACTCGTGTGGAAAGACTTACTTTTTAAGTTACTTTTTCAATTAAAGAATCTATATTTTATACATAGTAGATTCATTATAAAGTGGTTTGGTTTTCATTTTTCATTATCAACATATTTATTAAAACAAATATTTTTTTCTACCATTTTACAACGATTGTCTAATTGAGACTCTTTATCTACAAGGGTTAATAATAGCATAAGGGTTCTATTATATATGGGTGAATTTTATCTCTAGTTTTGAAACTAAGTACAAAAGTAACTACTCCGTCATGAAAACTTCAGACCTTTACACTAGTTTTTAGTTGTCCCATTGGCCACGTAGAGAAATCTAGAGAATAAGCTATTTTAAGCAAGGATTATATTGTCCTGAGAAAAATACACCTAAACATTGGACTACTATATTGACGAAATGAGGAACTTTAGGGTATATGGAGAACCAATAAATTTATGTTTCTAATAGAGCTTCATGTCAAACACAAAATAAATTTCTATTCTAAGAATCCCCCACTTCACATCAAGCCATGGTTCATGCTAAGTATCTACATGCTATAGCTGCAAAGGTATTTCAAATTGTATGTTTGGGAATCATGAGAACATTACAAGCTTTCATTTATCTCTTGTCTTATTTTTTGCGATTTATGGAGAATACAAGAACAAAGGATTTAATCATGGTTCTAAACTGATATTTATTCATTCCTGTTAAAGTTAATTTGGGCGGTTTTAGATGTGCCATGCTGGTTAGTGATATTGACCATCAAAATTGTGATCTATGTCTACTATATTGACGAAATGAGGACCTTTAGGGTATACCAAGTTTCAATAAATTTATGTTTCTAATAGAGCTTCATGTCAAAAACAAAATAAATTCCCATTCTAAGAAGCCCCCACTGCACATCAAGCCACGGTTCATGCTAAGTATCTGCATGCTATAGCTGCAAAGGTATTTCAAATTGTATGTTTGGGAATCATGAGAACATTACAAGCTTTCCTTTATCTCTTGTCCTATTTTTTTCGATTTATGGAGAATACAAGAACATTGGATTTAGTCATGGTTCTTAACTGATTGTTATTCATTCCTGTTAAAGTTAATTTGGGCATTTTTAGATGTACCATGTTGACCATCAAAATTGTGATCTATGTCTGAAATGAATGAGTAAGACCTATTTCTTGAAATAAAAAGACAATGATTTGGCCTCACTAGATCTAGTCTAAGCAAAAAAGGGTTGTGTCTCATATTTTTAACTAGAATCCATTTTTATGAGCTGCATTTTTCATCATATATATGCATATGACATCCAAATGAAGCCATAACAAGAAGCTGGAAGGTCCACATCATTAAGTATTTAAAAATATAATTAATACTATTATTATAATCAACATCATATTATAAATTAAAAAGAAATGAGAAAGAGCCCGTAGAGTAGCACGCCATGTGGAATCTGTGCATGTGCATATTATTTGTACCCAATACACTTGGAATTGCTCGGTCACACGTCGTATCCTCACAACCAACATCTTAACCAGATTATGTCAATGCGGTGATTCTGTTCAATGAGTACCAGCGAATGAAGCACCCAAGGAATGCATTGGGATAGAAGAGCAGTCAGTAGGGTGCATAGAGTTTATGGAAGAGAGAGCACTTTGCTGCTATGCACACAGGAATGAACTTAAAGCTACAAACTGTGTGTAAAAGGTTTTTCCTTTGGAATATAAAAGCTTCTTGTAATTATGGTCCTATGCATGCGACTGGATGGATAGTATTCATGCACAAGCTTAACTCTGTGCTCCCACACCTCATAACCATTCGACACTGTGAATCAGTTATTAGAATACATCCTTGCACACGTCCTGCCACCCCCGAAGATTTGAGATACCATTTGCTGCGATGGGGAACTTACCAGTTGCTACAGGCTTGACCAAAGACACACCAAACCTTCTCACGTACTTTTCTTTAGTAGGGAACACATAGATGTGAGTGCTATAAATGTGGTGGAGACCTGCCAAGAATCGTGAACCGTTCAAATGCAGTGGAGATATTCTAGGAAGATTCCCTTTGGAGAGCAGGTGTGAGCGCTATAAATTAGATTTAGATCATTTTGGGAGGGTGAAGAAATACTCTTTCACTTAATCTATCCATCTGTGCTTCTATTTCAATTTCAAATCATTTTTTGTATTTGTGAATTTCAATGGAAAACCTGCAAAATCCCTCAGTCGACAACCCCACTACATTCGGTGATTACACGAGCTTCTATAAATACAATATTTTTATGAATCATCGCGGCCCAGACCTAAAAAATACGTTCTTGAGCCACCTTTATCTTTTCCTTCTTCACACGGATTGCGACCTTTTGTGGGTAGGGAAGAATCATAGGAGGGAGAGTTGTTTACTCCTCCAATTGAAGGCCCTATCAGATCCGCGTCTCTCCATATCGCTATTTTCTCCCCTCGATATGTCAAGTCAAGATGGTGTCTTGATGAACTTCTTCTTATATGCAATTCCGTGGAGACTATTATTCCAGTCTTTTATGGTGTAAAGCGTCACGAGCTTTGACGTAATAAGGGAAGGTATCCTGAAACATTGACTATTCATGAACAAAAAGGCAAATGCAACTTCCAAACACTTGAAAACTGGAAAGAAGCCCTCTCCCAGGTTTCGTCCATAAGAGGTTTCGAGCTCGAGGCCTACTATGGGTAAGACTATGTTTCATCTTTTCATTTATATAGTTATTTTTTTCTTTTTAAATTATAGTTTATCTTAATACATATACGGTTTAGTTTACACCATATTAATATTAATGAACATATCTCCACGCCTAGCCTGTCATCTCTTGAAATCACCCATCACCTATGGAGAATTCATTTCCATCTAAATTTGTAGGATGTTGAAAGTACCTATCACCTGTTAATAATAGAACTTTGCATTGAATAGAAAAGACGACAGTATTGGCATCGTTCAAGTTTATATAAGACTAAAATGATTCATAAAATTAAAGATAGCGATCAATTAGTTGTAGTGGAATGTGTGGTCAACATATATGTGTGTGTTATAGTCTATGGTTTTAGAAAATATTCACTGCCATGATTCTTAGTGAAGACTTTCACTACCTAAGGGAATTCATTTCTCTGGTTAATTATTATAAACTATAACAACCAAAGTGCATTCAGAATTATACAATACTAGCTCCATTGCAATATTAAAGGGTTGTAGTTGACCGAAATATTTAATGACCCAACAGCTTCTGCCCAGGTTCTCTTGCATTTGAACCTATCTTTTGTTCTTTGCCATCTTATGGAATTTTTGTGTCATAGCATAAGCCAAGTGTTCTCCAGCACAGAGCTCTACATGGGTGCCCTACTAGAATTTTAACAGGGCCACAAGAACACTGCCATCACTAGGAGAGCCATTCAGATCACCAGCAACATGGTCTCCACGCTCAATGCTCAACGGAAGCAGGGTAGCATTCCATTGGATTTGAAGGATCCATTAAAGATAAAACTGGGGAAATTGAAGTTAATCTTTTACTAGTGCCACAAGAACACCACCATCGAATTGTAAGTTGGCATGGGCTTTGGCTAGACCCGAAACAAAATAGGATAAAAAAAGTATGTTGATGCAAAGAATGAAGGAGTTAGTGGGGATGGAGATAACCTCCATTCTCCTTCCAGGCCTCGTCGAAGGCTTTGTGGGATGTTCTGCTCTGACAAATAGCCAAGAAAGTGGATAAATGGACCTCTTCTCCTGCTTCCCTCCTATTTATCCCTCGACACTAAAGTAGGATAGAGACCTTGGTAGGTCAAAGCTGTGAGGTTTGTCATAGAGAAAACCAGGGAGCATGTAAAGATTGCACCATTTCTATCCTTAGAACAGTCTTCTGAAGAGAATCTAGTTTGGTGGCACCTGAAGAGAATCGTGCCATTGTGCCATTCTAGTCAAGTGGCACCTGTAGTACATACAGATGCATAGATTGCATGTGGTGCCTAATGGAAGATGGGAAATCACACTCAAACCCGTAAACCCTGTTAGCATTATTTCAAAGTATTTCTAACATTTAATGTGTCGAATTAATGCTAGCAAGTTTGGTAGCATTATTACAAAAAAATTATAAACTTATTAAATACATGAATTTATATATCAATTAATCTAAGTTTCAGATGGAGAATTACTTGTCTGCCTCCATTTGAGGCCAAATAACACCTCCAAGTTTTTGATTTGATGAAATGCCGGTGTTAAATTTGTTCATTAGATAAAATAGTGGTTTCAATATTTTTTACATCAAAAACTTTGTTTAAAAGAGCACAACACATATTGATTTATGTGCAAAGTTTTGAAAATGGTGGCAAGCCAATTACAATAGTCCCTACCAGCCCACGACATGGACTAACTAGGGGAAGAATTAAATATTTGATGCTGGAGCGGTCAACTCTCGAAGTCATCCATAGGATGTTCGTGAAGAATATCATGTTCAGAAACTATAAAACTGTATGTGCTGGATCAATGAAAGTGTTTCTCTACCTTTAACCTAACCAACATCACATGAAATCTTCCTTTCTCTATTTGGATTGTCATCTTTTGGAATCATGAGTGCAATCCTTTGGAAATAGAGTGGAAATTGAGTTGCATTTACATTTAGGTTTACTGACGATTAGGGTTTACGGGTCAGAATTCTTTAGGTTTACGGAATGATGGCGATTAGGTTTTACAAGTGAGTATTCTTCAGGGTTTACCCCTCTGCTATTGGCCTTAAATGAGGAATTTGGCTAGGGTCGTATGGAGAATGGATGACCTAGACTCAGAATAGTTGTTGTTTTCATGGTTAGAAAAAAAAGTTGTTCACCGATATCCTGCATTTTGTCTATAGTAATATGATGCAATAAGGAGGTTTCAGTGGAGTTCAAGGATTAGGGTATTGCACTCGTGCAAGAATTAAAAAAGGACGTGGTCATTTTTCCTTGCCTCGCCCGGTAAATATCCCACTTTTTAATATTTAAATTGTAATTTTGATTGCAGCAATAGTAGCTTCACCTATTACTCTAACTATTACTCTAACTCCAACCTGTTGAGAATTTAAACAATCGTAGATGTATAAGAGGCAACACACTCAACCCTATTTGAGAATTTATTAATTATACTTTGGAATGTTTAAATCTTGAATCTTAATTTCTGTGATAGCTATATTAAGATTGAACATTTAGTAATTGATAGGTAACTATGATCACTGGTGGAATTTGGTTTTTATTTTACTCGTCAAAATATTTTTTTTAACTTTTTGACATTTTATATTTTGAGTCATGAAAAGTTTTGTTTGAAATTTTCCCTTTTAAGAGTAAAGGTTTACTAAAAATTTTACTCTTTGATAATTTTATTTTGTTAATTTTTTTTCAAAATAATATTTGTTTTTACATTTTTATATTAAAATGAAAAATTGTCATTATTAATATCTATGATCGCAAACAGTCAGGGAGTTCTATGTATAATAAATCTATTGATAACACCATAGTGGTTATAATTCATTGCTTAGTTATAGGTCAACTGTTCCCTTTTTTTTATGCAATTTTGAGAGAGGCTGGACTAGATCATGGATTGTTGAGATCGACCAACAAAGACATCATGGCCTTTAATTATGAATTGATGAAATGGACCAACAAAGACATCATTGCCTTTAAATATAAATTTGAATTCCTTTTTCCACTACAGGTTTGTAGATGGAGGCGATTTATATCATTTTTAAGCTGAAACAAAGAGTCGAGCACACCACAGAGCTGGTCTGCTGCACATAAATACCCCTCTCTGGTAGTAAGCAAGGCCTAATAGACCTAGACTTGTGGATGGGCTATATATTGGCTTCACATTTTCCCTGGTATTATAATAAGCCATACAAACAATACTGAGTCTCACAATGGAATGATACGAAGGGAAAAGAACACCTTTGTGTTAGAATAGTAAAGTCAAACTAAACTAGTTAACTTATCTAAGCAACCAACAACATATCATATAAGATAAGAATAAGAAAAGAAAAGGAAAAGAGAACATCGATATACGTGGTTCACCATAATGGTTTACATCCACATGAAGGTAGTCTTCTATTATCTCCAGAATGTCTTCTCCAATCTTCAAAGAGAGCAAAGCATAAATACCCATGTCTTCTCCAATCTTACAAGAGAGAAAAGCATAAATACCCCAAAGAATATAGATGATGTACAATAGTGTCACAATAGTACCACTACATGATCAAGAATACATGATATGTAGACTCACTTGACCCTATTATATACTAAGAGATGAGGAGGAATTACTCTCACATATTGCATGTGGGATAATATAATTCTCCAAAATAACATCTCTTACTACAATACCATGGACAAATACTCTACACAAGTGAATACACCACCATATAACTATGGGTTAAATGTATTACTCTTTTACATAAGATTGTAGACAACTCTCGACATAATACAAAGACATTATTACCTTCCAAGGAATATAATATATTCCAACACTATTCAAGCTAAACTAGTTAACCTATCTAAGCAACCAACAACATATCATAAAAAGATAAGAACAAGAAAAGAAAAGGACAAGAGAACACCGATATATGTGGTTCACCCTAATGGGTTACATCCATGGGAAGGTAGTCTTCTATTATCTCCAGAATGTCTTCTCCAATCTTACAAGAGAGCAAAGCACAAATACCCCAAATAATATAGATGATGTACAATAATGCCACAATAGTACCACTACTACATCAATAATACATGATATGTAGAGACTCACTTGACCCTATTATATACTAAGAGATGAGGAGGAATTACTATCACATATTGCATGTGGGATAATATAATTCTCCAAAATAACATCTCTTAATACAATACCATGGACAAATACTCTACACAAGTAAATACACCACCATATAACTATGGGTTAAATGTATTACTCTTTTACATAAGATTATAGACAACTTATGACATAATACAAAGACATTATTACCTTCTAAGGAATATAATATATTCCAACACTCCCCCTTAATAATGGCTGGGAGAAGGGCCCACACTAACACTAAGGAAGGAAGGAGTCATTACTACTCCCCATTGGTGACAGCTTCTAGAAGAACCAAAGCTGAAAAAGAAGAACACTTTGGCTGATGGAATTTGACGATGAACAATCGCTTCTCACTAAATCATGAAAGTGCACACGAACCAGGTTGTACGATGAAAGACCCAACAATAAAATGTCGAGAACATGTGACATAATCCAATCGCAAGATGCCCAGATCACCACAAAAATCATCACAACCATAGATAATAGCTGAAGAACTCTGATATAACATCCACACTAGTGTACAGATACCTTCCGATGGTCAATACAACAGAACATGTGGCTAAGAACACTACAACAATGTACAAAAAAACCCAGATTGCCAATACACATGCGGATAGCAGACATTCTTCCAATCAAGGTGCAATATAAATATCTTTAGAAGACCTCAAACATCGAAGAAACAAGACCCCAATGGTCTATACATCGAAAATGATATCATACGGACATGAACATCCGAGACTTTAACAGTAGAAGATGGTGCTTCATTACTTCTAGAATAAGGTGAAAGCCTAAACAGAGAACTTATCTGCATAAGAACTTTCAAGATTAAAGTATATAAAGATCATAAAACAAAATTGCTCATACAGAAATGAAAATGCTTATATACCAAAGGTTAGCAAACATCATATAAATGAATGACAAAATAATATGATCAAATAAAAGATTAACTTGCTCATTAAGGAAAATGAAGTTACTTTTACATATTAAGTGTGAGTCACAACATATAAATAGTGAGCGAAATATTTCACTTAAATATATGAAAATTTAGTCATCAAGCAACTAATCTGAAGCAATGTGCATTTCTTATTAGTATGAGGTTAATATGCAAGAGATGAATGCCCTAAAAATGTCAATGCTTCCATATAGGAGCGTTAGAGACAAGTAGGAACAAGATAACCTCTACAAGCATAAGAATATAAATCTCATTGCAACAAGAACAAGGTAATATAAATCTCATTGCAACAAGAACAAGGTGCTCATGATAAATAGTTCAAGATTTAAAGATTTCTCAAAGCCATATAAATATTGAGTAAAAGATTATCGAAATAAGCATGACATGAGATATAGATAAATCAAAATGTTTAATATGATCAACACATGATATCACTTATAAAAAATTATGAAATGACAAGTCACTAATGGTCTTAATCATGGGTTCATTTCTTGTTAACACTATGTAAATATGCAAGAGACGAAATGCCCTGAAAATGTCAATGCTTCCATATTGGAATGTTAGAGACAAATAACACAGGAAAGAGATACAATCTCTGCAATACATGAAAAAGAAACTATATCTCAATTAAATAACTTATGACAAGCCAAAAAATATGATATCACATAGATTAAAAAAATATGATTTTACTTAAGAATTTAATTAGCAAGAGCATATAATGATCATAAAGATATTACTTATAAAATAATGAAATTGCTTTTACACAAATGTCAGCAATAACATTTAAATAAAGTAAATAATGATCACTAGATAACACATATGAGATTGTTCTTATAAAATTGTTTTTATAAACAAAACAAAGAAAAGAACAAATTAATTATTAAGTATATTTAAAAAAATTTAAGCATTAGATGGTTTATAGCTATCATCATGACAAAATACTAGAGATCCATGTCCTTAAAAGATGCCAATATTTCCGTATAGAAATGTGAGACAAATATATAGCAAGAACAAGAAATAATATCTTAATAAACATGATAAGAAGCAAAACCTAAATGCAAAAAATGAATAACATAAAACTTAAATACTTTACCGTACTAATCTGAATCTGCAAAAAACATAGTTACAAAAACAGTAAAGGAAAGAGAAACTTTTACTTACAACCCTTTGAAAAATGTGCCCAGAAAATCCTAGTCTTTTATTGTGGTCACGTAGGTGGATCCGGAATGGCTTTTCTAATTTCAAAAATAGGTTATAATAAACAATCCGGTAACAAATGACCAAGTTACGGCCCTTTTTTATAACTGTTTTTTTATTACCGAAAAGAAGCCCAGAAATGCCCAATTTTCTATTCTAGTCATGTGGGTGGATCTAGAATGGATGTTCCAATTCCGAAAACAAGTCATAATAAAAAAAACAGTAAAAACTGACCAAGTTACGACCCTTTTTTATAACTGTCATTTTTTTATAATCGGAATAAATATCTCCTTGAGGAGATCCCTGAAATCATGTAGATCTACAGAAAAAACATCAAGAAACCCTTGAAAAAATTCTGCAAAAAACTTACACCACAAGTTAGGGTTAGGGTAAAACAAATGCAGAAATATGCCCAGATATGAAGAGAATCCTAATGGATACCAGATAGAAAACAAATCTACAACAAAATGACAATGCCCAAATGATAATCGTTATTGATTGAAAGCTATAGAATGTACTAGATCATAGCAATCCGCTCTGATACCATGTTAGAATAGTAGAGTCAATCTAAACTAGTTAGCCTATCTAAGCAACCAATAACATATCATAAAACATAAGAACATGAAAAGAAAATGACAAGAGAACACCGATATATGTGGTTCACCATAATGGGTTACATCCATGGGAAGGTAGTCTTCTATTATCTCCAGAATGTCTTCTCCAATCTTACAAGAGAGCAAAGCACAAATACCCCAAATAATATATATGATGTACAATAGTGTCAAAATAGTACCACTACTACATCAAGAATACATGATATGTAGAGACTCACTTGACCCTATTATACACTAAGAGATGAGGAGGAATTACTCTCACATATTGCATGTGGGATAATATAATTCTCCAAAATAACATATCTTATTACAATACCATGGACAAATACTCTACACAAGTAAATACACCACCATATAACTATGGGTTAAATGTATTACTTTTTTACATTCAATTGTAGACAACTTCCAACATAATACAAAGACATTATTACCTTCCAAGGAATATAATATATTCCAACACTTTGAATCGAGAATCACCACTTAGACGTCAAGTGGGATCACAAAATCAGATGGCCCAGATTTGAAATAATGTTATTGGGGTAATGGTTGGCCTACAATTTGTCAAGATGTTCAAGATTTCCATAAGAATTGGTGTTTGTCAACTGTGGCTCGAAAGAGGACTATTAGACTGAATTATATCAAATACAGACAACGAGAGACTGAATTAGTACATACAATATGATCGTAAAATACTTTTGAAAAAATGGAGAATAAGAATATAATATATTAGAATTACTAGGATTCATTAAAGTCAAGGGAACCAGGTCTTTTACTGCTAACAAAATTGAATTGAGTTGCATAAAATAACTCTATTCATAACTTATTTTCAAACTCAGCCTACAACTTTGTCTTCCACTGTTCACATGTAAATTGAAAATATTCGTTTTTCAGTAGTCTTTAAGATTGTTAAAAAGACAAAGAGATGATAAGCTATATAGTTAGGAACCATAGATTATCATACCACTATTTCGATACCAATCTCATGTTACCATTCTCCACCTCAGGATTTCGCAAGTTTGACCATCACTAATTTCTTTTTCCATTTTTTATCTTTGCGGAGAATTGTTAAGCATACATGAAGCTGTCCTCACATTCATACCAGGCTAGTTAAGGTGAGAACCACTTCGATTCTCTATGCATACTCCTTTTGCCATTTTATTCCTTTCGGGGAATATGCTAGTAATAGCACTACTTCATCAACCTGTTTCTCGCATTTACTATTCAATTACCTACCTTAAAAGTACAACTTAGAGTGACTTTATGACAAGCTATCAAAGTTTTGACTTATAAAATTGAAAGACTGTCTATGGAACTAGAACATGATTAGGATCTGAAATAGGATCATCTGTTGGGTATCGATTTAAGGTGACAAATCATGTTTTTAGTTTTAATTTCATAATTGAACCACTCGATTATGTGAAGTTGAATTTAAATTTTGTATTTTTTTTTGTTTATCAGGCAGAAGAGGAAATAAAACTATATTCTATTGAGCTTGAAGGATAAATTTAAAAAACTTAGAGGAGTTTCACATTTATTTGGATTAATTAGTGTCGGTTGTCTTAATAACCAATCTTTGTTGCACCTGGAAATACTCTTGTACTTCAACCATGTACTATGGACTCTGAGTATTTAGTTTAAATATATATACATTACAGAAAATATCATAAAATCATAGTAGATTCTAAACAAATCAATAGATTTTTAAACAAATCTTTAAATCTAAACAAAAAAAATTCTACAAACAGTACCTTTGAATCTTGATAATGATTTCCAAGACTTGTGTCCACTGTCGAGACTCCATTGTCCACTCTCCAACTCCAAGGGCTTCTAGGCTCCAGCTCCAGCATCCCAAGTTCCACTTCCAACTTTCAAATCATTTAGTTGAGCATTGAGCAGTGAAATTTGTACTATGTAGATGTTAATTACAATAAAAAAATAATAGAAAAATCATTGTTAAATGACTTTTTTTGCTTTCAAAAAAAATAAAGAAAACCTACAAAATAGAAAACCATGGATGATGGAAATAATACTAACTTAATATTTTTCTTTTTAGTGAAAGTAGGGTTTCAATTTGGAAAGTATAATTTTATATAATAATAAAATAAAAGTATCGATATTACTAATTTACTAGTAGTAATTTATAATGAAGTTTTAGTAATTTTGTTGCCCTTCAAAAAATAATAGTAATATAATGAATTTTTCAAAATTTTATTGCCCTTGAAAAATAGTAGTAATATAATGACGTTTTCGAAATTCTATTGCCCTTCAAAAATAAGTTTAAAAGATAAATTTACCCATGACGATCATTTTTCTGGTCAAATTCCAGCAGTGACTATGACTATGTTGGTTGAAATCATAAAAGTACTAAAATAACCATTTCCAAAAACAATTTAGATCAGCTTTTATAAAAAATTAGCAAAATGGTTACTCTAACTCTAGAATATATACCATTTCAACAATATAACACTACAATTTCTACAATTTGCCAAAAATAAATAACTACAAATCGTCTTGCGAATGACCCTCTGTAATTGACCGTGATGTAAGCCAAACTCTCCGTCATTACCATTTATTTTCTATCCTAAGTTGTGTGCTAAGTTGTGTATATGTAGACAATATAACTTTGTGTTTAAAAGTAAGTTTACCTAATTTATGGTAAGAATAGTAATTGATGACATTGAAAGGAAAACTATGTTGCAAGTATCTATAAAATAACTGCAATACTAATATTTGTATTAGATATATATTTCTAATTTTTTTTTCTTAAAGACTATTGACCAATTATAAAATTATCTAAAAGTTTGGGTAAATTTTAATATTAGTAAATAAAATATTAATTATCATTTTTAATAAACAATTTTTAAAATTGTTTTGTAATGTATCTTATACAAATATATATTAACTTATAATAATGTATAGTATGGGTAGACATATATCAAACATATTAATTTGTTTATGGTAATAACTTCCTCATAGACGTTTATAAGATTACATTGATTTATGATTGATTAATCTATATAATTGCATTGTGTTATAGTAACAATACATAAGCTATATGATATTTAATATATTTGATTCTATGATATAATATTTTTATTGTTAATATCCAAAAGTATCACATTATAGTATATATTTTGTAAACGTCACCGATAAAAATATAATTCCATGCAAACCAAATGTGATGTGTAAAAGTTTGCACCGCGTGGAATTTCAACACATCAAATTAATGTAACATGATTTTGAAGTCTAGTTTCTAAACACATGCATGCAGTGACAACTAACAAGATCTCAAAAGCTGGTGAAAGACGGGCACCACAAGGGGTTCACTCAATGAGCTTGTTGCATAGCACTATTATTCGCAAGATATTAAAGAATATCCCTAGTTTCACTACATATTGGAAAATATGTCTTAAAATTGTATTGTTGAACCCCCCTCCCAATATACCATTCCAATTAAGAAGACCCTTAGTTTCACTATATATTGTAGGTATCCATTTTTATCAACCCATTTTTAGTACCCCCTTTATATGATATTTTCAATTTGTGACAAACAGGATCTCTAATGCATCTTAGTATAAGCAAACATGATGCTAAATAAAATAATAGTATAATGCTAATAATGATCCCATCATTATTGCAGAGGTGACTGATCAATTTGTAGTGTTGGATAGTGGAAGACCCATCAACATAGTAATGGGGACTAAACGACAACCCAATCAAGAGATCAATGTAACAAAGAATGTAAAAGGTAATAACAATACAATTTTTAGCAAATATTAGAATTGCAAATGTTTCACACCACAACCTACCAATCTACCAATTTTATACCATGTAAATATGAGTATAGCCATAGATATCTCATGTTTTCTATAAGATTAAAAAATTAAACTCAATTAAAATGAAAATTTGAAACCCTTTCGTGGATGGACTTCCCTACCTTCCTATCAAAACAAGCATCATTGATGTTTGAACTCAAATAAATATAGAAAAAATCCTCTTACTTTCCAATAACACCATATGATCATGTGCATAACTTTAGTTCATTGACAAGATGCAATTAATTTCCTCCAGTTCCTCTACATTTATTCTTGCACTCAATGGAATTAACAACATTTAGTTACCTTTTCTTGGGTTATATCTACTTTTTTCTACCTTTACAAGAGAGGGAAAAACTCCATTGTTAAGTTTCAAACAAGCAATAGTTATAAAGATACAAAAATGGGGAAACTTATATGATACCATTTCATGGTAACGATAACACATAGGGTATGCAAATAAGGATTTATATTTTCACCTATGTTAATATCAGTTCCAATACAATATTAAGATGGATTCCTAACATATATGAATTGAAATTACAATTATTAATGTGTCAATATAACTCAATCTAACAACTATTCCTAACTAGCAATGTGAAAATGCTAAACAATAATAGAAAAAGTTGAAATAAATAATTAGTTAAGAAAGATTCATTAGAGGAAATTTCAACTCAAAATAGGCCTTTCAACCCTAATTCAAATTCCATGTCATCATGTGTTAGCCAATCAAATTTCTTTAAATTTAAAACATCGTATAGGTCTTAAACAAATTTTTAATGTAAATTTGGGGATAGGTATCTTAAAAAAACTACTTTTTTCGTATTTTCGACATATCTCCTTGTGTTTTTACTCAAATTTCAAGGAGGAGAGCTCCCTGGATGCAGAATTAAATTATGCATCCAACGAGTACCCACACTGCATACTTTTGATGGACCTCGCTACCCCACAAACAAGAAATACCTGGAAAAAAATGTCATCACATTTTTCAAGTATTTCTTGTTTTTGGGGTAGCGAGGTCCATCAAAAGTATGCAGTATGGGTACTCACTCGATGCATAATTTAATTCCACATCCAACGAGCTCTCCTAATCGAAATTTGAGTAAATACATAGGGAGATATGTCAAAAATACAAAAAAAATTAGTATTTTTCTTTCCTTCCTCCAAAATTAATAAATATTATTTTATTATTTTAACTATTATTTTATTGTTTTCCTTAGGAGGCCCATTTTGAGCTGAAATTTCCTCTAATGGATATAACTTTTCTTGGTTCTAGTGACCAAAGAAAGACTGATCTCACTTTTCTTGGTAGTCATGAAGCAAGGTTTGATTGAATATTAATACCCAACTAAACCCCAACCTAAAAAAATATTCTACTAAAAAGGAATACATTATAAGTTGAATTATTTGGAGGTATAAATCCACCCCGTGATTTGGAGGTTATTCCTTAGTAGGAGTTAGGACTTATATGAATCCATCCCATGATTTGGAGGTATGAATCTATCTCGTGATTTGGAAGTTATTCCTTAGAAACAACTAAAACTAATATGAATCCAACACACGATTTAGAGGTATGAAATGAGACAATGATTTGGAGGTTATTCCTCGGCCTACCCAAAGAAAATAACCCCCAATATTTTTATTTCTATGTCAAATTAAAAATTCCCCCTTAACCTCTTGATACAAAGCAATATATTTTTGAGATTTTTAAGATTATTCAAACCCCCAATATGAATGGATGTGATATGATATTGCTTGGCTAGTGAACCCCTCGTGAGGGGAACACATTCCAAATATGGTACATGTGCTTGGTATCATGGTTTCTCTCACCATCTCACATAGTTTCTTTCACCTTAATGCAATCTCATGGTATAAGTAAATGAATAAAGAGGGATCTAGCTTGAAAAGAGATATGTCGCATGCCACTTTCAATTTTTTCTCTACAAGCATCAATACATGGCTTAGAATGAGCTATAATTGTTCCAAGATACACGTCTTGTAATTCAAGGAATCCTTTCACATAGTTATTGGGATAGAAAACTTTAAATTTGTTTTTGGTGGTGCAGAAATGTATGCATTGGATAAGGACCCATATGTCGATGGATCTGATACAGTTGTTGATTTAATCTACTAACATGAAGGAGAAGGCCTTATAAACCAATCATATGCAACTATTGTATAAATCCTTAGCGACGATGGGATATTTTGTTATCTCTAAAATGCATATTTTATCAAGCAGGATCTAGAGTATTAAGCTACAACAAGTACCTATCTATCAAATCTCACTACTATTTTAATATTAATGTAGTTCGTTCATTAGTAAGTCTGGAAAAAAAAACAATGCTACCTTGATCCAAGTCAAGAGTTATATTTAGTGTTGTTCATCTTATGCCATTATTTTTAATTTTAGATGGAACATGTCTCAGGAAACCCTCAAGTACTTTCCCTCATTTTGAGGGTGGTACCCAAGGTAAACCATCGGCCCTCATTATGGGGCCTAACCTGGTGGGGATATCGAGTGAGGCCCTTGCATAGTCGTGACCTGGGGATTTGACCTGGTGGCCTTCTTCTTATGAATACAACTCTCAACCACTCGATCTAATCCACCAGGATTTATGCCATTTTATTTATGTTTTACACTTTGCATTAATTTTTTTGTCTAGTTACATATGATATTTGGAGATGTTGACCTACTTTATAATTGCACTTATATTATGTATTGACATGTAATGTTATGAAAAATAATAGGTACATTTAAACCAAAAAAGCAAGTACATTATAGCTATTAGATTTGTTTTTTAGTTGTTTTCATGTGAAGAAAGTCTTATAACCTGAATGTATTGATTAACTCAATATAAGTTATCTTCTCTATTTAAAGTGACAAAGGACGTAGCATATGTTTTTATAGGAATGAACCCCTCATTACAACATGAATCGTATTCATGAATCTAAGTCATTTATGGATATGATGAAAGATAAAAAGGTTTAAATAAATGATATCAATTTTCTTATAACACAAAGTTAAAATATTGAACAATATTGTGACAAATAACAATGTTTAATTGTTTAAATAATAACATGTTACTTTAGAAAATTAGTTTCTTTAGTTGTCTCAAAAATTGTAACTTAGTTGGGTCAAACATTGTAATTAAAAATAATTCTCCTAAGTAAGATAACATTTCCTTTGTCCATTAATGTAATGCCCCCAAAATTTGAAAATAATTTTTTTTTATTAGGCTAGTTAGTTACTACCTAAACTAGACATTAACTTATCTCTGTGGAATGTGTCGAACTTTGTTCGCGAAACTAAAATGTCGTAAGCTGTTCTTACCCTTTTCTAGATGTTTTCCCCGATGTGGTTATTAATGCATTTCTATAATGTAATTAAATTACTTGATTTGATTTAGATTATTATACTAATCATTGGTTTATTTCTTATCATGCATGTGCATGTATGTGTGTTTAGTTTATAGCTTACTTACTGGTTATAAGTTTTGTTTGATGGTTTATGGAAAATCTTGACTCAAGTTGTAATTGTCAAGGGGTGGAGTGGCGGGACTTGTATCACTTGGAGAGGTAACTGGTTTTACTTGTCGTTACAGGGTTTACTTAGTTCATATTGAACTAATGAAACTCTCCTTTATCTTCTGCAGGTTTCGATAGGTGATGGAAACTTGCTATAACAGTTAAACAAAGAAATGCTACCTATGCTAAACTACTTTACTTCTTTGGACGACAAAAAGGACCACAGTCCTATCTTAGCGATTCTTATTACTATTGTCTGCATTATCATTTACGCATGGCTGGGTTTATTTATACCTACGTCTAACTGATTATCATTATTATTATGGTTCTAAGACCTTAAATAAGCTCCAAAGTTGTGCTTAACATTTATGTGGTTTGAATGTTATGTGAAAGTCTTACATTATCAGGCTTTAGCCATGATGTATTTAATTTTTATATGCCATAGGTTATATGTATCTTAAGCCATTCATGGCATATTGCATATGCCATGAATCTTGGCTTTACCCTAATTCAACGATGCATAAGATGGGGGTTTCAATGCACAAGGAATTTCAATTACCAAGTTGCGTTTATGGTTATGAAACTATAGACATGGGGATAAAATTTGACGTTGGTGGTGGACATGGTGGAAGATTAAATGTTCCTCGGGAGGTGGGGAACTCAAGCCCTAAGCTTGGTATATCGTGGATGAACGAGTTATTTGGTACTGTGGTGGTTGAGCTCTATTCGACTCTCTAGTTTTTTTGTCACTACTTGAGGTCTGTCTTGCATTGGCGCCTTTGGGAAAGGTATACTCTTCACCTGGTTTCACAGCATTTATTACTTGTTGTTTCAGTTGGAGGATTGATATACTTCTCATCATGCTCCATTTCTTCGTTTGTAGGTTACAGGGTTCCCATTGCGTAGTTTGTAGTGTCTACCAGGCTATCCAAGAGCTACCCTTCACAGGTAAGCCTTGTACCAACAAGCTTTGAACTTGTTACCTCTGCGTAGGGTTGTTTGAAAAATATTTGAGCTCAGTGTTTGTAATGATGAATGAATACTTGGGTTCGTTAAGGGTTTCGACTGGGTATAGGTCTGTTGGTATTTAAAAGCATTCAAATATGCGTATGAAGTATTGGGATTTTTATGGTGTTTTAAGTTTGGTGCCTTCAGGCGATAACTGTCATGACTGTGCTCTGCAATATAATATTTTTGTTTTTAAGAGTATTATTTTATTGATTAATGAAGACTCTACGTTTATGTGGTTGTACTATTGCTTGCAATGGTGCCTCAGTTTGGTATCGCGACTGTGTAGGTTTTATTTATAAATTTCAGTGAGTATGAATGTGGGCATTCACAGTTGGGGTTTTATCGTGGATACTGTCACTAGCTTAGCACAGGTATGACTCTATGTATTTCACTACTTGTACTTACATTTTGGTTCTGGTATTTAAAAGATGGGTTTTAGCTTACAGTCGTGCCATTGCTAGCAATGTTTCTTTTTCCACTTCGCAACTATGTAAATTAATGGTGAAATGTTGTTTAATGTGACTATGGTGTTGTTTACTTGTCTGTGAAATAAAATGGGGATGGTTGTGAACTTTGTTTTAGCAATGCAAATTGGATTTAGTTGTTGTGAAAGTGTAGATAATGATTTTTTTTATATGGATTCTTTCTTTGTTTCTCGGTCATGAGCCTCGAATATGTTTACAATGTATATATTTAAATGTTGGTATCATTGTGTGGAAATGTTGACAGACAACGATTTCGTTTCATGGTTAATATTTCTTGTATTTTACTATTGCTAGCATAGATTTACGTCGAACATTTCTAAGTTATTACAGCATGGGAAAATCATTGCAAATGAACCCTACAAGATTTGATGTCTGTCGTAGTGTGATGTAAACTTGGTTTTTAAGCCGTGAGCCCACAGGACTCAATCCTGGGCTGCATGGGTTTTAAAATGATGTGAGAGTGTGGAGTTTTTGTTTTGGCATGAATGACAACAGGATTTGATCCTGTAACCTCTTAATGGATACAATCTTTGTTAATGTGTTTGCTCATTTAATCTTATGTTTGATTCCTTATGTTAATGGTAAATGATGTGGTTTATAATTTATGTTCAAATCATGCCTACAGACCTTGGAGGTCTTAATGGCTTGGCATTCGATGTTATTGTTATAAAATGGAATTGATGTGTTTATAGTTTTGTTTTATGATATTTTATTTGAAGTGTTAGCCATTATATTTAAGTTATAATAATACGCAGTCTATTTATATCAAAGTGGTAGATAGTAGATTGGTTTAATATAAATAATACAAGCATGCTGGAAATATGAAGTCTACCAGCAGAGATAACATAATATATAGGTTTCTTTTTAAATAGTTCTAGGTTTTGAGCTTGAATTAATACACGGGAAACAAATTGCAGAAATGAACAGAAACCAAACCCTCCTACAGTTAACACTAAAGGTGCTTAATCTATCCTGAATAAATATATTAGAATAGCCTGGTTGCATAGAAAAATATAACCTGACCTTAGATAAAAGAAATACATCTGCTAATAAACAATGAGTCTAACTTGTAAGTGAAGAAAGAGGTAATGCAAAAAATATAACCTAGCTTATAACAGACAAGTCCTAAATATCCATTCCAAAATTCAATATCCTCTTTTAATAAGGAAACCTATGTAGTTTACAATGAAAAAATCAAGAACCTCATACCTGTAAGATGAAGTTGTTTCAATGGTTGAAATTCTTGCACACTCAAATACCCAGCATTAAAAAATCCATAGACATATCTTACCTCTGTTTAGATAACCGAATAACTTGGGAACTACCATGTTCCTCCTAACCATGACCTGGAACCATTCCTGTTTTCAATTTGGATCCCCCCGAGCTGGTTCCAAAATGCAAGTAGCTTAGAGTTCCTAAGGTGAGGATTCCCTATCTGGGATATCAGGTTCTGTATTAATTCTCTTTTTTCCTTTTAGGAAAAATATTCTCCAAGAAATCTCTTGAGAATAATAAGGTAGAATTATGGAATAATCAAAAGATAGATTGGTCCCAAAGCCCCTCTTTGGCTTGGGTCTTTATAGGCAGACTTTTCAGTCAAAGGAGCAGTTAAATCAAGAATCATTTGATTTCTTGAAATAACCCTTTTTATTTAATTCAGGTAATTTTAATATTTAACTTAAGAAATTTTGACTAGTTCCTATTTTTACTCTTGTAGGTATTTTAATATTTTAATTATCATTAGTAATAATAATAACATCTGGATCCTTTCTTTATTACTTATAGCTACTAGTATTATTACTACACTTACTCTTTATACATACATATATGTGTGTGTGTGTGTGTGTGTGTCATTTGTTAACATTTTATCCTTAGGTATCATATAGCATGATCCCTAAACATATGACACTTTTCTTTTAGCTTAGTCACTTTCTTTAATAAGGCCTTTAGGTAGGGGTTAGGTCAACTAGGTTAGGCAACTATAAACCTCCTTGCATGTTGGATTCCATCGTATAACATGGTAGTTCTTTAGTACTTGATGAGATACAGAAATTCAAATTTCATTTAATCACTTAAAAATAAATAAGATGAGATCAATGTTTTAGCCGAGTCGTTTTCAATCAACATAATAATTATTTTCAGTAACTTCTAGCGCTTATCCAGAGCCCATACTCAACGCTAAAAAACAGGGAGTTACAAACTTAGTGAAATTCTAGAGCTCCTCCTTCAACACTAATTCTAGGATGTATTTGCAGGATACAGCTAGGGATACAATGGCCAAGGATCCGATGTTCCAAAGATTATGCTCAACATCAACTTGGAAGGCTCCATGGCTTATGCCCAACAATTCCAATTTTATATTTTCATGTGCTTCAGATATTTCATGCTCAACGCAAAGGTTTTCATAACTCATGTGTTCCAGAGCTTCCCGCTCAAAAAAAATATAAAAATTCATGTGTTCCAGAGCCTCTCGCTCAACACAAACAACAATTACTCATGTTCTCCAGAGCTCCTCACTCAATACAAAACATCTCATCAACTATGTGCTTCAAGGTCCACACCCAACACATAAAATCATGTATAAAACATATGCAATTGGCTTACACCTAATATATAAAAAAAAAACATCATGTTCATGTGTAGTGGGGTCTTAGACCCAATATACAAATTCAAACATCAAAGTAACATCATAAGAAATGGGGATTATTCCCATGAGTGTTAGGTCAAAATTCGAGATATTACATCCCACCCCGCTTAGAACAACACTGTCCCTGGTGTTCTAGGGACTCGGAATGAAATCATGAAACAAGGCAGGGTAAGCCTTTCTCATGGTGGCTTCATCCTCCCAAGTAGCCTCATCGGCCTCGAAGTTCTTTCATTGCATTTTCAGTTGGACTATGGTGTGCTTCCTGAGCTACACTTCTCTCTTTTCCAATATATGAAGGGGTTCAGGTGCAAAATCCCCTTCATGTTCCACCTATAATAAGGACCAATCAATCACATGTTTAGTATCATAAACGTATTTCTTTAATAAATATGCATGGAAAACATTTTGGACTCTTATGTGAGCGGGTAACGCTATTTTATATGCCACTGGCACTCTCTTGGCCAGTATCTCAAAGGGTCCACAAAATCTAAGTGCTAACTTACCACACCTTCCCAAGATCAACAAGCTTCACCTTGCTTTTACTTTCAAGTAAACATGGTCACCTATTTGATAATATTTATCTTTTCTTTTCTTGTCAACGTAACTTTTATGGAAGTCTTGTGCTTCTTTAAGGTTCATCTGGACCTTGGAAACCAATTGTTCCAAGTCCTTTAGTAAGTTAGTCCCTAATGTGGGCTGATCCACCTGGCTATCCGAAGTTACCGGTTTTCTACACTTCCATATATAGAGTACGTCAAAGGGGCTCATCTTGTCGGAAGTTTGGTATCTGTTATTATATGCAAACTCTGCAAGATACAGGTAATCTTACCACTTGGTGGGGTTTTTCATGACATACATCCTAAGCATGTCCTCTACAATCTGGTTTACCCGTTCTTTCTATGGGTGGTAAGAAGTACTAAATTTCAACTACATCTCTAAACTGGAGAATAAGGATCTCCAAAAGTTCCTGATAAACTTAGTATCTCGATCTGAGATGATTTCCTTGGGTATCTCGTGCAATCTAAATATCTCCTTTAAGAAGATGTCGACAATGTGCGCTGCCTTGTAGGTCGACTTCACTGGAATGGTGTTTCTTTCGATAATTTGTCAACTACTACAAAGATAGAATCATTTTTCTTCTTACTCTTAGGTAGACCTGTGATAAAATCCATACTAATGATCTCTCACTTCCATTCCGAAATGGGTAATGGTTGCAACGACCCTGAAGGATGCTGGTTCTCATCTTTGACTAGCTGACATTATTGACATTTTGTGATAAACAATGCTATGCCAGCCTTTAACTTAGGCCAGAAAAAGTGTTTATTTACTGCAGATATCATCTTTTGATATCCCGGATGCCCTGAATGAGGGTGTCTGATGAAGTTCTGTGAGGATATTGGACCTGATGTCCCCTCGTTCTGGATTGTACAATCTCTCTTTATACCATAGTAATCCTATTTTGTCTACCTGGTACTCTTTTAGTTGCCGAAACAACCTGTCCTCTTGGACCGAGTCTTGAGGATTTCAACATAGAAATGGTCAATCATGTTGGTCGTTCTAATCCTCTCATATAAATCCAAATCGGTTTGACTTAAAGTCACCTCATATATCATATGAGCTCATCGGCTCAAAGAATCAACAATTTTGTTCTCTTTTCCCTTTATATGTTATAGGTCGAAATGGTACTCACTAAGGAAAACCAACCATTTGGGTTGCCTGGCATTTAGATCCGGTTGTTCAAATAAATACTTCAGACTCATATTGTATGTTTTCAGAAGGAATTTCTTTCCCATGAGATAGTGCCTCCACATATTCAAGGCGTGGATGATGGCCGCTAACTCAAGATCATGGATGGGGTAGTTCTGCTCATGTTCTTTTAACTTCCCTGATTCATAACAAATCACGTAATCATTCTGTAAGAGGACTCCTACAAGCCCTTCCTTGCTTGTGTCCGTGCAAAAAATGAAATCCCCATCAACATCCATAATTCGTAGTATCAGTGCAGTCATCAAAAGATGTCTAATCTTTTGAAAACTTTCCTCGCACTTGGTTGTCCGTAAGAACTTGTTTTCCTTCCTTTGCAAAGCGGTCATGGGATAAGCTATCCTTGAGAAGTTCTTAATGAACTTCCGGTAATAACTGGCTAATCCCAAAAAGGATCTAATTTTGATGACACTAGTAGGGGTAGGCCAATCCTCTATGGCTTTAATCTTTTTCAGGTCCATAGCTATCCCCTTATCGGCAATGACGTGACCCAATTACTGTATCTATGGTTTGTAAAAATCATATTTACTAAACTTGGCGTAGAGCTGGTTTTTCATGTAACACCTGTAGCACTATGCGAATATGTTCCTCACATTCCTCTTTACTCTTAGAATAAACTAGGATGTCGTCTATAAATACCAAAAGAAATTTATCTAGGTACCTACTGAATATATTGTTCATCATACACAAATTTTACCGGTGCATTGGTTAACCCGAATGGCATCACTACAAACTCATAGTGGTTGTACCTCGTACAAAAGGAAGTTTTGTGAATATCCTCAACGCGGAGCCATACTTTATGGTACCCAGATCGCAGCTAAATCTTCAAAAATATCTTGGCTCCTCCTACTTGATCAAACAAGCCATCGATCCTAGGGAGTGGGTATCAGTTCTTAATGGTCATTTTGTTAAGCTGACGGTAATCGATGCACATCCGCATCGTACCATCCTTCTTCTTTATGAAAAGTATTGTTCCTCCCCAAGGCGACACACTTGGTCAGATATATCCCTTCATAAAACAAGTATTCTTGTAGTGCAAGCCCAGAAAAGTTACACAGGCACGCTACAAGAAAATAGCGCAGTTCGAAAATCATCATTTTTGGTTCAAAATTTCAAAAATTCCCACAAATGAGAAGTCATTCATACTTGGTTAATGCATTTGATATGTTTTTTCCTTTAGAATGATCATTGTGATAGGTGTTTATACTCCAAGAAATCATCATGAGTGCAAGTCGTGAGGTCTGATGCAGAGTAGTGGAATCATGATGAATAAACACGATGAGGTAAATTCGCCTTGAATTTCGTATCCCCTGAAGTGCATGAAGATTAAATGAGTTTGTCGTGAAGTGTTAGCAGTGTGTAATCAAATATTGAAGTAGGTCAGAAATTTAGGGCTTTGAGGGGTGACCGTTTGGAGATATCGTGGTGGTCAGAGGAGGTTTAAAGAATAAAATTGGACACCTAGCAGACAGAAGAACGTGATTTTAGCAACAGAATTCACTGTTGTAACAGCTTCTGAACTAGGGCCATCTCTAACTCCTAGTTCTAGAAATATTGATTCAGAAGCATATGTACCTGCTCTGAGAGCCACCTCAGGAGATGCGCCTATTTTTTCCCCATCGCCTGTTGGAAATACTTCACTTACAAGTAAGAATTCCTCAACACTTGCACCGACAGTTGAAGACGTTGATCCAAGTACAGAGCTACATGAAGAAACTGGGCCTAAGATTGTGAAATGGTGTGAAGTACGGGATGAGTTTGTGAATTGCCAATACTATATAAGCCTTTTGAGTCCAGTAGATGATTACACCTGGAAGTGTGTAAAAAAGAAGACAACTTCTGACTGTATGGAAGCAGCCCTGATCTCCCTTGATTCATGCCTAGGATATATTGCTTTTAAGAACTATTCCTTGAAGGCTATAATGGCTGAAGAGTACTGCAACCATGTTGATTCATATGATGCTATTGCTGTTGTGAACAAGATAATGTGTGACAAGAAAAGTGACTTGAGCTTGAATGATTTCCAGGGAAAGAAGTCTTTCCATGCAGGCTATATGACAGTAGCTGGATGGAACTATCCATTGCACTACCTTGTAAGTTCTGTTTTACAACAGAATCCTGGAAATAGTTTGTCTGTGAGAAATGATGAAGATATCATATCAAATTTTTTGCTCTACATCTTGTGCACCCTTAGAAGTAGAAGGAAGGGGGTTGTGTAGTGCTTGTGGTAATAGCAGCTCATGCCTTCTAGACAATACATACTCTGGTCATTCAGGGTCTTTTCACTGTCCTTATATGTGTTTCCTCTACAATAATCACTGTGACAGGTGTGAATATCATCATGAGGGCGAGTCATGACAGTCTGTTGTGGAAGTGATGGAATAATGATGGTTGAACATAATGAGACAAATGCGCCTTGAATCTCGTATTCCCTGAAGTGCACATAGAGCAGATGAAGTTCACAGTGAATAATCAGCAATCTGTAATTGGAATTTTGAAACAGGGAAAAAAATTAGGGCTTTGAGGAGCAGTCGTTTGGAGTTATCAAAGTGGTTAGAGAATATTGGGGAATGCAATTGGACACTTGATAGTCAAGAAAACACGATTCCAGCACCTGGATTAATCACTTTGACAGGTAGGTTGCGAATCGTTACCTGAGTTCATAAATTTGGGGTTTTTCAATGTAGAGGACTAATGATAAAATTGATTGAAGATTATTAGTTTATAAACCGAATTCTCTGTTAATGGAATTAAAATATTTATCAGTTTAAATGAGAGAATTCAGTATAGGGTTTAAGGTTTCCCAGTTTAGCATTGTCTGTCAGATTATGAAGACTTCAAGAGATTCAGAGTTTGTTCTATTGATATTAGCTATTTGATAATTATTCAAGACGAAAAGAAGTGGTAAGACTAATAAAGCAGAACCTTCGGATATGAGCTGGGTTCAAACTTTTCTAGATTGTGCAAGACTGCTTGCAGAAGCAGGGTGGTTAGTGTTTTTTAAAAAGATTGAAGGTTGTCACTCAGAAGTCTCTTATAAATTCGCTCAATGTTTGGATAAGGATATAGTGTCTTTTGATACTTTGAAGTTTAAACTGACCAAGGAATTGTTAGCAGAAGCAACAGGAATTTTAGATGAGGGTGAATTCTGGTTCAAAAAGGTGCCTTTCACTTTTGATGCTCAGAGATATCTACTTCCAGATGTAGTAGTATATTGGGGAAAGGGAGTACCTATTCAAAAGTTTAAGCCAGAATGGACAAAGCCTATCAAAATCCTACAAAGCTATATCACTTGTGAAGGGAGATTTTCTTTAAATACCATTTTAGATTCCTTCAACTTCTCAGTAATGAATCCAAAATGAATCTCCCATTCTTCTTTTTGAAAAGTTTACAAAAGATGTCAAGCAGGGTGAAAGAACATCAGGATCACACCAAACAATCAGTATTTAATCATGGGCTTATTAAACTAGTTATAAGAACTGTACTTCAGAAAAGAGAGAAGACATGAGAATATTTCCTGTTTTGGTCTGGTTTCCAAACAAAGAAGGAAGAGTAGTCTCAGAAGAGACAGTTAGACAAAGGTCAGAGTTTGATCAAGAAACTTAAAAAGAAAGTCACAGTCAAAGATAAAGAAGCTGGTGAACCAAGAAAATATTCGAATCAGGAAGATGAAAACATTGAAATTGAACAGCAAATTAATGTTGAGGAAAAGAAAGTTTCAAAGTCAGAGGTGAAGGAAGTTGAGCCTATAGAAGATGCTTCTCCTGAAGAACTGAACCAAATTGTAAATGCAGAGGTAAAGAAACAGGAACAAACCTCTATTACAGTACCCTAGGAAGATGATAAAAAATCCTTATCTGATGAAGTTAGGGTTCACTTTAAACAAGAAATACATACCCATTCTAAAGAACAGACAGTGTCATGAAGAAAGAAAATGAAATTTGTTGAACTAGCTTCAATAACACATCAAGGGAAAGTTTTGAAAACATTAGGAGAGGTTGGAGCAGTTTGTAGACAAGAGGGCAGAAACTTCATGAAACCAAAGCAAACACTAAATCATGAGCATTTGAAAGACTAAGATGCATAACATATAAACTATAATCCAAACATAATAATCACAGTATTGAGTTCCACTCACAGTTAGCAAGCATTTCAAGCATAAAAACCTTAAACAGGAAATGAGTATACCAACTGAGTAATTAACACAAATAAGAAATGAAACCAGTCAAAAGTATAAAAGGGCATATAGTTGCATATATTTCATAATTCAGTCATCAAAAACACATAAGAGTCTTTACACTTAGCTCATAAACCACATCCTGATAGCCTCCCCTTGCAACAAAAATCGAACCCTTAGTCCTTTTTCAAACTTACATTTATCCTGTTCCTTCAAAAACAGTTGCATAATTGAACCCTAACTACTTTTAGGTTATCTATCGAACTGTTCAATATAAACTATCATTATACAAAAATGAAATAAATTTTTCAAACTAACTAATAACTGCTCTTCCTAAAGTACTTTTACAAGTCTTTTGTTGCCTCTGCTAAAAGAGCAATTCCCTCTAAAGCCTGGGCTTTCCTTCTAGCTTTCTGATGGTCCGCTTCCAAATCTGCAACTCTTTTTGTCAGCTCCTCTTTCTACTATGTCAACTCTTGGATAGTTTGTTTTAGTTCTATAAACTGATTCTCTGTCTGTCTTTTTCTTATAAGAGCCTCTTTAGAAACTGAAATCAGTTCCTGATAGTGACTATTAACTTCTTCTAGATCTTCTCTTAGTCTTTTATTTGCAGTCACTAATCCTTCATTGCTTTCATGCAGGCACTCAATTTGATTCTTGTATTGTTTAATACTCCTTTGCATATTTTCCTTTTCAGAATCAATTCATTTACCTTCTACTATTGGCTGCATCCCTTCTAGCATCCATGGGATTTTTAGCTTCTTGAATATTTCTTCATCCTCCTTCATATGCTCTGTCAAGGTCACAGGAATTTTTTAATGTTCTTCAACTTCAATACAGCAATGAACTACATATTCAATTGCCTCTCTTTTCTCCATACAAGAACTCTTTATATCATTTTTTTGTTGTTCTTGAATCATCTTATTTCGAACCTCCATGAATATGTCTGATATCTTAGTATCAGTGAAGACTGGTTTATCTTTTGAAACTATTGGTTTTTAACTGTTCATAACTTCTTTTTTTTCATCTTCACTTTATTCCAATTTCTCCTGAGATGATGAATCTTCTATTACTGTAACCTTTTTCTCAGCTAGTTAGGGTTTTAATAGCTTCTTCATATTTAACGTAAGCTTGTTCTTTGGCCTTGCCTTGGGCCTCCAAATTGCTCCAACCTCTCCTAACATTTTCAAAACTTTCCCTTGATGTGTTATTGAAGCTAGTTCAACAACTTTCATTTTCTTTCTTTGTGACACTTTATGTTCTTCAGAATGGGTATGTCTTTCTTATTTAAAGTGAACCCTAACTTCATTAGTAGTATGAACCCTAACTTCATCATATAAGGATTTTTCATCATCTTTAGAGGGTACTGTAATAGGGGTTTGTTCTTGTTTCTTTACTTCTGCATTTACAATTTGGTTCAGTTCTTCAGGAGAAGCATCTTCTATAGGCTCAACTTCCTTCACCTTTGACTTTGAAACTTTCTTTTCTTCAACATTAATTTGTTGTTCAACTTCAATGTTTTAATATTCCTGATTCGAATGTTTTCCTGGTTCTTCATCTTTGACTGTGACTTTCTTTTTAAGTTTCTTGATCAAAATCTAACCTTTGTCTAATTGTCTCTTCTGAGACTGCTCTTTCTTCTCTGTTTAGAAACCAAACCAAAATAGGAAATATTCCCATGTCTTCTCTCTTTTCTAAAGTACAGTGCTTATAACTAGTTTAATAAGCCCATGATGAACTACTGATTGTTTGGTGTGATCCTGATGTTCTTTTACCTTGCTTGACATCTTCTGTAAAATTTTCAAAAAGAATAATGGGAGATTCATTTTGGATTCATTACTGAGATGTTGAAGGAATCTAAAATGGTATTTAAACACAAAAGCAAATCTCCCTTCACAAGTGATATAACTTTGTAGGATTTTGATAGGCTCTATCCATTATGGCTTAAAATTCTGAATAGGTACTCCCTTTCCCCAATCTACTACTACATCTGGAAGTAGATATCTCTAAGCATCAAAAGTGAAAGGCACCTTTTTGAACCATAATTCACCCTCATCTAAAATTCCTATTGCTTCTGCTAACAATTCCCTGGTCAGTTTAAACTTCAAAGTATCAAAAGACACTATATCCTTATCCAAACATTGAGCAAATTTATAAGAGACTTCTAAGTGATAACCTTCAATATTTTCAAAAAACACTAACCACCCTACTTCTGCAAACAGTCTTGCACAATCTGGAAAAGTTTGAACCCAGCTCATTTCCGAAGGTTTTTCTCTATTAGTCTTACCACTTCTTTTCATCTTGAGTAATTATCAAATAACTACTATCAATAGAACAAACTCTGAATCTATTCAAGTCTTCACAATATGACATAGAATGTTGAACTAGGAAACCTTAAACCCTATACTGAACTCTCTCATTTAAACTGATAAATATTTTAATTCCATTGACAAAGAATTCGTCATTCAGTAATAATTCGGTTTATAAACTAATAATCTTCAATCAATTTTATCATTAGTCCTCTGCTTTGAAAAACACCAAATTTATGAACTCAGATAACGATTCGCAACCTACCTGTCAAAGTGATTAATCTAGGTGTTGGAATCGTGTTTTCTTGACTGTCAGGTGTCCAATTGCATTCCCCAATCTTCTCTAACCAATTTGATAACTCCAAACGACCGCTCCTCGAAGCCCTAATTTTTTTCCATGTTTGAAAATTTCGATTACAGACTGTTGATTTTTTGCCACGACCTTCATCTTCTCTACATGTACTTTAGGGAATACAAGATTCAAGGCGCATTTGTCTCATTATGTTCAACCATCATTATTCCATCACTTCTACAACAGACCGTCACGACTCGCCCTCATGATGATATTCACACCTGTCACAGTGATTATTCTAGAGGAAACACGTACCAAATCCATCACCCAACATGAATGGCATCTCATGTGTGAGAATTTCGAAAAAAAACTGGCCCAGAAATGATGATTTTTGAACTGCGCGATTTTTCTATAGCGCATGTGTGCAATTTTTCCAGACTTGTGCTACAAGAAAGTATGAGTTAATGATTTTTAAAAATTAAACTTATGATAAAGGTTTAATCTTGGTTTAAGAACTTTAATCAAGATTTTATGTTATTTTTAAGACCTTTTAATCTATATAAACATTCTATAATGCCCTCCAACTACGAATTTCAATAAATCAAACCAAAATTTGAAAAATAAAACTAAGAAATCATATAAACATGAAAGTTAAAGGAAAATGATCCAAAGTATCCTAAGAAACAAAATTTTCTAGAAGAAATCAATAAAATCAAGCTTCAAATCATAAACAAAAGTATTAAAAGATGAAAAACAAAAACATGATCTAACATCTGGCTCCTGCTGCGGGATGAAGTCCTCCCCGTGAGGCTTCAAGAACCTGTAGACCAGTGCCTTCTGTGTTGCTACCTGCTAATTTGCAAAATTTCCATTATGCCATGGAGTCCTTATTCTAGTATTCACACCAGTATATACAATGAAAGTCCAATGTCCATCTCAAAAACTGTAAAAATGCTTGAGGAATCATCCATTAACTGGATTAGACAATTCCTCACCCTCCATAGACTGTAGTACGAAAGTATTGTTTTCTAGAATCTTTGATACTATGAAAGGACCAAACCAAAGGTTATCAAACTTGCCATGCTTTCCTTTCTGCTCCTTCCTAGTATCCCATCTCAAAACCATATCTCCCACTGAAAAAGTGTTATCTTTGATCTTCCTGTCAAATATTTCTTTGATCTTTAACCTGTACAGTTGAGCCTTTTCTTCAATTGTTTCCCGTTTTTGCTGTAACTCAATCAGTGCATAAATTCTTCTTTTCATATCATTAGGTTCTTCCTGACAATCTTGAAAAAAATTCATCACTGGGATACCCAACTGAACAAGAAAAACTGCATCAGTACCATATACTAATTGGAAAGGAGAAGTTCCAATTGTTTTTTTAACTGTTATTCTGTATGCCCATAATGCATATTTTAACATAGAATCCCATGATCGTTTATTCTACTTCAATAACTTCCTGATACTCTAAATAATATTTTGATTAGATGACTCAGCTAACCCATTCCCTTGAGGATAATAAGGTGTTGAGTGTTTCAACATGATCCCATTCTTTTCACAAAATTCCCCCATAGCCTTAGATTTAAAAGATTTAGCATTATCAGTCAATAATTTATGAGGACATCCAAATCTACTAAGAATATTTTCTTCAATAAAATCTATGATTACCTTGTCTATTGCATTTCTTGTGGGAATAGATTCAACCCATTTAGTAAAGAAATCTGTAGCAGTTAAAATCCACTTATGCTTCCCTGAGGAAGATGGATTTATCTCTCCTATGAAGTCCAAACCCCATTGTTGAAAAGGGGCATTAACTGCAATTGATTTTAATGGCAATGACAACAACTTTTGTTTACCAACAAACTTCTAACAAGGGATACATGCTCTTACCTGCTGATATACATCCGAGAATAAAGAAGGCCAATAGTATCCGGCTCTTAGGATTTTATATGTTGTTTCCTTACAATACTTATGTCCCCCACAAGAACCCTCATGAGATTCTGAGATTACTCCTTCAATTTCTAGTTTATCTAAACATCTGAGCAAAATAACTCCTGGATCTTTCCAAAACAACTGCTATTCTATCAAACAATATTTAGTAGTTTTCAACTTTAATGACCTAGCAGCTTTCTTGTTTAAATGTTCTGGACATTGCAAATACAAAAGAAAGTGTACAATATCTGCATACCATGTGGATTCTACATAGTGGTCCATAATCTTTTCTTTCTCCTGCTCTGCTTGAATTTCTTCCTGTGCTGGTTATTCTGCCATGAGATGTAGACCTAAATCTTGGCAATTTGAATCAGCTAGAAAAATGGCTAAACCTTGTCCCTTTACTAGCTTTGTAGGTCTAATATCCACACCATATTCCATTGTTTTTGCAATCCACTTCCCTCTTTTTCCCTCACTGTCAGGCTGAGTCAAAACATCCTTAATGGCAGCATTAGGAACATAAGCAATAACCTTGGAATTCAAAACATAAATTCTAAAAAACTTCAATGATTTTACCAATGAGTAAGCTTGCTTCTCTAAAGTACTGTATTTTAACTCTGGATCTCTGAGACTTTTTCTGAAAAATGCAATTGGCTATTCAAGACCATACTTATTCTTCTGTAATAAAACAACAGCCAATGTATCTTCATATGCAAAAGAAAAAGTTAAAAATTCCTTAGTAAAATCAGGACTTACTAACTGGAGCTTTTGTAAGAGCCATCTTAATCTTTTCAAATGAGTTTTTTGCTTCTACAGTCCACTTGACCTCCTGATCTTTCTTCAACATAGTTGTAATATGCTTGATGGTTTCAGCAAAATTAGGTATGAACCAACACAGAAAATTGTTTTTACCGATAAAAGATTGTACATCTTTCTTGCTCCTTGGTAAACTTATTTTCAGTATTTCTTTCACCCTTTCCAGATCAATCCTTATGCCATCAACTGAAACTAAATGACCCAATAATTTACCTTATTGTATAGAAAAATGTGATTTCTTTGGATTAAGAGATAAACCATATTTCCTGCATTTCAGAAAAGTCTGTTTTAAGTGTTTTAGATGCTCATTATCTGATTGTGAAAATACTATAATATCATATAAGTAAATCACTACAAACTTATCTCTTTCCCCTACAAAGGCTATGTCCATAGCTCTTTGAAAAGCAGCTCCAGCATTCATTAATCCAAAAGGCATTTTATCGTACATGAAAGTACCCCAAGGAGTAGTAAAAGTTGTTTTTTCTTTATCATCAGTATGCATGGCAATTTGATTATATCCTGAAAAACCATCAACCATAGAAATTCTTTGTGCCCCAACTACCTTCTGCAATATTTGTTCTATTTTTGGAAAAGGGTAATTATCCTTGAATGAAGACTTATTCAGATTTTGAAAATCAACACACAGTCTGATCTCACCATTCTTTTTTCTAACAAGAACTAAATTGGCTACCCATGAATAATATCTGAGGGGAACAATGATCTTAGCATCTAATAACTTTTTCACCTCCTTTTCTATAATAGGAAACAAAGCTGGATTTATCCTTCTTAATTTATGTCTGAAAGTTTTAGCATTCGGTTTTAAAGGCACTTTATGATGTATAATCCCAGTATCATATGTCTTCAAATCTTCATATGACCAAGCAAAAACATCAACATACTCTTTTAACAACTTGATGTACCTATTTCTCTGCTCTGTTGTGAGTGCTTTTGAAATCTTCACCATTCTAGGATGTTCAGGGGTGCCAATATTACAATCCACTACATTTTCTTCTGAAGATTGTACAATAGGTTTTAAAGGTGTATCATCCCTTGAAAATATTCTCTCTAATGGCACCAAACCCTTAGTAATGAAATTACTTTTAAGTTCAATAATCTTGTGACCTGTAATCTCATTTTCTGCAATATCTTCAAACTCTTCAACCTCATCATCTTGTTCTTGATCAATTAGGGAATTGGAAGACTCACCTGTCAGTTCTAAAAACCTTTTTATTTCAATGTCATCTTCAAAAAATTTCCACTGCTTTACATTAGCAGGCACAGAAGGTCTGTACCTAACCTTAATAGGATACTTTAATTATGTTGTTTTGGGAATCCTGAAATGTGTGGCTGCTAGGGCAAGAGAATCATCAGTTTGGTTATGATCCCTAGGAATATAAGTGATATTAAAAGCCACAAAGTAATTGTCTATCATATCCCATACTTCATTATGGTACACTTTCAGCAAATCTTGTTTTACTTGATAGTTGTTTGTCACCTGCTGAACAACCAACTCGCAGTCGCCATACACAGAAATATGTTGAATGCCTAAATCTTTTGCAGCTTTCAAACCTAACAACAAAGCTTCATATTCTGCAGTATTATTGGTGGTAATAAATTCCAATTTATACATTAACCTTACTGCTTCACCACCAGGAGATAATAGAATAACCCTTGCTCCAGCACCCTCCTTACATGATGATCCATCAAAGTACATTTTCCAAAGTTCATCTTCTTGTTCCCTAGTGTATTTGACTAGATTTTCTCTTTCAACCTGTAATAAGCCAGCAGTATTATCATCATCACTAAAATGCAACATACAAGTACCCAAATCCTTGTCAACAACATACAAGGGATGGTTTGTAGGGTTCTTGTCATCACTCACAATATAGGAAAAGTGTAACTCTCTATATAACCTTCTATTTTCTCCTCCAAATACAAGAATGGTGGCATACGTTAAATCCATGTGTAGAGTTCTGCCAACCTTCTTGGCCCAAGATCTAGAGAGGAGCAGTCCAAACTTTGGTGTAATGTCTGCCACTACCACATCCATAATCACACTCTTCATTGGTAGCTGAGATAAACTAACCACCATATCTTTTATCACTCCTAAACATTTTACAGCTCGTGAATCAAAAGCATACAAGTCATGATAAGGTTTTGTTATGCTCAAACCTAAAGCCTCCCTGACAGCTTTTGGCATTAGGTTATGAAATGCTCCTGAACCCAAAAGGCAATTATGTATCATCTACTCATGAATAGTTAGTGTGATGTAAAAAGGAGGTGATGCACTTGCCTCATTTTCAGTTTTTTCTGCCAGAGCTGATCCAATAAAAATTCTAGGACTTTCTTCTTGTAAATTCACTATGTCAGAAGGAAGTAGATTGTTTGTTGAACCAATTGTTTTCAGATCTGAATTTTTGTAAGAAGGATTCTTCATCAACTTAGTGAAAGGCATAGGGATCTGATTTTGCCTAATTCATTTTCCAGGTTGAAATTATGCATACTTTTATTCACCTCTTCAATCTCAACATTCTTCTTTTGATTATCCTGATTTTGTTTTTTCTCTAATACTGGATCAGACTGTTGTTTAGGAGACAAAACTACCTTTTTCTTAGGATTTTGAACTACTTGCTTTGGACCTGACCTTAAATTTAAAGTTTTCTTTGGCTCAGTCTGATATGTATCAGCAGTTACAGCAGTAACTTCAAGATTCAAATCATTTTCTGTTTCAAACACATCTGCATCATAATATTCTGAGTTTAAAAAATCTTCTTCGGTCACAAAACCTTCAGTCAACTGTTCTCCAAAATAATTCATATCTTTATCTAGATCCTCAAAGAACACTTCCTCTTCAATTTATTCTTCATCAACTACATTATTCTGAAGTGGTGGTGGCACTTTTTTATCCTTAGTTTCTCTCCTTTCTCGTTGTATATCATTGTTTCTTCTCTCTCTGGGAATAAAACGAGGTACAAACTGTCTTCTAAATTGTTTTGGATTATTAGGGTTTCTGTCTCCCTCTTGAACAGGTTTATTTGAATTCTTCTCTAATTCCAACTTGTTTAGTTTTGTTGATAGGATCTTTACTAGCTTGGTCATCTCATCGATTTTACCTTCTGCAGAGTGGGATGTTGAAACCCTTGGAGTTTCCTCTTTCTTACCCTTCCTGTCATATATCTGCTAAGTTGTATTCCCCTTCAATCTATTAGAAGCTAATATATTAGACTCCACTTCTAATGCTGACTCCTGCATGTTAAGTAAATTAACAGGCCTTCTTTCTCTCAAGAGTAGGGAAAATTCATGATCAAAAGCATTGGCATAAGTGAGTTTTGTAGAAGTTTCTGAAGGTTTTATCTCTGCAGGAATTTTGCCATACATTTTATTGAATCTCTTTGAAAAATCAGCTTTGGTTTCATCCTTCTTTCTTCTAAGGGCTCCAAAATCAGTAATGTAATATGTGTGATCTTTGGTATCACCCCATTGTCTCATAAAAATATCTTGAAGCTCTTCTATTATAGTAATAGAATTTGCAGGTAACTCTCTGAACCATTTTCTGACCTCTCCATCAAGACTCTGTACAAACATCCTCATCCACAAATCCTTGGCCTCAATATTTTGATTATCAGCATATCTGAGAAATGCATCCCAATGCTCCTCATATTAAATTGAGCACATAGATCTATGGAAAAAAACACAACTCACATGTTAGATCACACAATTTACTCAGTTATTGAAGAATGAAACAGTGCAAAAATGGCTTGCAGCTGTGAATGCTTTTCATTAATCAAAGAGTAATTAGATAATAATTACAATGAAGTACAATGGCTTAAATAGCCACATGCAATTCGAATCCACATGAGGAAATTCGAATTGATTAGACTCTACTTGACTGTAGGTAACTAAGACCTTGTCTGGAGCACTGTCTGAGGACTCAATAGTTAACTAACCTTGTCTAAACCATAACAGGAGTTCATCGGAGTTCTAAAACACAACTCAAGTGTTACATTTAGTGTTGACTGAGGCTAATTGACTATGGTAGGTGAGAAATTCACCCCTCCTTAGTGCACCCATGAAAACCTAGCGCTAACTGAATGTAGAGGACTAGAACTGAATGTAACTGACTCCTAACTTAGCTTAACCAGTCATCAACTAAACTAAACTGACCTTGGTTGGTTTCGGCACTCCCAGTGACTCCTAAATTGTAGGGATTGGTCTAGGAGGCTCCTAAACTGATGCAATCAAGTGCAATCAGTGGCAGTGAGCTTCAATTAGTGTTCCCCACACTTTAGTAACTAAAACATGTGCCCCAATTAGGCCAAGTGGACCCAATGGTGTTAATGACTATAAATAGACTGGATGGACTCCCGATTTAGACATGACTCTCGATTTAGACATATGACCAAATTGGACAAGGGAGGATTAATAATCCTAGCACCCCCACTAAATGCTAACTTGGAAAATCTATGGGCCCTTGTAAATAAGACCATAGGTCACCCATTACATCAGGTAAAGTAAAGTAACTGCTCAAAAACAAGGTGTTGTGGAAAAACCATATGGGAAACCCCCCCCCCCCCCTAATTAAGCAGGAAGAATCAAGATCAATCTGGTTCTTCTATGCACAGGTATCCTGGGGATTGGCATGTGAACCTCTCCATCATTATGTCTGGAGGAATCTTCCTCTTTGGAAGAAGAATGATATGCTCAACTAAATCAGAAATATAGACAGCTGGCGGATGAAGATTGGACCCATGTAGAGCAACTGAAGTCAACTGATAAGTTAGAAAAGGTTCTTAAGGATTCATAACATGTGAGGAACACTCAATAAACTGATATGTTGCAGCCATGGACAGAAAACCATGAGCGGTAAGAACATCCCCAAGTGTTAGGAGCAAGTGTCCAGGCGGATGCATAAAATCTTCAATCTTTACCGGTTCTGTGAGGAGATGAGCATGTGATCAATGGTAGAGAAGCACTGGGACTATTGAGAGAGAATGCTTGAGATCCATAGTATGATATATATTCTTAAATAGCTAATGAATCACATAATAAAATATCAGCAACCTCATATGAGGAAACTAACACCAAATCCCCATCAGCAGTTTTGAAGAGAAAGTGCGGTACTTGATTTTTCACACTGGAATTTGTGAGAGCAGCTACAAGCATGACTGAAAGATTTTGAAGTTTAAAATATGAACCAAATAATATCATATAAGAATTTAAATCAGATCTAAATAGGTTCAAAACAGATCCAAAACTATGAAATGGAATCAAATCCCCAGCAGCAGTTTTGTAGGAGACTTGCGGTACTTGTTTCTTCACACCATTGATGAGAACAGCTACAAGCAGTGCTGAAAGATTATGAATTTGATATATTAAACCAAGAAATATCAGATAATATTAGATCCAACAAGGTTAATATCAGATTCAAATAAATGGTTAACCGAGACGGTGGATGCACAGCTTTCTTCTTCTTCAAAATTCTGAATTTTGGTGCATGCAATTTTGCAGGAATTTGTTGGAAAAAATAGATCATGGGGAGTGAATGGATCACTCTAGTAATATGATATTTCTTCCAAAATATCCAAGTTATCACATATTTTCACACCAGCAGCAACATTAGAGGGAGAAAAATCAAATTTCTCTTCACTTTCGGAAGCAATTACTGGTAAAATTTGCACAGAATTTAAAGGAAAATCACCGGTGAATGTTTGCATGGAAGTGCGGGAGTATTTTTCTTCAATATTAGAGATTTGAATTTCTTCTTCTATTTCAGAAATATGATAATATGAGATATCATATATCTCATGAACTTCCAGAGCATCAGGAGAAGGAGTCACTGCATGGAGACTGTCTTCAATTCGAATTGACTGTGTAGAAGTTTTTGCTTCTTCTTCATCTTGAACAAATTCATCAGAGAGAGTGGAGGCTGCGAATTTTGGATCAAGAGTGCTTATGGTGCTGGATATTCTCTCCAAAATGCTATTACGATTTTCATCAATCACTCCAAAGGTTCTGTCCAATCTTGTCCAGAGTTCCTTCGGGTCTTCAATAGATCTAATGAGGTAGCGCAAGCTACGAGAAAGACCCGTTGCTATTGTTCCAAAAGCTCCATCACTATTACTCAGCTAGTTAATCTTATTAAAACACTCTTTATCAAGTCCAATAGACACCCGACAGAGACCTTGTCTCATCAGAGATGAAATCATCTTCTTCTTCCATTCTGAATAGTTAGAGGACAGGGTGAGAAGAGGAACTAATGTATCCATTTCAAAGTTGTACTTGCAAAATAGAAAAAAGGGCACCGTAAGGTCGGAAAACCTGCACTTTTGGAATTTTCTTCACACCCAGCTTAGTTAATCAAGCAATATTGATCAACAATTCCTTTGCTTGGGGTATTAAGTGGTAAATTATCTGCTTCTGGTGCAATGCTGGAAGGAGCAATTTTGCTCAAAAAATGATCCAGTGGGAGATCTGAGGAGGAGAAGTGCCTTGTCCACCGGTGATATGATACATATTAAATTGAGCACATAGATATGTGGACAAACACACAACTCACATGATAGATCACACAATTTACTCACTTATCGAAGAATGAAACAGTGCAAAAATGGCTAGCAACTGTGAATGCTTTTCATTAATCAAAGAGTAATTAGATAATAATTACAATGAAGTACAATGTCTTAAATAGACACATGCAATTTGAATCCACATGAGGAAATTCGAATTGATTCGACTCTACTTGACTATAGGTAACTAAGACCTTGTCTAGATCACTGTCGGAGGACTCAATAGTTAACTGACCTTGTCTAAACCATAACCAGAGTTCATCAGAGTTCTAAAACACAAATCAAGTGTTACATTCAATGTTAACTGAGGCTAACTGACTGTGGTAGGTGAGAAATGCACTCCTCCTTAGTGCAGCCATGCAAACCTAGCGCTAACTGAATGTAGAGGACTAGAACTAAATGTAACTGACTCCTAACTCAGCTTAACCAATCATCAACTGAACTGAACTGACCTCGACACTCCCAGTGGCTCCTAAATTGTAGGGATTGGTCTAGGAGGATCCTAAACTGATGCAATCAAGTGCAATCAGTGTCAGTGAGCCTCAATTAGTGTTCCCCACACTTTAGTAACTGAAACATGTTCCCCAATTAGGCCAAGTGGACCCAATGCTGTTAATGACTATAAATAGACTGGATGGACTCCCGATTTAGACATGACTCCCAATTTAGATATATGAACAAATTGGACAAGGGAGGATTAATAATCCTAACACCTCAGTTGTGGTTTCACCTTGTCCATTAAACCTAGGCAGGAGCCAGATGTTAGATCATGTTTTTGTTTTTCATCTTTTAATATGTTTATTTATGATTTGAAGCTTGATTTTATTGATTTCTTCTAGAAATTTTTGTTTCTTAGGATAGTTTGGATCATTTTTCTTTACCTTTCATGTTTATATGATTTCTTAGTTTTATTTTTCAAATTTTGGTTTGATTTATTGAAATTCGTAGTTGGAGGGCATTATAGAATGTTTATATGGATTAAATGGTCTTAAAAATAACATAAAATCTTGAATAAAGTTCTTAAACCAAGATTAAACCTTTACCATAAGTTTAATTTTTAAAAATCATTAACTCAGACTTTCTTGTAGCGCAAGCCTGGAAAAATTGCACACATGCACTACAGGAAAATCGTGTAGTTCAAAAATCATCATTTCTAGGCCAGTTTTGTTTTTGAAATTCTCACACATGAGATGTCATTCATACTGGGTGATGGGTTTGATACATGTTTCATCTAGAATAATCATTGTGACAGGTGTGAATATCATCATGAGGGCGAGTTGTGACGGTCTGTTGCAGAAGTGATGGAATAATCATGGTTGAACATAATGAGACAAATGTGCCTTGAATCTCGTATTCCCTGAAGTGAACGTAGAGCAAATGAAGGTCATGGAAAAAAACCAGCAGTCTATAATCGGAATTTTGAAACAGGGAAAAAAAGTAGGGCTTCAAGGAGTGGTCGTTTGGAGTTATCAAAGCGGTTAGAGAAGATTGGGGAATGCAATTGGACACCTGACAGTCAAGAAAACACGATTCCAGTACCTGGATTAATCACTTTGACAGATTGTGAAGACTTGAAGAGATTCAAAATTTGTTCTATTGACAGTAGGTATTTCATAATTATTCAAGATGAAAATAAGTGGTAAGACTAATAGAGCAGAACCTTCGGATATGAGCTCGGTTCAAACTTTTCTAGATTGTGCAAGACTGTTTGTAGAAGTAGGGTGGTTAGTGTTTTTTGAAAAGATTGAAGGTTATCACTCAGAAGTCTCTTATAAATTCGCTCAATGTTTGGATAAGGATATAGTGTCTTTTTATACTTTGAAGTTTAAACTGACCAGGGAATTGTTAGCAGAAGCAACAGGAATTTTAGATGAGGGTGAATTTTGGTTCAAAAAGGTGCCTTTCACTTTTTATGCTCAGAGATATCTACTTCAAAATGTAGTAGTAGATTGGGGAAAGGGAGTACCTATTCAAAATTTTAAGCCAGAATGGATAGAGCCTATCAAAATCCTACAAAGCTATATCACTTGTGAAGGGAGACTTGCTTTTGTGTTTAAATACCATTTTAGATTCCTTCAACATCTCAGTAATGAATCCAAAATGAATCTCCCATTCTTCTTTTTGAAAATATTACAGAAGATGTCAAGCAGGGTGAAAGAACATCAGGATCACACCAAACAATCAATATTTCATCATGGGCTTATTAAACTAGTTATAAGCACTGTACTTAAGAAAAGAGAGAAGGCATGGGAATATTTCCTGTTTTGGTATGGTTTCCAAACAGAGAAGGAAGAGCAGTCTCAGAAGAGACAGTTAGATAAAGGTCAGAGTTTGAACAAGAAAATAAAAAAGAAAGTCATAGTCAAAGATGAAGAAGCCGGTGAACCGGGAAAATATTCGAATCAAGAAGATGAAAACATTGAAATTGAGCATCAAATTAATGTTGAGGGAAAGAAAGTTTCAAATTCAGAGGTGAATTAAGTTGAGCCTATAGAAGATGCTTCTCCCGAAGAACTGAACCAAATTTTAAATGCAGAGGTAAAGAAACATGAACAAACCCCTATTACAGTACCCTCTGAAGATGATGAAAAATCCTTATCTGATGAAGTTAGGGTTCATACTACTGATGAAGTTAGGGTTCATACTACTGATGAAGTTAGGGTTCACTTTAAACAAGAAATACATACCCATTCTAAAGAACAGACAGTGTCACGAAGAAAGAAAATGAAAGTTATTGAACTAGCTTCAATAACACATCAAGGGAAAGTTTTGAAAATGTTAGGAGAGGTTGGAGCAGTTTGTAGACAAGAGGACAGAAACTTCATGAAACCAAAGCAAACAATAAATCATGGGAATTTGAAAGACTGAGATGCATAACATATAAACTATAATCCAAACATAATAATCACAGTACTGAGTTCCACCCACAGTTAGCAAGCATTTCAAGAATAAAAAACTTAAACAGGAAATGAGTATACCAACTGAGTAATTAACACAAATTAGAAATGAAACCAGTAAAAAGTCTAAAAGGGAATATAGTTGCATATATTTCATAGTTCAGTCATCAAAAACACATAAGAGTATTTACACTTAGCTCATAAACCACAGCCTGATAGCCTCCCCTTGGAACAAAAATCGAACCCTTTGTCTTTTTTCAGACTTACATTTATCTTGTTCCTTCAAAAACAGTTGCATAACTGAACCCTAACTACTTTTAGGTTATATATCGAACTATTCAATACAAACTATCATTATACAAAAATGGAATAACTTTTTCAAACTAACTAATAATTGCTCTTCCTAAAGTACTTTTACAAGTCTTTTGCTGCCTCTGCTAAAAGAGCAATTCCCTCTAAAGCATGGGCTTTCCTTCTAGCATTCTGGTGGTCTACTTCCAAATCAGCAACTCTTTTTTTCATCTCCTCTTTCTCCTCTATCAGCTCCTGGATAGTTTGTTTTAGTTCTATAAACTGATTCTCTGTCTGTCTTTTTCTTTTAAGAGCCTCTTTAGAAACTAAAATCAGTTCCTGATAGTGACTATTAACTTCTTATATATCTTCTCTTAGTCTTTTATTTGCAGTCACTAATCCTTCATTGCTTTCATGCAGGAACTCAATTTGATGCTTGTATTGTTTAATACTCCTTTGCATATTTTATTTTTCAAACTCAATGCATTTACCTTCTACTATTGGCGGCATCCATTCTGGCATCCATGGGATTTTCAGCTTCTTGAATATTTCTTCATCCTCCTTCATATGCTCTGTTAAGGTCATAGGAATTTCTGAATGTTCTTCAGCTTCAATACTGCACTGAACTGCATCTTCAATTGCCTCTCTTTTCTCCATACAAGAACTCTTTATATCATTTTGCTTCTATTCTTGAATCATCTTATTTTGAACCTCCATGAATATGTCTGAGATATTAGTATCAGTCAAGACTGGTGTATCTTTTGAAACTATTGGTTTTTTACCCTTCATAACTTCGTTGTTTTCATCTTCACTATCTTCCAATTTCTCCTAAGATGATGAATCTTCTATTACAGTAACATTTTTCTCAGCCAGTTTGGGATTTAATAGCTTCTTCATATTTAACCTAAGCTTGTTCTTTGGCCTTGTCTTGGGCCTCTGAACTACTCCAACCTCTCCTAACATTTTCAAAACTTTCCCTTGATGTGTTATTGAAGCTAGTTCAATAAATTTCTTTTTTTTTCTTCGTGACATTGTCTGTTCTTTAGAATGGGTATGTATTTATTGTTTAAAGTGAACCCTAACTTCATCAGTAGTATGAACCCTAACTTCATCAGATAATGATTTTTCATCATCTTCAGAGGGTACTGTAATAGGGGTTTGTTCCTGTTTCTTTACCTCTGCATTTACAATTTGGTTCAGTTCTTCGGGAGAAGCATCTTCTATAGGCTCAACTTACTTCACCTATGACTTTGAAACTTTATTTCCCTCAACATTAATTTGATGTTCAATTTCAATGTTTTCATCTTCTTGATTCGAATATTTTCCCGGTTCACCAGCTTCTTCATCTTTGACTATGACTTTATTTTTTATTTTCTTGTTCAAACTCTGACCTTTGTCTAACTGTCTCTTATGAGACTGCTCTTCCTTCTTTGTTTGGAAACCAGACCAAAACATGAAATATTCCCATGCCTTCTCTCTTTTCTTAAGTACAGTGCTTATAACTAGTTTAATAAGCCCATGATGTAATACTGATTGTTTGGTGTGATCTTGATGTTCTTTCACCTTGCTTGGCATATTCTATAAACTTTTCAAAAAGAATAATGGGAGATTCATTTTGGATTCATTACTGAGATGTTGAAGGAATCTAAAATGGTAATTAAACACAAAAGAAAATCTCCCTTCATAAGTGATATAGTTTTATAGGATTTTGATAGGCTCTATCCATTCTGGCTTAAAATTTTGAATAGGTACTCCCTTTCCCCAATCTACTACTACATCTGGAAGTAGATATCTCTGAGCATCAAAAGTGAAAGGCACCTTTTTGAACCAAAATTCACCCTCATCTAAAATTCCCGTTGCTTCTGCTAACAATTCCCTGGTCAGTTTAAACTTCAAAGCATCAAAAGACACTATATCCTTATCCAAACATTGAGTGAATTTATAAGAGACTTCTGAGTGATAACCTTCAATCTTTTCAAAAAATAGTAACCACCCTGCTTCTGCAAAGAGTCTTGCACAATATGGAAAAGTTTGAACCTAGCTCATATCTTAAGGTTCTACTCTATTAGTCTTACCACTTCTTTTCATCTTGAATAATTATCAAATAGCTACTGTCAATAGAACAAACTCTCAATCTCTTCAAGTCTTCACAATCTGACAGACAATGTTGAACTGGGAAACCTTAAACCCTGTACTGAACTCTCTCATTTAAACTGATAAATATTTTAATTCCATTGACAAAGAATTCGTCATTCAATAATAATTCGGTTTATAAACTAATAATATTCAATCAATTTTATCATTAGTCCTCTGCTTTGAAAAACCCCAAATTTATGAACTTAGGTAACGATTCACACCCTACCTGTCAAAGTGATTAATCCAGGTGCTGGAATCGTGTTTTCTTGACTGTCAGGTGTCCAATTGCATTCCCCAATCTTCTCTGACCACTTTGATAACTCCAAATGATCGCTCCTCCAAGCCCTAATTTTTTGCCCTGTTTCAAAATTCTGATTACAGACTGCTGATTTTTCACCACAACCTTCATCTGCTCTACGTACACTTCAGGGAATACAAGATTCAAGGCGCATTTTTCTCATTATGTTCAACCATCATTATTCCATCACTTCTGCAACAGACCATCACGAATTGCCCTCATGATGATATTCACACCTGTCATAGTGATAATTCTAGAGGAAACACGTATCAAATCCACCACCCAGTATGAATGACATCTCATGTGTGAGAATTTTGAAAAAAAAACTTGCCCAAAAATGATGATTTTTGAACTGTGTGATTTTCCTGTAGTGCATGTGTGCAATTTTTCCAGGCTTGCGCTACAAGAAAGTCTGAGTTAATGATTTTTAAAAATTAAACTTATGATAAAGGTTTAAGCTTGGTTTAACAACTTTAATCAAGATTTTATGTTATTTTTAAGACCTTTTAATCCATATAAACATTCTATAATGCCCTCCAACTACGAATTTCAATAAATCAAACCAAAATTTGAAAAATAAAACTAAGAAATCATATAAAAATGAAAGTTAAAGGAAAATGATCCAAAGTATCCTAAGAAACAAAATTTTCTAGAAAAAATCAATAAAATCAAGCTTCAAATCATAAACAAAAGTATTAAAAGTTGAAAAACGAAAACATGATCTAACATTTGGCTCCTACTGCGGGATGAAGTCCTCCTTGTGAGGCTTCAAGAACCTGTAGACCAGTGCCTTCTGTGCTACTTCCTGCTAGTCTGCAAAATTTCCATTGGGCCATGGAGTCCTTATTCTGTTATTCACACCGATATATACAATGAAAGTCTAGTATCCATCTCAAAAACTGTAAAAATGCTTGAGGAATCGTCCATTAACTGGATTAGACAATTCCTCACCCTCCATATAATGTAGTACAAAGGTATTGTTTTCTAGAATCCTTGATACTATGAAAGGACCAAACCAACCTTCGACTGGTTTACAAGCCTTAGTTGACTGGGAGACCAATCCATTCGTGGCTTATTCATGCTCTCCCATGTTTGTCTTATTAAAATATTAACATCCGAGCCCGAATCTAGTATGATATAATTCATATCATAGTCTCTTATCTGTGTAGTCATTCGCAATTGTTGGCCTATTTTTAATCTCTTCCTGATATGTTTGAATCGTTTCTCAGGTCATAGTTCGTCTAGTGTTTCTTCTATCAGAGCTTTCAGTTCTACGATGGCATATTTATCATTGATTAGTGCTAAACAACATTTGAAAATTTCTTTAAGCTTAATAACCTTATTCATTGGTTTCTTTATAATTAGATGTTCAAAGTGTTCAAGCATGGTCTTTATTTCTCCAGATGTCGATGGTTGATTAGCATTAACGAATTATGGTCTCACCTCCAATAATACTTATTTCTCCTTTTGGACATCTAGCGGTGCTTTATTTTGTGTCATAGGTCTCACCTTCGGTTTTCCATGTTGTGTATTATGCTCTGCTCCTGTCTCATCACCTCCTCTCATGACTACATCAATGTGAGGTTCTCTTTGTTCGGCAGAGATCATCTGAATGTTCTAATTGGGATTTGGATTCTGATTTTGCACCGAGTTGGGATCTACGACATCTCTAGCCTGTCATTTTGCAATTAGTTGCGGACAATGTTCAATAGTGTGATCAAATTCTTTACAGTATGTACAATTTTTTGTAGGATTTTGATCATCTCAGGAAAAATTTCCTAGTTTCCCACGGTTATAACATATGACTTGTCCTCTTCTATGACCAAATCCTTCTCCTCCTTTTTGTTATCCTCGGCCTCGAAAATTTCCACCACCACCCCCTTACTGAGGGTAAGGATACTAATTTTGCTTGTATTGCGACTGAGAATATTGTGGTTGTTTATATTGTGGTAGTGGGTATTGAGCAGCCTGATACTGAGGCTGTGTACGTTCAGATTGCATTATCTCAACATTTTTCATCAAGTAGGTATCCACTATTTTTTCTTGCAGCACCTGAAGTGATCTGCATTCTTTTTCATCATGACCTACTCATTTACAAAATTTACAGTATAGACTAGCTGGTGCACTTACAATATTCTGTAAAAACAGACATTCTTCGGACTTGTGTCCCCTATTCTGGAATATTCTAAACCAAGGCATCACGTGGGTATTCATCGGGTTCGACGCTCCTGCTGCGACATAGTTCATGAGTGCGGAGAAATTATCTTTATGGTTCCCATCTGTTCAGAATCTTATACACCATAATTCTTATTGGACTTCCTTGCCTCTCTTAATGTCCTGGAGCTGCACCATAAGGTTGGTCGGCTACGACTGAATTTGCATCATCCCCATGTCATTGTCTCCAATCGACGAGGATTCTAACTTAATTGTTATCTCTAGATCTAATATCTACGACACAATCTTTTGTAGAATCAATGGGGTTCATATGTGTGGAAATAAGGCAGCGATGAACCATTCCTTATGATGTACATCCAACATTTAGAACCTTACTTTGGGCATTAATGTTTTAAATCTCTGGTCAAAGTCCTAGATAGATTCTGTCGATAGCTACTTAATTTATTTGATCTCAGTAATGCATTGAGATTCAGACTTTGGATTCTTGAACTCGTCTATCATGCCCATTTGGATTTTGTTGAGTTTTTTTTGGACAACTCCTACTAGCACTATGGAAAATTTCATGTACCAATCAATCACATGGCCTCGCAGATTCGTGATCATCTGTGCTTTCTTGATATTCTCATCCTAGATCTGTCGCACAACCCACACACCTTCACATAGGAACCAATGTTTTTCTGGGTATTCCAACCCATTTATATTGAATATTGGTAACACAATGTCAGCTCCAACCATTGTATTTACTGTTGGTATAGTCGGAACAAAATTTTGGCTAGTCGGACTCCCTTCTCTAATATTTACAATGTTAGTAATACTAGTATTTACAAATGCACTTGGATATAAGTATCTAGACCTTACCTCTGGTGACGTGCACAATGTTGTAGGTGAGTTGTAACCATGTTCTTGATATGGAGCCTCAGTTGACTCTTTTGATTCTTTTCCTGCTTCAGAGATCGGATGATATTCTTCTTATCCATCACAATACCCTTCGTCAAAGTACGAAGCAAGCTTGTAGACTTATTCTCCTATGTTCGTGTGGCAACTTCCTCTTCCTAACAGAGTCTTTTTTCACTTATTAGATCTAAATCGTCTTCCTCTTCTTAAACAACTAGATTCTAGTTCATTTCCACTATCTCCTAGGAATATATCAAGTCATAGTGCGTCATACCCACTCTTTTTATACACAGTTTTATCACATACATTGGAAGTCCTTTTTCGCAGATAAGCATTTTTATCCACGTCTTTAAAGATGACAGATATCTACCGTGTGGTGCTTGAAAAAAATTTCATAAACAACTGATACCATGCAAATAATATACATTTATTCATTCATAACCAAATCTATAAGGATCCATTCAATAAAACAATTACACAGATAACTCAATCACATGAATCATTCACACATATACACAAGATATAATGTGGAAAACCATCCAAGAAAAAACCACAAAGGTGCTCTTCATCTGGCTTGAGGGAATATATGCACCTTTTGTCTATGCACTAAGCTAAAGACTCTATTTTGGATCTTCTTCTCTAAATTTACATACTCTTCCCTCTTCTCATGCTCTCTGATCCTCTCTATTCCCTTTTCCTACTTATTTCTAGTAATCATGCGCACACAGCGTAGATCGACTCAACCCTTCCTACTCTTCTGCGCACTCAGCTGTAGATCCTTCAACTTGTATGCACTTAGAAATACTAATAGACAACAATACAGAGCTATTGATAGTGAATCTCATAGTAGTGAATCTAACTGTAGGGAAGCTAACCCGCATACATCTTAGGTTCCTTCTTTTATAGCCTTATTACAAACTCAATACTGACTCATTACAGACTTGATTCAAACTCATTACATACTTGTTACATGTCACTTTCTTAGTCAACTTCCTCTTTTAGCCAAGAGGATGTCTTGCCTATTCTAGTAACACCTAATGGGAGGCACTAATGACCTATCTTACAGATATTCCTTCACGCGTCTGGTTTTTGGCGACTCTCGTTGAACTCGTACCCCCGATCTTTAAGGCTCATTTCTTTCTGAGCATTATGCCTTACTATCACTTTTTAGTCGTTATGCTACTTACATGCCTTCTATTACTGATATTCCATTGTACCTTCCTTCTGTCAGACTTCTTCCTTTTGTCATGGCTTCCTTTTCTGGCGCATCTTCCTCTTCCTCTTCTTCTTCTTTCCTTTCACTGTCGTTGTCGTAGATTCTTCTTCTCTTGCTTTTTTGTTGGTGCTTTCGTCGTAGCTTCTTCTCTTCTGCTTTAGCTCCTCTCCATACTTGGGCAGAATTCTAATTGAATTCTATCTTACTATTCCTAGGCCCAACAATACTCCTTTCCCCAAGTGCATCATTTGATTTCTCATCTACCCTCTTTTTGCACTATCTATAGATCGATGGACAAGAGCTGGAGTTTCTCTTTTATATCTCTATTATGATGAAGTGTCTTTGGTCTCCACTTTTGAAGATTATTTCTTGTTTGGTCGGATTTTATTTCTGAGGCAAAGAGTTTGTTTTGGATGTTCTAGTTTGCTAAGTATTGTTTTAGAGTTTGCTTTTGATGTAGCTTGTATTGGCAGAAGTATTTTTCTTAGGCTGAGAGCTTGTTTTGGATGCTCCTTTTGATGAGCATGGATGGTGGATATTTGTTGGATATGATACTTAGTACCATTGATATGTATATGGTTACCTTTGATTCATTGAATATCAAGGAACTGTGCATTTCCTTCTTGAAAAAACACTAGGGTTACATTAATGCATATTTCAAAATAATCTAACATTGCAACTTATAGTTATGTCAAAGATTTGAATGCTGGATTGAATTAAAAAGTCATATTTTTTACAAACTTATTGTATATATATATATATATATATATAGTGTCCATGTAATCGAAAAATAAAATCAAAAGATAAAACCAAATATAATTCAAAATTCAATTTGTGGCCAATTTTCTATAGAAAGGAATAATCTGGGAAAATTATTGGCCAGGGATATCATCAATTTCTAAAACGTAAGGGAAATATCATCAATCTCTAAAACCCAAAGGTGATTGGGAAGGATACTCCTCTTTACCACGCATCATCAAACTGTAAAACCTTTGATCTATATTTGTTTCCTTTGCAGTTTTGTAAGCCTTCACTTCCTTTGTGTTTTGTCTTATTGTTAAAGTTCATTATTATGTTAAAATTTGTCTTTTATTTTAAATATACTAGCAATTTCTTCAAGAAGGTGCAATAATACGTCGATAGGTGTTATTGGAGGGTAAAAAAAAGATGAAAAGGGGAACTAAAATGAGTTAGTGTAGACATGGAATTGTACCTTGAGAAAAGCATGAACAGGTTTTGCAAGGAAGGGAAATGAAGGGGAAACTGCATTAGACAAATGAGACAAATTTTTCACCTTGTAATGCAAGGAGGAAACCTTCAACCTCATGGACTTATGTTTTCTAAAACAAAGGAGTGATGACTTCATTTAGTATGTTGTACACACCGAGCACACTGAGAGAGGAAGGGGTGAACAGTGTGTACATATTTTGTTACTTTTTCAACAATAACAATCATCACCAACTTATTCAATATTATGCAGAGTATGTTGTTATCATTATATCAATATTGATAACTCATCATCACATAAGAATCATAACAAAACATAGTACATAATATTTTTACATGGAAACCCAATTCCTGGGGGGGAAACCGCGAAAGCCTTAAAATAATAGTTTTCCAGAAACAAATGGAAGGAGGAAACAACCACCTTGTTACAATGAATTCAATTCTCCAGCTACAAATGGAAGGAGGCTACAACCTGAAGGAAGTCCTATATCCCTACATTACCTTTCCTTGTCCTGCCACCCTGATATGAATATATAAATTGTTGAATCGCAAACTCACTGATCATGTGGACCTGATAAAAAACACCTATACCACACTACACAACCACTATCACTACTAACCACTGCTCATCAACTGACCATTGTCCACTACACCAAAACTATACCACATTGGTCATCAACCTGTACAATCAACCTATCCAATCAAGTTGTATCAATAAATATATTGCTCACATCATCCAACTCAATAAATCTAAGTCTAAACAAATACTCACCAAAACAATTCCACTTATGTCAAACCAACTACTCATACAACCCATCCAGTGTGAGTCAGACCAACTACACATAAGGCAACCTGTGTTAATCCTGCTCAACTGAACCAACCTGTACCAAGATACTTATGTACCTTTTTTAAGATCACAAGATGAAGAAAAAATATGCAAACCAAAATAAACTCTATATCATTTCATCAAATATCCCTCTCAACAATTTTTCCAACGAGTTAAGAGTTTTGTAATTTGATTCTGTATAAGAAAGTTATGCCAATTTTAGTGAATCTCTTCAATCCAAAAATTTCTCCTCCATAAAGTTTCGCACATTTCTCCAAGACTTGTGAAATACCAAAGAGAGACTTGATTCATTAATAAATGAAATGTTTTATCTTCTATTTATACAAAAAAATGATAATTAACTAAAGCGACTTCTTTTTGTTTGGTCGGCTGACCAAAAAGATGAGGTAAATTTGTCTTCACAACTTTAAAAAGTAAAAACTCTTCAACTGTGAGGAGTTAGGAGACACTCCACATATCAACGGAAAGGGATTGACAAGGACCATCATCTTATGGAGGGATTATTTGAAAATACTTGGTCCATTACCCTTAAATGCTTCAATTTGTACAAGATGTCAAATACCCCACACATAATCGTGTCAAAGACTATGTTACCTTATGCATAAGTTCCAAGGTCAAAGGATTCAATGGAAATCATCAAAGGAATGAGGGATTCAATGGTATTCACATCCACAGACTTCACATCAACAAGGGGGAGGTATCCACCATATACTCATCATATCAAGGGTGTCAAGGACCCAAACACCACTAATCAAGTGGGAACAAAGGATTTTTCAAGAATATCGTCATCATTATTATACAAGATGGCTTCAAGGACTTCATGGGATTCAAAATTATCATGTTCAAGTTCTCCATATCATTAAAAACATTTCCAATGGTTCCACTATATATCTTCATCACCATAAGAGTACTAACACCCAAAAATAGGGGTACTACAAAGACCTCGCCACTATTTTTCAACACCGTATGGGCTTCATATCCATGATCACAAGGATACAACATGCCAATGACCAAGGGCCATCAAACCACCATAAGTGTGGGTTCAAGACCCAAACTTCAAAGGAAACCATGGACTCCATAAGAAGGGGTTCTAACAAATCACCATAAGTGTGGGTTCCAAGACCCAAGTCTCCACATGCAAGAGGATCAAGATATATCCTTGTGGGCTTAAGGACCCCACAAGAACTGAACAACCTCAACACCATACAATGCAAGCAATGATATCCACCATCAACACATCAATGGACTTACACATATGATCCACATCATCCATCCAACAACCAATCAAGAGACCAAAACAAGTACAAGCATAACAAGTAGCACAAATACCAATAATCAAATATCAACCAGGATCAAGGAACTCGAGAATGGAGTCAAATGGGACCAAGATACAACTTAGGTGCACTTGACCAATTCATTGGGTAACTAGGAATTTTTCCATTGTTCCAATTCCTCCAAGGGATTTAAGCTTGGGCTTGGACAAGGTAAAGAGGGATCCTCTGACATAGACAACCACAAACTAAAAACTAACCCTTAGGGTCTCCATAAGGGGCACTAAGGACCCAACAGTTGGCATTAATGACTAGACATTGTTGGCATCAATGACAACTTAATCAACAATATCCCCTTTTTTCATTGATGACAACACCATAAATGCTCTTCAGAAAAATCTCCCCTTGTCAACAAAAATTCTCTCCCATTTGGCATCAACGAAAAATGGAACATCGTTTGACAATACTACTCCCCCTCGGGGCATGCTCCCTATGTCATCAAATTACCTTCCTTTGTCAACTTTTCTTGTTGTTTGCATTAATGGAAATAAGAACTTTATTTGGTAATAATGCTTCCCCTATCATTAGACACTATTGATATTTTGATCAACTTTTATTCTGACACGAGGATACTACTGTTGATTTGAATTCATCTACTGGTAATCAAGTACATTTGATAGTCTTCAACATAGTTTGGTTTTTTCCCCAAAATTTTCATTATTTATGGTTTGTTCAATGGGAAAATCTACTGACTTTCTTCTCCATACTTTAGTAGGCTTATGGTTGTTCATGCCATTTGATTGAACTTTCTTTCTTATCCAAACTTTAACTCGTCCCTGCATCTTGCAATGTTTTGTGAAATGACCATAATGATAGAAATTGTAACACTTAGAGGAAAACCCACATTGATTTCTTCTTGGTATGATTTTGTCATGAACTCTACAATGGATGGATTTGTGACCATAGTCATTGCACTTGTAGCAGTATCCATTTAACATAATAGGGTATCTTTGAGAAAAGAATCTTCTTTGTGATGTGTTATCACTATTTTTTACTTAGCGAGTGAAGGCAAGAAGGTATGGCAGAATGACCATAGCCTCAAAAAATCGAGTACAATTCTTGTCTCAAGGTGGCCCAAATATCATGTTAAAGAGGATATCATTTTCTACGGTGAAGATATAAAGGTGAGTGAGATCAACGAACGAAATGCTTTTCACAAATACCACATGCGCGACCAAAACATCCTTTTCATTTCTGCTAAATGACAATTAAGCGACCCCAGGTTCCAAGGCTCGCGATCTATAGGAGGAAGATCGACAGGTGAGATCAATTTTCCTAGATCAAAGTGCTCGCTGGGATTTCTATCTCCCGATCCACAGAATAGGTTAAAGTAATGCAACATCCGATGGTCTGGATCTCGTCAAGACAAGATCTATGGTGTGTAACGCCTTCGCCGATGGAACTAGCACGAGATAAGTGACCCCATAAATTGACGATGCATTATGGTTCTGTACACGTGGATGATGGATATGGAGGGATTTCAGATCGAATGGTTAAGAACATTTCATATCCGCAAAGGTCATGTTAAGGTCGATATGAAGGCGAAAAGGACGCCCTCACATACGATGTGTCCTCCCGATAGGTAATTGAGTTCCTTAAATCCATTTGTGACATGCCTCCAAGTGAAAATCATCCCCACGGCAGTGCCATCTTGCCCAAAACCAAATATTCGTTGTATGTCTAGCGTATGGAATCAGAAGGATATCATGAAGATCTAAGATATGGAGCAATGAATCTGATCTCCACACGAAGCAGGGAAGATGCGACAAAAGTAAAATGTTCTAATATCATCGTCATCAGGAACGAAAGGGAAAGAGAACATCCATTCCATATTCCCTGAGGCGTATGGTCGAAAAGGAAGGATAATGCCAGGACTCTTTTTCGCATCCAATAATGAAATTCCTCAGCAGATCAGGCGGCATGACTAGATCTCTAGTGGGAAAGGAAATCCTCAGCTCACGTGCTCGCACATGCCATCACCAGGCTACTCAATGATGAAGTGTGTAAAGGTACTGACAGGTCATAGCCATGTCCATCTATCCTACTCTATAAAAGGAATTATTTCTGGGGCCATAGAAGGCAGAGTCTCATTGTGCATCGAATGAAAGTCGGGAAGGATAAGTGTTAGTCCATTGCAAGCCTTGGGATAATCCTGCTATGATTTTTGTGCTTGCAAAGTCAGTCTATCAGGGTGTTTCCCTGGTCAATAAACCATGGTCTAGAATCCCACTGCCCTTATATCCTCATTCCAATGGAATTCCATCCATCATGGTAGAGACGTTCATTGCATTAAAGAGGTTTCCCATCATCACCAAGGTCAAGACAAAGTCGTCCATTGCATTAGATGGACCTGCTGAGGCTAGTGAAGGAATTAATGTATTAACATAAGATCTTACCTTCGTAGATGTTGTTCCTGGGATTTCATGTCCCGTGGGTGTCCCTATAACCCTAGATGTAATCGTTGCCTCCAAATCCTCAGCACATGATGATAGTTGTTAGTAGCACTCTTTTGGAGCGAATGCTCGTACTGGAGCATCAGGGGTCCAAATTCTTCATCATCGCTTTCATGCACCCCATCCGCCAACTTTTTCTGAGGTGGTGAGAAGGTCGAAGACACACCCCACAGTATTTCCCATAGGAAAACCCTCCTCATGGGAGGTGAGGAGTACAATAATGACAAGCCACTGCAGAGGCTTGTTACTGCCAGAAGCAATGCAACCCTTCTTCAAGTCCCCTCGTATAATAGTGTTACCAGGAGAGGGGGGAGATGTGAGAAAGTTGAGCATGAAAAGGACACAAATCCCCTGGCCAACTTTGAGCCCATGCAAAAAGGTGCCTTTGAGAACAAAATGAACACAAAGGGAAAGGAGGAAAACACGTTGTTGACTCGACAGATAGACAAACGGTTCGAGCCCATTCAATAATGAGCTACCCAAAAACATCATGAGACGTTGTTTTCAAGGCCAGTGAGATCAGAACCAGAAGCGTCAGGCTGTCATCCAGACCAAGCACGTGCATTTTCTCCATGATGTTTGTTTAACATATGTAAATCATGGCAAAAGTGCCACTTTCTAGTTAGTTAGTATTTTTATTATGACTGTATACAATTTCTCTCCATGTTTTGAGGATTAGCCTCGGGGGTCTGAAACGCTATAAAAAGCTCCCCGTCAAGGGAGAAGGGGTTGGTTAATCAATTTTTAAACTTGTAAGACTATCGTGTCTACGGTACCTTGAAATAATATACAGAGTCGAATGTTGGTTATACCCATTTCGATAATTCTTATGTGTTTCCAAAATTACTGTCTATGATTCTTTTCTTATGTCCATGTGTTTCCAATAATATTTTTTGCATTATGTCTTTTTCATGTCGTAGACTTAGTGTATAATGACTAGGAATTCATATTCATATGCTCCTTCCATTTTTTACGATATCCACCAAATTATTCCCTCCAAAACTGGCATGGAATTCATCCCAGCAGTGCTCCATGCTAGCGGACTTTCATCGTTCTACTTTTTCACCAGACCCTAAATACAATGACAATAATCGAAGCACTACCTCGCTCTTGTAAGTGTTTTCCTATGCAGACTACTATGTCTCTTTGAATGTTTTGACTCCATAGCTTGATAGCTCTTTCCTTTATTTTCCAACCACCAACGTTTAACATTTGATATCCATTTTGTGACAACATAAATCTGGCCCTGTTATGTATGTGTGAGAGATCCCTCTCTGGAATCGAAGGAACCAGCTCCCTTTCCTAAAGTGGTTATGCTGTTACCTCGGGATTCACCTTCCTGCAACCTTGGGTGCGATTCTAGGTGCTAACATGATGTGCCTTATATTTATTTTTGTTGATCATGGGATCTTCTGAGAATACATGTATAATTGTTAGTCTTTTCTTCTTTTTCCGTAGATATTTTACTTTCATCGATCTTTCAATTTTTCTTAACTGAGAATTTGTTTTTTCCATATCTTCCTTCAAAGAGAGGATCTTTAATTCTTTCTTTTGAAAAATTTATATCTTTTCTTGGAGTTATCTCGTTATATCTTCTTCTATTTTCTTGATTTCTTCTACCAGTCTATTCAGATCAACAATATTGTCTTCCATTTGTCCTTTTGAATTCTGATCATCCTCATGGGATTTTTGTAGTTGACCTTTTAGTACATGATTATCCTTTCTGAGTTCTGAGAGCTCCTTTTCAAATTCAAAGTTTGTTAGACACATATTCTGTAACTCTACCTTCAAGGATTTGATTTCAAGTTCTTGTTTTCTTCTTAATTTATCTATCAATATTTATTTATTCATGTAGTTACTTATTTCACTGTCTTTGTCTTGTAGATTGCAGGTCAATTATTTCTTTGTATCTTCTAGTTGTCTTGAGCTTGACAATTTCTTCTAATTGCTTTTCATTTTTTGTAGTTGACTTCTCAAGTTTATCTTTCTAAGAGTTGGATATGGATTCTTTGATTATGGTAGCTTTTTCTACTTGGATTTTTAGATCAACTATATTTTGTGTGGCCTTCTTAGATTCTTCTTGATTCTTCTTCTCAGATTTGTCCAATTACTCTTGAAATACCTGGTTCTATTCACAAAGATTTTTCACTTCTTGCGAAACATTAATAATTTCATTGTCTAATTCAATTTCTTCTAGAACCATAGTATCTACTAAATTTCTATCACTTATCAGAGAACAGGATTTTCATCACCTGCTAAAGTATTACATTCTATGAATTCAAAATGGCTCTTATATTATATAACTGATAAACATATCTCTTTAAAAGAATTACAAACAGAGCGTTCAGGAGACTTACAGTTATACTCACCTCGATCTTGTACTGACCTTTTGATGGGGTTGTCTTTTGCTTTTTGTTATTCATCTAAGTTTAGCTGATTTATTTTGAACGACAATTATTCAGCTAAGTTGCACTTTCATATTTTCTCCTTTTGGAGATATGTCGGATCTTCAACCATGAGTTTCATAACCTCTTCTTCATGTTCTTTACTGGATTAGATCAGTTCTATTTTGAGCCATAGTTCCTTAGTTGAGCTGCACTTTCCTATCTTCTTCTTTTGGTGATCTATTAATCCTTCAAGGATGGCTTCCATAGCCATTGAATTATTCTTCTTTGCTTCCTTCTGATTTGTTGTTTTCACTTTCTTTGGAGGAGTATACCCAGTAAGAATTGATTTCCATATACCAATTCCTTCTACCTTAATATAAACTACATTCTTATTTTCCAAATGAAGTAATTTGTTCCACAAAAAAATGGTACTCCATTCATTGAGAAACCCATGGTGTGTCAAGTATCTCCTTCAATATGGTAAGGCTTTCTTGTTTATACCTGCTCTGATACCAATTGTTGGACTCACGGTTATCATTAGACAAAAACTTGTAGGTGTTAATCTCTGTCACAATCACCAGAGTTGGGATCTTGGGAAGTGGTTAGTCCATGTCACTAAATTCACTCATCTCATGCTAAGGGGATATTGATGGACATTGGGTTCAGCGCTCCCTGTGAGTTTAGTGACATGGACTAACAGCCTCCTAAGATCCTAACTTTGGAGATTGTGGCAGAGATTAACACCTGCAGGTTTTGGTCTAACGAAAATCATGAGTCCAACATAGTATTCTCAATAAACAACACACCAAAAGATAAAATTGCCAACCTAAGAGGAACACAAACTCTCTTACCCAAAAAAAGAGACAAATCACTCACTTGGGTGTGCAAACTAACATTTTAACCCAATTAATTCTTCACTTTGGGGGGAATTAAGCTCTCAACCTCAACAATTTGGTAGCATAGCCATTAAGCTCAATGTTGACCTTTTACAATTGTTTCGTGTTTCCTTGATTCATCACTATTCCACCCAACAACTTTTCATTTACCCGAAAACAAGTTTACTTAATCATATTTTGGTTGTAGGTGGGCTCTTTATGTGGACAAGACGAACATCTAAAAAACTATTTACATGTCTAGTGTGGGAAAGCTCTTATTTCTTGTCTATTTTTTAGGTTGGCCCAAAATTGACTAGTGAAGCATGTGGATATAATATTGATAATAGAGAATGGGATCTCTTGTTTGTTACATGTCTAGAGAAGATCTCCAAAAAATCATGGAAACATTCTCACAATCTAATCATGATGAATGAGTGAGAAAATTAACCCTTCTATATGTTGCAGCCTTGGGCATAGTGCACAAATATTATTTCCACGTTGTTCCTATAATTCATATTTAAAAATGTGTGAATTGAATTGATTAAATTTGATTAGTTTTTGGGGGATGTGTTTCATTTTTAAAATGATTCATACTTGATCATCAGATGTGTCATCTAACATTGAGCCATATATAAAGTGGTTTAAGGTGCTAACTTTGGTCATTGGGGTTGAATTGTATTATATAATGTAAAAGTCTTACTTCATATAGGTGGTATTGATTTTGTGGTCTCAAAGGTTATTTTGCATGATAAGATGCTCTTGAACTTTGGCACAAATGATAACCATGTTGTCTAAGGATCAAATATTGGGTAGTGATGGTGTCCATCACATCGGTAGGAGGCTTAGAAGAATTAATCCCCATTGTATTAATAAATGAGTGATGCACTTCTAGTGCACTTGTTCAAGTATGAAATACTTATCTCGAGTGAGGAAAAATCATGTCTTAATGATATCAATGAATAGGAAGGAATTACTATGAGTATGTATAATCATCGTATCGATTAAATTGCATTGGTATGTCGATATCACTCTAAAGTTTAGTGTGAGTGCTTTTCTCAAGCAATGTGAGACTATAAGGTTATAAAATATAATTAATCTTAAACATGAGATGAATGCTAAAATATCATAGTAAAGTTAATAGTAAAAGCATTTTCACTACATTGTTTAATGATGGTATATGGATTGTCTCATAACTTGTGTATATAGTTTGTGATGTTGGAATTTAAATTTACATTTTCTGAATGTGAAACCAAACATTATTCTTGATTGAGAAGTTGTGTGACACACAATGTTTGTATTTAATGAAACTTCTACATTACAACCTCTTCATTGGAATTGAACATTCTTGATTTGTTTAATGCAACACAATACTTTGTTAAATTATTTTTGAGTTGATTTAAAAGTGCATACAATAATGAGTGGAAGAAAGACAATGTTGATAGATTTTATGTTCAAATCCATAATATATTTCAAATGGACTATATTTAGGCTTTTGTTACTTTGTGTTATAGATATGTTAAATGAAAACAAGATTGATATCTCATGTAGGCTATGACCATGTCATGCCTTAGGTCTAACATGATTAGAGATATTTTGAAATAATTGTAGATAATATTAACTATTATGGTATGCCATAATGGATATCTATTTTGTGTAATAAACAACAACTTTACATCATTTCAGATTTTGTAAGGATTCTCATAGAAAAAAAAAAGTTCAAAAATGAATAAAAAAAATTATATACTTTATAGTTTTCTTATTTTGAAAATAACTATCGGTTTTGGTTTATGATCCAATAGTCATATGTTTTGTCAAACATGTAAAATTTATGTGACTGCATGTTTTATAAAATACACTACTATAAGGGAAATGACAATGGGTATAGTATTCTCTAGTCTTCCTGTGTGAATGCTGCTCTAATTCGGTCCTTGTTTCTAATCCTTTTTAGATATTTTATATTATGGGATAGATATCCTACAAATTCAAATGATGCTACTTCAATTTTGGAAGAAATACATTTTAGTGTACAAAACCCACCTCCCTTGGCTCTAAGGGTACTCCATATTGAAAAAAAATCTTTCAATTAAACTTCTTTCAATTCCTTCTAAAACATTTTTTAATTGATTGGAAAAAACATTTCCTAGCATGTTTTCCACTTCAAGTTCACATCAACCTCAGTATTTTGAGGCAATCACTGGTTGTTGTTTTGAATCATGAATTGCTATGTGGTGTGTGCTTAAATTTGGAGAAGAAAAGAACTAATAGGAATACTCTACCGGTGTTGAATTCTTCTAAAAAGAAACTAATGGACTTTCATATAAGGGGACTATGGAGAACTCAATAATCTTCTTAAATCCTATTATTCCTTATAAATTATAAATATACAAGCGTATTACTAGTTCCAAACACAGACTTAGGGTTTCTTACACTTTTCATGAAAATTCTTACCGAATATGAACATAAACATCTTTTATACATATTAAAAAAAAAAGAGTGGGATTACCGTTCTAAGGAAGACATTCACAATTTGAGTAATATCGCTTTCAAATAACCCTGGAAGCCACAGAACTCAGATATGTAAAAGAATTCAGGAAATATTCTGTAGCAAGGATATAACAATTCTTATATGCACGCATAAGAGAGTATGGAAGATTATAACAGTTAATACAGACTATTTTCCAGGTTAAACTTTTAGTATCTCGGCGGCCAAATTACTTACAATCTTTACCGAATAATGAAACTGAGACATTACGGTCTTAAACCCTGTACCGTGAAATATATCCATCCTAGTATCTAGTACCATACTTTGACTCACTGTGGGGATAATCTCTGCAATATTCAAGTCATTTGCCACATATGCTTTTGAATAACACACCAGAGAAGATATGATCAATGTTGAATATGATAAAAAAGGGTTTACATGTTTAAGTTACAATTTACCATTCATGGTTACCAATGGTGTTAATGTAAGATAATCGAGAAGTGATCTGATTGATCATTTGAAGAAACAAGTCCCACTCAATTATAAATCCAGTGGCATAGCTAATAATCCATATAGAATCCACCTGACCCGTTGACACTTCTTTTGTCATAGCCTCTATAACTTATAGGGACCCTGGCTACAAAATAAATTCATTCTCATCTTAGTGCTCTATATTTTCATCTTACAATTCTAAAAGTGTATACTCCATAGTTTAATTCCAGGAAGAAGCAAAGTGTTCTTATAAATCCCTCTTCAAAGTTTGTATTTAAATCCAAATTTGTTAATTACCACCCGAAGGATTACATTTACAGTTTTTCTTAACCTCCTTCCTGTTTAATAAAGTTTATATTTTGTACTTGCATTTTTGGGGATTAGAAATTAAAGTTATCCAATTATATCTAAATTTTATTCCTAGATGTAATTCTCATCAGACACATCACGAGGAGCCTTACCCATGTCACTAAAGGAAAGAAATCAGACCTCTTTAGTGCCTGATGCAGGAGGGTGGAGAAGCTCACATGATAACTCCAACCCACGCTATCACTACGAAACCCATATATAGTAGAGTTAGTAAACTTTTAGCTAATGTTTAATCAAGAAAAGTAGTTCAACATTTACCCAAGCCTACAAGCATTTTGTCTATTTGTACTTTCCATATTTGTAAGTATAGTTTTGAGAAGGCACTCTTCGTATATTTTCATTTTGTTTGACTAAGTGGAGCAGTTACCTTTTCATTGGAAATTGAAAAAATGTACTATATGGAGTAAAATGGGAGCCTACACTTTGTTGTATCTTACTACTCTTTGTAAAACTCTTGAACCTAAGGAGAAACCAGGTGTATTCTTTTTGATAGTAAGTCAACCAAGCCAGACTAAATCCACAAATCCAAGCTACCTTGAATTTTGTGTCATGTAAATATTGTAAACAATATCCTTGATGAAGCATCGATAGGGAGTAAGGTCTATTGTTGTGGACAGAGAATAACAATTGAGGTATGGACATTTGAATTATCAAACTTTACAGTCATTGAATAAGCTTAAAATATTCTATGTCTTACCACAAAACATAGAATCCTTCATGTCTGGTATGAGAAGCAAATGTGCCAACATTTTTCCAAAGGGAAAGTGTAGAACGTTAATTCAATAATGTTGTAACTAGTGCACTGAATTGTGGACCTATAAGTCAAACATCAATTGGGAAATCCACAACCTTCATTAATGTTTACACCAGGGAGGTATGGATCTTCTTTCTAAAGCATACATTTGAGACATTTTTAAGTCATTCTTATAGTTCAAAATCATAAGTAAAAAGTAAATTAGCAATTTGTTGAAGACTCTTGGATCTGGCAACAATGTTGAAGACTCTCAGATCTAGCAATAATGTTGAAAAGGAGTTCAAGAAGTTTGAAAATAATTATTTTATGCGCATATTGCTGGAAACTTTAAAGATGTTTCATTTAGAATAAGTCATCCTAATCCAACCTTGTAGATAAAGACAACTAAAGGTACAAATTTCTAGATTTCTTGCTATTGGCATTGTAGGTTGACCTTATTTTCAAAAATAGTAGTAGATTTGAAATTTAAGTTTAAAAGGAAGACATACAAAGCATTTGAAATGGCATACCTTAGATGTTGTAATTTATATTTGAATGGAAATTTGTGGAAAACAATTTAAGTGGTCTTTAATCCACTCACACTCTTGTCAAAAGCAACCAGCTTTCACCCTATCCCTAATTGTTGTGATATATTTCAATGGAAAACCGGACTTCTGTCTTGGTATTTATTGTTGGTGAAAATATATGATAACTAATTCCAACTTAAATTGTCAACCCGAGAAGGTAACTTGTGAGATGCAAACACTATGTGTGCAGAACTAACGTGTCTAGATTATTTTCAGCTAATCTAACCTAAAACTGGTAAAAAACAAAATAAACAAAGGCGCAACTTAGCACCTAGGAAAGAAACCCGTGACGGGGTGATCATATCTCATGAGTTAGATCCCTAATCTATCTGTCGGTGATCAACTGAAAATTAAAACCTAAAAATCATAAGTGCAAAAATTAAAGAAATCAACTGAAAGGAACTAAGGGTTTTGAATTATCAATCATCTTGTCAAACAAACCTACAAACGATATTGCATTTAGATTCTAACTAGGATTAACAAGAAATCAAACATTGTGAGTTATTCTACTTCTACTAATTACTTCATAATTGGAAAAGGAAATGCTATGAAAATTCAATGTTATGCCTGTCAAACTTCTAACCTATCAAGAACTTCAACCAATCTATAAAGCATCAATACAAAAAGCATTCTAAACTCAGAGTTTATAAACAGACTCATAAATAGGAATAAAATTATAACTCAAATGGCTGGAAACAAATTTAACTTGCAAGCAAATCTACAAGAGAAAACAAAACACTGCTACTCTACCTCTTCAGCAAACTATACCATAAACTAAGGCATTTTAATCAACTATGAAAAGATAATGCAAGCTGATCTAAAATTGAAAAGTAGAACCATGCTAAACTAATTTTAATGAGATTCTATACTCAAACCATGAGAACAAATGGAAATTATTACATCTTTGAAATCCAAATGAGATTACTAAATTCGAGATTTAATTACAAATCTATTTCTAATTTCTTGCACCTACAGAAGTGAAACAAACCAAACCAAAAATGGAACCAGCAAGCTCTAGAGTGATAACATGCTATGTAAACAGAGATGGAGTATTGGCTGCAAGTTCAAATGCTAAAATACTGAATCTTCTTGTAGCTACAGAAATGGAAGGAACTGAAATATAAATGAGATTAATAAGTTCTATAATAACATTGTGCTATCCAAATAAAAATGAAACTCTAATTATAAATTCAAAAGCTAACCAACTACAGGATGTAAGTGCAATACTAAATCCAAGAATTCAAACCCTAACTTAATTACAAAATACAACTAAAAATATTAAAGATGGAATGGCAATCTAATTGACAAACTGTGAATAAAAGCAAGCTAAATGATTGTAATACCAGTTGGATTTATGCATACTACTCTATGTTTCAGGCAAAAGCAAATGAACTATTTAAACCAAAAATCAAGAAGCAACTACACTTACTTTTGTATTCAAATGAGAAAACCATTTTCTATTGCTTGATAAAACAGAGTTAGAGCATAAATAGAGTTAATCATAGCTACAATAAGAGTAACAAATCTAAATCTTGGTGTAAATTAATCTTGAAATACTGAAAATGAGTTTGAATGCTATCTAGCTACAAATGCAAAGTGGAAAGACAATCTGAACAGAAATGTGAATGACCGGTTGTTTAAATTATGAACATACAAATTACATGCAAACAACAGAAAATTGAAATGTATAAACAACTGAACATCATCTACAGGAAAATGAAATACACACACACTGGAAATTAAAATTACTTTTCTACAAAATAAAGAGAGAAGACTGAATATGCACAAATGAAGCCTCTGGTTGTTGAGGGGCCCTTCTCAAGCAATAGGGGTCGTTCCTAACTTAGATCAGTCACCAACCATGAAGCAAAAATCCAAATAACATCAGTAGCTGAACAAAGTTTCTATTAAAGATCGGAAGAAAATTTTACACAACGTTTTTCTACTCTCCTCTTCTCAATGAAAGACATCTTTTTATAATGATTACAAGGGAGAGTAGTTCAACCCTTTCAGTGGTTGACCTCTCTAATAATAGAGTGTGTTAAAATCCAGGAGACAACCCCATTGATGATCTGAAACAGACTCAGAAAACGACCAACCCAGAAAATGCACATTTGGCAAAAGTTGGAAAAATGCCCCTTCGATAACTCTCTGGTGGTTGTGATTCTGGAGAAACAAATTCTAGTTTTTGTATCTGGCTAGGTTTTCTTCAAACCCATTAGCCCATTTGGCAAGATATTCCTCCACGTGCACGAAAACCAAGGCACAATATGGAAGTCTAGAAATATTCACTACTAAAAATATGGGTTTAACATTATTCTGGCAACTATTGCACAGTGAATTTTGGAGATCTTGGAGACAAATTCAAAACTTTAAGGAGAACGAGATCCATGTGGGAAGGATGGATAACAAAACCCATATTTTTGTTTCTTCCATGAATTCTCTGAGGTAGGAAAACCAATGATTTTCATGGTGCTGTTGACAGTCCGAATGACCTGTAACTATAATTAACTCATAAATTTGGATTCCTAAGTTGAATTTGTGTTGGGTTGTTGCATGAATTGATTGTTGGATGCTAGGATGCTGATTTTGTTTGAGTTATATGGGTTGAATGCTGCATTCTATGCCTTGTCATCCTCACGATATGTGCCATCTCTTCCTCCACGATGTGGCAAAACGTTAATGCTCACGGCCTATGCAATATAAAAAATGCATTAGTTAAAAAACAAAGTATGAAATGGAAATTATAACATTTGGCATAATATATATACTCAATCTGATATGTTATTAAGACAAAGGGTTTTATGTTTCAAAAATGAATGGTAAATATAATAACTTTACCATTTAAATAACCAATACCAAATTCAAAAGGACTTCAAGGGTGTTGGCCACGTTAACATGCAATTTAAATCATAAAGTATTAAAATCCACATCATAATCTACTTTGAAAATTATATTTGTTTTGGTTAATTTGGATATGAGTGGGTTTGAAACAATATTTTAAAGTTAAACAAGATTTGTAGTGTTTTAATATTAAAGTATTTTAATATTTAATATTTGTATTCTCTTATATGTTTAAATTTAAATCAATGTTTCATCCTCACTTCATGGTTTCTGCATATGTGGGCATTACAGGATCAGCAAAAGACGGAAGACAAAGGTAATCCAAATTAGCAAACCACTAAGAAACATACTATCAAACCTAGTGCAGAACTTAGGACCGAAAGAGGTACCAAATAGAGTGCCATAATGAAGGTTGTATGGACCATAATACATCAAAAAGAAGTAGATTAGGTTCTCTTTGCGTTTAATATTTTTCATTAATAAAATAAAGTAAAGATATCCTTATTGAACATAGATGTACTAAATTATGGTAGATAGGATGGGAAATTAATGTAAATAACATAATTATAAAAGACCGGAGCCCAACATTGATATTCGTGATTACGAGCTTGATTTCCTCTATCAAATTGTCAACATTGGATCCAGGCTACTATCTGCTCAGAGCCCTTCATTTTGATGGACTTCTCGACTTCAACAATACCGATCTCACTACAACTGATTTCGGTAATAGACATACAATTCATTCGACAGTAGTGCTTTATCCCAAATCAATATCCAACATTGTAATACTGGTGAAGTCAATTTATATATGTGGTTCCTCGTCTAATCTCACAATTGCTACAAAAGGACATTCTCATTCCCTTAACGGGAAAGGTCAAGCAAAAAATGGAATTGTCATAGAGATGGGATCCCTCAAATGGGTTATAGATGTGAAGAGACAATGTTTGTTATATGTCAATGTAAATGGAGGTGAGCTTTGGATTGATGTGTTGCATGCCACAATCAAGGAAGGCTTGGCTCCAAAGTCATGGACAAATTATCTATATCTCACAGTTGGTGGAACGCTCTCCAACATTGGAATCAGTGGCCTCTATTTTTTCCATGGCCCCCATATCAACAATGTCTATCAGCTTGAAGTCGTCACAGGTAAACCTAATTCTCAAACAAATTTAAATGGATCATTTCTTTGCATATAAATTGACACTATTTTTTTCTTCTTTAGCTTCTATTAATGTCGAATATAATGTGTAGGGAAATGGGAATCTTGCAAAGTGACTTGTTGAATCATCATTTGTTGGTAAGGTTTTCTTTGCAAACTCTGGTATCGAAGCAAATGAAGCAGCAATCAAATTTGCAAGGAAATACCAGCAAATTTTGAGGTCTTCGAAAGAAGAGAATTCCACTCAATTATTTATTTCACGGATAGCTTTCATGGAAGAAAAATGGGATCCCTTGCTTTAATCAGCAAAGAAAAATATGAAACTCCCTTTGAACCTGTCATGCCTTGTGTGAAATTTGTTGAGTTTAGAAACGTGGAGGTGAAAAAAAGGAAATTTAGACACCTTGTCGAGTTTTACCTATATTAGATATTAAGGCATAGTAAATTATGTCATATCACCACCCATATATGTCGTGTTGCACATCAATTCTCTAAATTCCGACTTTCTATTTAAATCCAACAATTTATTATGGTCACTGATACAAAGGAAAAATAGAAATTGAAAATTGTTCCACATGAATCCATGCAGAAAGATGTGTGTATTTGTTTCCCATGTTAATGAGTTGTTCACGAGTTGTTACGGTTTTAATTGTTGGAGAAAACTCTGTTGGAAACAACAATTATGAACAACTTGCATGATTAAACTCTCAAATTGAAACTAAACATATAGTAATTCAAACTAGCAATAAATCCACTGTTAAATATTAGAGTGCTCTCTTTCCCATCCTTCCTCCCATGTTCATCCTCTTGTGGATAAGATACGTCCTCTTATCTTCCTCACCATGATATGTATACTAAATTTCAACCAAGGGACAACTCCTAACACAGATGAAAATGGATGATGTCAATAGTCGTCGTGGATTATCCTCGATGTCCCAAAAAGATCAATAATGTTGATTTCTACACCTCAGGCATGAACACCATTTGAACAAACTCTGCACAGTTTTATAGGTTGTAACTATTGTCTTCATAAATTTTGAAGTTAAACATTCTCCATGACTTCCTACATCTTCAAAGAATCTCAAAACATTAAAGATTAGGCTTGACTGTCCAATTTAATCTATGGTCCTTTCATAGCTTTGGCAAGTTCCTACCAAGGGAAGAAGAACCAAAGATATTAGACATTGAGTTGGAGGGTGAAGTATTTGACTCCAAAGAAGAAAATGAACCAAAGGAGGAATAACCTTAGAATCCAATATTGAGGAGATGCATCAAGAAATAAGGAAAACAAAAGGTATACTCCACCTATTTTTTTATAGTTTATGTATATCTATTGCTATCGATGAGCCAAGAACTATTAGGGAGGGAGTAGATTCAGATGATAGTGAACTCTAGAAAAAGGCCATGGTTGAAAAATTGAATTCCTTGGATAAAAATGAGACTTGGGATCTAATTGATTTGTCAATTGAAAGAAAACCTATTTGGTAGAAAATGGGTGTTTAAGAAGAAGTTGAATTCAAAAGGTTAGGTAGAGAAGTACAAAGATTTCCTAGTTGCAAATGGGTATTCCTAAGTGGAGAAATTAAATTTGGTGAGATTTTTTCTCATGTTGCTAAATTAACTTCTATTAGATTTATTTTGTATATTGTTGTTGCTTTTTATCTTGAAGTAGAGAAAATGTATGTCAAGACAACATTTATGCATGGTGATCTTGAAAAATAAATATACATGAAACAACTACAAGGTTTTGCAAGGGAAACGAGTTGGTTTGCAAGATAAGGAAGTACATGTATGGATTAAAAAAATCATTGAGAATGTGGTATAAAATGTTTGATAGTTATATATTGGGACTTGGTTTATCAATAAATAACTCTAATCACTGTGCATATTCCAAGCAAGTCAGTGACCATTTTAATTATGTGGTATTTTATGTTGATGATATATTGTTGATTGGAAACAACAAGGAAATCGTAAAGAATGTCAGAGGTTAGTTTCCTTTTAATTTTGATATTAAATGTATTGAAGATACAAATCTTATTTTGTACATGGGAATTAAAAGAGATCAAGTAAACATGAAAATCTAGTTGAATCAAAGGAAATATATTGAGACAATATTACATAGGTTTAATATGAAGGAATGTAAATCGGTAAAAGGTCCATATTCTTGCATATGAAAATTTATCTTATATTAGCATCATAATGTAACACACCCAATGTTACCTTGGAATAAAATACTAACTTTGTTTTTTTTAATAATAAAATTTTACATGCACAATAATTATGTAACAAGAAAAACGTTTTAGCAAAAACATAGTAGATCCCTATAATAGATCAATCATACATATCACCAAGCCAAATCTTAATTCACAACATGTTATGATTTAGTATAATTTGAATATAAAAACTCCTTTTTTCTGGGAATTGTGACAGAAATGAGCTGTGACAAAGTGAACTGCGACAAAGTAACATTAATTTAAGGACTCAGTAGCATGCTTCATGAAAATGGAGCAAGTTCACTTATAATTATAAACATTAACTTTCCTCAAGTTATTTAATTTCCATATTATTAAAATAATGAAAATAACTATATTCCTTTCTATTATTTTTAAACTTACTGTGCAACAAGAACTTCCTTAAAAAACTATGGAGTAAGATTCTCATAAATTAATTAAGATAATGGAGATAAATATGCACCCTTATTAATACACATTAGATTTTCTACTAATATACAAGACTTAGTTGAATTATGGCTAGGAAGTTAACCCTTATAACCTTTTTTTAAAATTCATTCATGTGAACTGTGCAGTAAAAGCTTCACGTAAGTACTTTGCAGTGAAAAATTTGTTGTAAGTACTTCTTATATCAACATTTTTTTTAAACTTACTTCGCAGTAAGAACTAACTGTCTCAAAAACTGCGAAGTGGAGTCTCCATAAAAAAACATTTTCCATTCTTTCCATTACATGAAGGAAAAATGACTTATTATTTTCTAAATCAACCCATGGTATTTTGCATACCATCCCTGTGATTCCAATTCATGTAATGTTAAAACAAATAACTCTCATTATTCACCCATGGTATTTGTAAAATAAACGAAGTTGAACTTAGACTTAGATGTAAACATTCAAACCCTTTTAATTAGCAATTTTACAATTTACTTAATAAGCCAAATTAGGACATAATCATTTACAACGTAGTAAACACTTATTCAAAAAATCATTTCAAACATATCATTATATTTTTTAGGGGTTATTTTATTCCAACTAAATGGAAAATAAAGTATTTAAAACCCTTTGAAATAATTGGAACTAACATATCATAAACATTTCATTTTCAAACCCGGAAATTCATAATTTCTACAGGAAATGAATTTCTCGGACTTTGTCTTAAATAAAGAATTGGCATGCATAAAATTTCTAAGCATTGTCATAGAATTAAAATTGTTGTGGCTAGGAAAAATGCACCTCCTGTAGACATGAGCTTTTCCACTAGTTTGAATGGTTCAAATCTAGAACAAATGATTCACTACAGAATCGGAATACTTTCCCTAGAATGGGTGCAGATATGGAATGAGGGTCTTTGATGGAATCGTGTTGTTGCTTCCTACAATGATACCTCTTCATGGATGCACCTACAAGATCGCATGAAAAACAACAAACGAGATCAAAGAGCACCAGAATATGATCCACTATTCTATGTTAGTGACTAAGGAATACAACAATAAAATACATGGTAATGACACAACATACTTTATGGGAAGGAACCAATTTCTCCTTAATATGAAGAAGAAGTTTACAACCTTTTCCTTAGTGTCAATATGCTCCTTCATAATGCCGATATCTTGTCCATAAAATATCCTACTTACTCCCTCTATGCTCACCCTACTGATTTAGGCCAGAATGTCAATTCAACAACATAAATTTGCTCCTTCTCAACCATGGAAATGAGCCTTCTTTTATAGGCCAATAGAGGATAGGGATGGTTGATAAAATGATGGGTGAGGTGGGTAGGATATCCCAAAAGGATGGATATCTAGTCCAGGTGGTCCTCGGGTGTAGGGATAAGGGTGCCACGAAGCCTTCCTTCGAGAAGCTTCGTGGAGACCTCTCTTTTTAACTCTTTACCAAGGGCATCGTTTCTTGCTCATTATGATAGAGCGGTGGCAGGACAGAACCGTGTCTTGTACAAGAGGTAAAGGCGGTGGTGCCACCTACTATCAATAGGGTAAAGGAATTGCTGAAGAAGGCACTACTTATTAACTTAAAGGTAGGAGCAGTGCTGGATTTTCATATGCAAGATTGATATCTGGGCCAGTGTTTTACTTCACAACTTGTGATTCAGGGAAAATACTAGTGTTTGGTACCTCATCACATGATGATGATGATATTTATGTGTAACAGAATACCCCCAAAGCATGAGGCTATAGGGATGCGATAGGTGAGATATTTGAAAGAGCAAGTTATCACTTCGAGGCAAGAATCAGCTTGATCGGCGATCATCAACCAAGCATCTGCACTACATCAATACTTTTGACTCACGAACAAATGTGTTCTCATCATGGTTGTAGACCAATACAAGGCATATCCATGAGATAGATTCACAACCATGGCTACTAGAATACAACGTAGATTCATGTAATAGAAGAATCAAACTTGGGACATAGCTACTAGAAATACATTGTAGATCTATGTCAAATGAACACAAATTCAAGCATAGCCACAACCATACAAATGTGGATCCATGTTGGGACTTCATAAAGTATACTTACATCACAACCTGGGGAGAAAGCTATGAGTTATTTTAACAGATACCCAGGGTCTTCGTGTTGTGGAGTCTTCCTCTTGTCTTCCACAAAGTACGATTCTATCCATGTGATTTCAATGATCTGAAGTCAAACATGGTAGAAACCACTTGATTACCGGTCAATGATGTGAACCGTTAACAAGTGTAAGGGAGATCACCATTAATGTCAACAATTCCCAAGGTACCTTAGTACAATCTATTGAGTGTGAATAGATGGTTTGATGTCAAACACTCAGTCGAGTATATCGATCAAAGGTCAATGATGTGAACCTATGTCGAGAGCGAGAGAATCTGTCATTGAGGCATACAGATCTCAAGGTACTAAACTTGTTTCTAAGACTAATTCTTGGATAATGAGCTGATGTCGATAGGAATAGTCTCATCGAAGGAGGGCCATTATGAATCCCACATCGACAACATGAAACTCAGAACAAAGTTCTGGAATGTTGTAGATAATGTAACAATAGGACCGACTCAATTGTTGTTTTGACTGTAGAAGTAAACTTTCAAACTTCGCTTTGAACATTGGGTGGCATGACAAAAGACTTGGCAGCATTGACTCGACGAGGAGAAACACAATACGACATTGGACAATGCATTCTTTGAAAGACTCAAAAGAGTGACATGACTCATGAAAGTGGATCAACTCAAAGACAAGCTGAATACCCAATTGAATGAATGAAATGCAGACAAGTGCCATGTTCAAAGGTGACGACAAACTGCCATTTTATTAGCAAAATGAATTAATTCCCTTCCCTTAATTTCCCCATCATGATTGATGAGTTCCTCTTTTCATGTTTACAAGTTCAAAGAGAGTAACAAACACTCATTGTAGCTCATCCGAAGACAAGTCCATTCTCATACGTTTTACGAACCTGATAAAGGCAGGGTTCGTTCCCAAAAGAGGATCTCTCAATGTTTTGTTTAATGAGTCCAATGAAAGTTAACTCGGTATCATTCATGTTTATAGAGTCTTGACGAAGACAGAAGAAAACTCCAAAGGGTATTTTTTCGTAAATAGTCAATCCAAACCAAAAAAGAGATAAACTACCGTCGGAAAGATCACTCTTCAAGTACTTTTACGAGCGTGAAGAAGACAACTGCGCTTGACAATGTTTTCACATTTAGAGAGTCCAAAAAGAGTTTAAAGAAGACTCCAATAGGTTTCTTTCACGCGATGAGTAGGTTTTACAAGCCTGAAAAGAATCGGAAAAAGACTTGAAACTTTGATACTAGGTTTTGGGAGCGTGATCAAAGTGTCGAAATGAACGCTCAAGGACCTTTTCCATTTTTAAAAAGTACGAAAAAGTCAAAAATGAACTTCCCCATAGCCAATCCTATTTATTTTCATCCCTGCAAGACTCTTAAAAAGGGTCATCAGTCTCCCAAAATATAAAACTGACTTTTATAAACTATGTAGAAAGGGTATTTTTTATAAAAATGATTTAAACAATATTAAAATAATACAAAACCCTAAAAATATGTTATAAAAGGCAATTAAAATAGTAAAAACCAAAACATTTACCATTTTACCAAGTCTTGGATCATTTTGGGAGAATTGAGGTGTATATTTCAACTAGATATTGTGAAGTCGTCACCTGTCCATTTTTCACATCGTCGGGTCCAAGTAACAGCTAGAACCCCTCCCTTCCTTTCTATGGTTTCCAATTTTTTATTTGGTTGAGTTTTTGAGTTGAATAGGAAAACCTAAAAGACCAACAGTGGGCATTGCGCATGGCATTTATGGGAAAGGAAGTGCCTGATAAAAACTATGGTTTTTTAGTTACTACATAGGAGTGGATTGTCATTGCTTTCCTGGTACCAAAATGTCAGGTAAGAAGATCCCTATAAAGGCTATACAGGATCTACCACTTTGGATTATTTTGTTTACCATGTAGAGGGTGGCTGGGATCCAAGGGTCCCACCAAGCATCCCAAACACATATTTTGTATTCCTTGGAGTCCATGGCACCCACGGTATATAACTGGGCCGATGCACTTTTACCTATATTCAAGGATCAGCTAACAAAATCTCGGCAAGGAGAGTTGAAGCAGTTTGGATATGGGACCATCCTAGCATGCTTCTTCTTTGAGAGGGTACCCCTCATGAGGCCCTAGGTTGTATTTACAGAGCTAAGACCTTGAGACCCCCGTATGGTGTGGTGGGTGGATATCATGGCCCGCACAGGAGGTGGCGGGGCCATGGTAAAGTTCGAGGACGCCTTCTTCCGCTAGCTGAGTGATCAGATCCTCGTGATTGAGGATTATGCACATGTAGGGACTGACTTCCAAGGATATCCCGACCTACCACTACCACCTGGGGCTCAGTGGGGTGACATTGGTAAGAAGCAATACCTAATATGTTGACTATATTTTTATATTTTTCATGTTTTTATGATTTTTATGGATGATAAAAAGACCTGAATTTTACATGCAGATGTTGGTGATGCACAATCTGGGGGATCCTCCCCAATGAACAGGAGAGCAGGAGCTCACTTTGTTCATAGAGGCAATGATGAGCTCACATAGCTGGAGGAGAACCTGGATCGACTGACTCTAGATATCTCAGATGCTACTATAGATGACCTCCCTTGGAGGTTTCAAAGACATACCACAGTGGTATCAGGTTGCTTCAGTCGCTTGCTACGCAAAGTAGAAAGGGCCATCATGTGCTACCACGAGCACCATTAGAGTGGTATGTATGATGTATCCCTGAAAGCTTAACTAGATTCAATTATTTTTGTATCATTTTGTATGCATAAAAGCCACAGTGCTTCAGATGAGGTCTCGTGACCATATTTTTTGTAAAAAGACTTTTTATACACATATATATATATATATATATANACATTATGATTGACCATGTTTATTTCTAATGAGTTATGAATGGGCAATATGCCAGTCCAGAATGAAATTTTCCAATGAATCAGCAATCATATTATTAGACCTAGGGATATGCCTATAAGTGATGAAATCAAAAGACCTTTCTAACAGATGCACTCTTCGAAAAAGGAGGAGAAGTGTCGGGTTCCTGATAGTGTACACGTGATTTAGGTGACACACCACTAATTGAGAATTCATAAACACTACCAAATCATGAATTCCCCAAGATGAAACAAAAAGACCTTTCTAACAGATGCACTCTCTGAAAGAGGAGGAGAAGTGTCGGGTTCCTAATAGCGTACACATGATTTAGGTGACACACCACTAATTGAGAATCCATAAACACTACCAAATCATGATGCATCCTCGATGAGTAAACCTATCACTGCCTGATACTTAGCAATGTTGTTTGTAGCCAGACCAATACAAACCGTACCTGAACTAACTAAATCCTAAGCTGGGGAACACAACACCCAAGCTACTGAAGCAAGGTTTAAGGTATGACGACATGCACCATCAACGAAACCGTAGAAGACCATCCAATCTGCATAACCAAAACATGGTATAAACAGTATGGAAATCAACTCAAATCCATATTGAAAATGACAAAACACACTAAAATCCAAATATACATATATACAAGGTACCATATATAAATGTCTTAGGCATAGTACCTCTTCAATTACAACTCATTGTGAGGTTTCCCAAAGGGTGTCTTGTCATAATCTAAGAGATCATAATCCCATTTCTCTAAGACCTTACTAACGATAAAGGGACCGTACCACATGGATTCAAACTTTCCCTTCTGTAGTTTATTATGTCTCTGATTGTAAGTCAGGACTAGGTCACCTTCATTGAAGACACGAGGTTGAACAGACTTGTCATATTGTGCCTTGACGCGTTTCTTGTGTGCCTCGTTAGCCAAGGCAGCATCTCTTCTAGTTTCGTCAAGGTTATTTAAGTGAAAAAATATTTCTTCCTTAGTGGAAGTGTGTGGGAGAAGTTCTACTGCGAGTTTGAGTGATGGAATTTGACACTCGATAGGAAGGACAACTTCCAGTCCATAGACCATCTGGAAGGGTGTGAAACCAGTTGTCATTTTTACTGAAGTTCTGTAAGCCCAAAGTACAGAAAAGAGATTTAAGTGCCAAATGGATTTATGATCTCCAACCATCCTACACAGCATAGTTTTTAAAACTTTGTTAATGGCCTCGACCTGACCATTAAGCTATAGGTAATACGGATTTGAGTTTTCATGGAGAAAACCCAGCTTAGCACTCAGCTTAGCCATCATCTGATTCCAGAAATGAGATCCATGGTCAGTGACTATAGCTTGTGGGACTCCAAACCTAGCTATCACATGATTGAATAAAAAGAGGGTGGCAGTCTCACCATCCTCTGCATATGTAGGCATTTCCTCATCCCATTTTATGAAATAATCCACAGCTACGATGATGTAACCATGCCCCCCAGCTGACGTAGGCTTACAATACATAAAATCAATACCCCATTTGGCAAAAGGGCCAACTGCAATGATAGGGTGGGAATTTCTTAACAGCCTCATGACAATCTTTGAAGATCGAAGGCCAAAAATACCCGGCGCAAAGTATTTTCTGGGCTATAGCCATTCCAGAAAGATGACCGCTACATGCTCCAGAGTGGCAATCATTTAAAACCATTTCAGCCTCTTCATGTGTAAGGCATTGTCGAAGGATGGAATCTATACCATGTCGGTACAATGCATCATTTAGAATGAGATAGTACTTTGCATGGTGACGGATATGATGACGATCGTCATGGGATATGTTAGGCTGAAATATATGGGTCTGGAGATAGATGATCAAATATCCATACCATGAGTTAGTTTTGCTTATCAAGAACAAGAATTCATCAAGAAATGAATCATTGGCCTCAACTTCTGTCAAAGAAAAGGGAAGGTCACAGATTAGCTCCGTGAAAACTAAGGATTTCTTCAAAGTGGCCTTGGTGAACTCAAGATCAAATTCCTATAGGATAACAATCCAATGGGAATATCCCCCCCCTAGTACCTAACGGGTCAGAATGTAGTACATAGGTTTTTGATCTGTGAGTATAGTTGTGGTATGAAGCAAAATGTAATGACGAAATTTCTAAAGAAAAATGACCATGGAAAAAGCTAACTTCTCCACACGTGAGTAACAGGTTTTGGAGTCAATGAGACTCTTACTTATGTAATATATCACGTGTTCTTGGCCATTGGGATTGTCCTGAGCTAGAACCATTATGATGGTAGTAGCAGAGGCAGCAACATACAAGAGAAAGTCCTTTGAACAGTTTGGGGGGTGTATCACAGGTGAATGAGTCAGATCATGCTTCACATTATCAAAGGGTCATTGGGCTTGGTCATCCCAGAAAAACGAAGTGTCCTTCTTCAAGAGACGCATATAACCATGTGTTTTCTCGGCGAAGTTGCACACAAAATGGAGAAGAAATTTGTGCTTCCCTTGCTGTCACATACCCCAATTTTGTAAAATTATGTAATTTGTTTTATTTTATTTTCTGAGAAATTATGTTAAACTTAATCCTAAGTAGGGATTGATGACTCAGCAGAGTCAACAGTTATGGAGTGTAATTGAGAATATTTAATTAATAATAAATAAATAATGGAGACAACAGCATGGGAGAGCTGTTAAAAGAGGTTACTGGTCAAACTGGTTGTTAGAACTAGGTGGAGAGGCAAAGGACAAGTGGCAGCATCCTCAAGCACTTCCTAAGTTGCAGGTGGCAACTTCCCTATATTTGGGGTCATGATTCCCCAAGAAAGTGGAATGTGAGCAGGTGGCTCATTAAATGACAGTTATCCCAATTAAGACCTAGGCAATCTTTAAAAAGTACTCAATGAAGAGAGCTCAGGCTGCTCAGTTTTTACTCCAGGAAGAATTCATTCAGCTGAATGTGATTCAGGAGTTTCATTTCAGGAAAAGGGAAGATAGTAAGGAAGTGATTTTGAGTGAATGTTTCCAGGAACTTGATGCTGATTACAGCTAGTTGAGCTATGGGAACTGTCTCAAAATTCTGAGTTAATACAGAGTTGAAAGACTGTATCTGTTTTGCTGCACCTAGTTCCAATCCAGGGAGACCAGAGCAAGCTCGGGGGTCCTGAGAAGTCGTTGTTTGAGTGCTCTCCAGGAATTTGGTAGGGAGGAACGACCTCCCATTGCTGTTGTTGTCCACAACATTTAACAGGTTTTTCATTCATATCTTTATATCTTTCTGTGTATAAATAGATAAATATTATGATTATTTAAATGTCTGAAAAGAATTGTTTAGTACTTTGAAATGTTAATGGAAAAACTTGTCAGTATTACCGTGTTTTTCCACATCTGATATCATCAGATAGTACTCTAGCACGGTATCTCAAAGCTTAGAAGAAGTACTCTTCTAAACCGAGTTCCCTAATTTATTTACATTCATTATAATTTTTTTACTGTGTATTTTCTTTTATTTAAGCTATCCTTCTACAGCTTTTATTTAAATCTAAAACTGTAACTCTGTTTTTCTGGAAAATTTTAACTGTACATGAAAAAGAAAGATTTAAGCATGCTTGTAATATGAGTTATACTCATTCTCTTCTGTTTAAAATAAATACATTACAGATTAAGGATTTAGGTATTATCAGTTAAACTAATAAAATTACAGTATGGTGTAGTAATCTGTATTGTAGTAAAAAGAACCAGAATTCTGTACACTAGTAATGTTAACAGATCAAACAACAACATACTTCATAAACTGTTATCTTTAAAAATAGATCTTATTTTTATGTATAAGTGTTTCTATTGATAATATAAAAGTTTACTTAAATATTATATAAGTACTAAAAAGACTTTAAAATTCAAAAATCAGTAATAATACATCTCATTAAACAATACTCCTATTTACATCATTGAAATAATATTGTTTTCTAAGTAACTGTGTTTCTAGAAATTACAATATAACATGATGTTATACATGTAATAATTATATAGATAATTACATATAAATAGATATCTATTATATTAACATACAGAGTAGAAATAATCTATATTTATGTTCTAGTTTTAGAATGGGATATAGATAAATAAGGTTACTTACGAACCTAATATAAATAAAAGAATACCATAACAGAATGTTTTCATAATAATAATTATAATAAAATACAACAGTAATTCATAACTGTATACTTAGGATTTAGAACCCTAAACATTTAAACCCTACGATTAATAGTAAGGAAGTTATAAAGTTAGACAATAAAACTCTGCAGTTGTTTTATTTATTTAAAGACAGTATTAGAATCCTGTATATTACTTATATATTATAGATTCTAATCACAATTCAAATAAACTAAAATCAAGATATAGTTATATATATATAAAATAGAAGTAAAAATACAAAGTACAGAGTGCTCCATCATGGAGCTTGAGTTTTATTAAAAACTAAACAAAAGTAAATTATAATAAAAACAATTAAAACATTTACAGCTGGGTTATTAAAATGAACCCAGTAAGTATTACCTTATTTAACTATTCATTACAACAGAAGTATCCATAAGAAAGAAAAACCAATTGCTTACATCATGATTAGCACTGAGAGTAAAACATTACTCAGCCTGAATTAATACATAAGAAAATAATTACTTGAACCATTTTAATAACCCATAACTGCAAATGCAAGGCCGATGGCCTATAAAGACAAACATAAAATACTGTAAAAGCAAGGCTCGCAGCCTGTAGAACACTATTCACATTTTATTAACGCAAAGGCTTTAAGCCTATAAACTCTGTTTCAAAACAAAACCTACAGTAAATAAACCAGTTTACATCCACGGCCGTAGCCGGAAAAACTCTTAAAGAGTTAGGGTTTAACCCGAAACAAAATTTTAAACCTATCAACCATCGCCTCTCTTATTTACAGATAAACTATTAAAGTACAGCCTCAGCCCAGGAGCCGTATAATCTTTTACCACAGGGATATACCCTAGTAAAACGATGGAGTAATCTACAGCTAGTACAATAGCAGAGAACCCAAGAAACCGCTTAAGAGCAC
>LPNX010079875.1:473849-553395 GCA_001517045.1 Pseudotsuga menziesii
GACCATCTTTTTCTTTAGTGTCTTAAACCTTTTCTCATCAATTTTGCTATTTATCAAAAGTAAAATAAGGGAGGCTATACCTATAAGAAGCTGAACAGTCTGGTCAACATGCGATCTATTTATATAGTTCTCTACTGAATGAACTTGGTAACAGCATATGATTTATTTACTTTATAATAATCTGTTAGCAGCAATCCCAAAACTTTAACTGAAGATCTGTAAGAGAAAGGAAAACTGTGTGCGTTAGCTTAACAGCTAAGTAAGCCCAGTTTAACGTAGCATATCCCCTTGCTGTTGCAAACAGAGAACATTCAGAAAACTGAAGAGAAACTCAACTAGCATTCCAAACAAGTAAAGATCATACAGTTACAAAATTAATAGCATTAACTAATCAGTATTTAACGATTGTATTAACATATATTATGCCATTTTAAAAGTTTTAATTTTTTTGAAAATTTTGGGGTTTTGACACTTGCAAACTTTGGAGTTTAGTACGGTTTGTCGGGGCAAGTAAGGCCAAGATAGCAGCAATTTTTAGAGGATCAATCCGAATTCCATCTTTGGAAACCACGAAGCCAAGAAGGTGTCCAGGCTCTACACAAAACACACACCTGTGTGGATTCAATTGTATGTTATAATGACGACACCTAAGGAAAATATCTCTAAGGTTCCCTATATGGTCCTCTCATTGCTGTGAATGAGCAGGGAGGTCATCAAGGTATGGTTCCACTATGTTCTTGATATCATGAAAGGCAAAGGACATGGCTCGTTGGAATGTAGCTCCAGCGTTATTTAGGCCAAAAGGTAACTTCTGATACGTGAAGGTTCCCCATAGACAAATGAATGTCATTTTATGTTGATCAGTGGGTAGAATATATATCTGATTATAGCCAGAAAAACCATCCATAAAATAAAAGATGACACTTCCAGCACAGTTATCAATGATTTGATCGACATGCAGAGTTGGGAAATTGTCCTTAGGACAAGTCTTATTCAAGTGTCGAAAATCGATGCAGACTCTAATAGTTCCCTGCTTTTTGGTTACATGGACAATTTTAGATACCCATTCAGTTAGGGGCATGGGATAAATAAACCCCACCTTCAGAAGTTTTTCTACTTCAGCTTTGATAGCCACAGCCTTCCTAGGATGGAATAGACATAATTTTTGTCAGGTAGGCTTTGCCATGGGATAGGTTTTAATCTCATGTACGACAATTGATGGATCAATTCCAGGCATTTCCTCATAAGTCCAAGCAAAAATATCATGGAATTATTTGAAAAGAGATCTAAAACTTTCAGTTTCTTCCGTCGAGCAGTTTTGGCCTACGTGAACATGCTCCATGGTTCCGAGCTAGACTGATATGTAAATCGGGTTCGTCTTAGTGATGTTGCAAAGGTTTCCTTCGAAATTTGTGTCTTGCAACAACACAGGTGTTTACGGATGGGTGACAATATCAATATTGATAAGTGATTCAAGTTCAAAACCTACTGAACTGGCGTTGGCACTAATACATTTGGGTGGATTTTTCCATGAAATATTTACACGTTTTGAACATTCATGGATTGATACTTCATTTTTTTTTACCATGGCAGAAAAACCATGGCAATATCGACGTTTTTTAATTTTTGACGTACTTTCGTCTCTATATCGACGATATATGGCTATCTTTGCACACCCTCCAAACCAATGCCAGCTTTCAACGGCTCTTGGTTGTTTACGTGCAGGTTAACTCATGCATTTTTTTCCACATATAACTAATAAGATCTCGTTATTTGCATAACGAATTAAACTTGTTCTAGGTGAGAATTGAATTCCATCCCTCCCTCAGTTCATATTCTCAGTTCACATTCAAGCCAGCAAGCATGAAGTTGGAACTGAACGTCAAAGCAAAATATTGCTTCTATCTTCTGTCCGATCATAGAGAGAAATCCTGAAATGGAAACCCCAAATAATAATAAAATAGATTTGATTTTTTGCCCCGGTTGTTGCATCTTTTTTCTTGATTCTGGGTTTGACTGGCTATGTGTGGTATAATATTTTATGTATATGAAAAAATATCCCTATACCCCCGCCTTAGGCCATACATGTGCCCTTATATTTTGCATAGAGATGTTTACACTTGTTCATATCCTTTGTGGGAGCATGCCAAGTTGTATCACTTAGCACATTTTCTATAGTTGTGACAAGGTTCTTGGTGACTGATTGAGTGCGGATTGAGCCCAGATTTCTTTATCAACCATATCCAAAACTAGAGAGATCATTCATACTCTGGAACAATCATCTGGCCATAAATTCATAAAAGGTAAGCATGCATCCTTTTTTGAGGGATACAAACTAACATTGAGGCTCAAAATAACAGTTGTATTCTTCGGTTCATGTACCTTACAAACGAATTTAACAACCCTAAAACTCCCTCCTTTCATTTAAACCATAGTAATTGCAACAAGAGCGTCCAATCAACAATGACTCTAGCCAATTCATTTTTTATAGACCCGATGCTCCACTAAGCTATTGGTCGTTGATATGGTGTTAATTACTTTCCATAGTAGAAGGACAACTTTCTAATCGGACCATTTGGGCCACCTAGTGTTCTAATTCCCAAACTATCAAGGTCTCCTTGTGAGTAAATCAAAGGCAATTGCACAATACTTGTTGGCATCAATGAAAACTTCAGTCCGTTAGACACAATGCTCATTGAGAGGGGGGTGAATCAATGATATAAGGCTTGAACTCAATTTCAACGTCTTTTTCTACCAATATTATCATGCACGCAGCCATCTCTATCATCAATTTTTCTTGTCTATTGTCATGTCACCATCTCCTTGTCATCTTTGCACCAGCATATTTGTCTTTCCCAAATCATCTTCAAATGACCACAGAATGGGTCATTTGACTCTCTAGATATTCCATGCTTGTCATGCTTGCTTGTCAATGTCATTATGCATGTCCTTATTCATCTATGTCCTTCGTGTCTTGTTCCAATTACACCTTGCCATGTCATCATGCTTAGACACCTCTTCGAATCTCTGTTTGTTATTTATTTTTTTAAAGGAATAATCAATTAAAACTTCTTCTAAACATTGCATCTCTCCAATAGTAAGATGTGTTTCTTCAAAACTCTGTCTTAATTCTTTTTATTAAATTTCTGTTTATTTTTCTAAATACATTCCTGTAGCTTCTTATGTAATAAACTCTGTTTATTATTTTTCACTAACTTTGCAAGTCCAGATTTTGCATATATGACCATCATAATGCAAACCGAAAGCATGCCTGGATAGCCACCTCAACAAGGATCAGATCCATGTCACCTTTTGAACTTTTTGATACACACGCATTATCAGGAGATCATTTGAAAATAGGCTTCCAAACTGTTTAATTTAACACTTAGACAAAATTGTTTTTAACTTCATGTAAAAACAATTTTTCTTCTACTTTGGCATATTGATTTCTCCCTCATGTGGTCGCCATAAGGAAACCTACAAGCATTTCTAGATATCCATTTCACAATGAACAAGACCATATCACAAGATAAATCTGTTGACACACACACAACCTATGGCAAGCATTTCAAAATAGCTTCTCAACCTCTTTTGAACATCAAAACATATTTCTTCCCATTTTGGCAGACTCCTATTTCACACGTGTGAACACTCTATGGAGACCTGAAGTCAGGAGTAGATGGAAAAATTACCAAAGAATGGATGCATGACATTTGATAAATTTACTTGCACAAAGACAACCCTTGGTGGGAATTTCCAACTAACCTCTCAAACTCCTGTTTTTAACACTTGGTCAATTTTCTTTTGTTCTCATTATGCAAAATATTATTTTCTTGTTTTTGGTAGATTGATATTTTGCATATGAGACCATCATAAGAAAACCTGAAGGTATGGCTAGATATTCAATTCACCAAGGAACATGACTATGCTACCTGATGAATTTTATCATCAAAAGAACCCCTCCTTGCGGGAATTTCAAAATGCCTTTTCATTTTTCCGAATCTAACACTTAACCAATTTTCTCATGTTCTTAAAATGCAAAATAATATTTTTCTTACTTTTGGCAGATTTATATCTTTGTCATAAAACACTCCACAGGATAACTGAGACCATGGTTATATGCACCCATCAACAAGCTATAGCCTAACACTTTCATATTATTTTTCTCATCATCCTATGAGATAGGGCAGGAATTTCCCTGAGGCCACTGAGGCAGTTTTGCCAATACTAGAATAGTGAAAAACAACCTGAAACTTTGTTTTGGCAGACCATTATATTTGTCATCAAACATCTTCTTTGAGAACTGAGACCATGGTGAGATAGCCTCTTCAACAAGCGGTAGGATGATAGCATCAGATAATTTTTATCATACACCTATAAGGTACGGTGGGCATTTTCCCAAGGCCACATGAGCCATTTTTTCCAACACTCGGACAATTTTTTAGTCTAGTCCAATGTGCCTAAAACATTGTTTTGGCAGGTTCATAACTTCTTCCAAGACATTCTGAATACATGATCAGGTAGGACAAATATCAATCTACAAGACCCCCATATGGTGAGGGAATTTTATTCAACACATAATTTGTGGTGGGAATTTCCTTAAGGATACCTGAGCCAGTTTTCCAACACTTAGTCATTTTTAGGACTTCCTCCAAAATTTATTCTAAAACCTCATTTTGGCAGATTCAACTTTTTCTTCATACATGCTTAAGGAGAAATAATACCATGGTTAGGTAGACAAACCAACACACTACAAGACCCCCATGTGTTGCGGGCATTTACTCTAACCCATAATTTAGGGTGGGCATCTTTCTGAGGCAACTTAGCCATGTCATCATGCTTAGACACCTCTTCGAATCTATGTTTGTTATTTATTGTTTTAATGAAATAATCAATTAAAACTTCTTCTAAACATTGCATCTCTCCAATAGTAAGATGTGTCTCTTCAAAACTCTGTCTCAATTCTTTTTATTAAATTTCTATTTATTTTTCTAAATACATTCCTGTAGCTTCTTATTTAATAAACTATGTTTATTATTTTTCACTAACTTTGCAGGTCCATCTTTTGCATATATGACCATCATAATGCAAACTGAAAGTATGGCTGGATAGCCACCTCAACAAGGATCAGATCCATGTCACCTTTTCAAATTTTTGATACACACGCATTATCAGGAGATCATTTGAAAATAGGCTTCCAAACTATTTAATTTAACACTTAGACAAAATTGTTTTTAACTTCATGTAAAAACATTTTTTCTTCTACTTTGGCAGATTTATTTCTCCCTCATGTGGTCACCATAAGGAAACCTACAAGCATGGATAGATAGCCATTTCAACAATGAACAAGACCATATCACAAGATAAATCTGTTGACACACACACAACCTATGGCAAGCATTTCAAAATAGCTTCTCAACCTCTTTTGAACATCAAAACATATTTCTTCCCATTTTGGCAGGCTCCTATTTCACACATGTGAACACTCTATGGAGACCTGAAGTCAGGAGCAGATGGAAAACTTACCAAATAATGGATCCGTGACATTTGATAAATTTACTTGCACAAAGACAACCCTTGGCGGGCATTTCCAACTGACCTCTCAAACTCCTATTTTTAACACTTCGTCAATTTTCTTTTGTTCTCATTATGCAAAATATTATTTTTCCTGTTTTTGGCAGATTGATATTTTACATATGAGACCATCATAAGAAAACCTGAAGGTATGTCTAGATATTCAATTCACCAAGGAACATGACTATGCTACCTGATGAATTTTATCATCAAAATAACCCCTCCTTGCGGGCATTTCAAAATGCCTTTTCAATTTCCCGAATCTAACACTTAACCAATTTTCTTGTGTTCTTAAAATGCAAAATAATATTTTTCTTACTTTTGGCATATTTATATCTTTGTCATAAAACACTCCATAGGATAACTGAGACCATGGTTAGATGCACCCATCAACAAGCTATATCCTAACACTTTCATATTATTTTTCTCATCATCCTATGAGATAGGGTGGGAATTTCCCTGAGGCCACTAAGGCAGTTTTGCCAATACTGGAATAATGCAAAACAGCCTGAAACTCTGTTTTGGCAGACCATTATATTTGTCATCAAACATATTCTTTGAGAACTGAGACCATGGTGAGATAGCCTCTTCAACAAGTGGTCAATAAGCGGTAGGATGATAGATTCAGATAATTTTTAGCATACACCTATAAGGTACGGTGGGCATTTTCCCAAGGCCACATGAGCCATTTTTTCCAACACTCGGACAATTTTTTAGTCTGGTCCAATGTGCCTAAAACATTGTTTTGGCAGGTTCATAACTTCTTCCAAGACATTCTGAAGACATGATCAGGTAGGATAAATATCAATCTACAAGACCCCCATATGGTGCAGGCAATTTGTGGTGGGAATTTTCTTAAGGATACCTGAGCCAGTTTTCCAACACGGTCATTTTTAGGACTTCCTCCAAAATTTATTCAAAAACCTCATTTTGGTAGATTCAACTTTTTCTTCATACATGCTTAAGGAGAAATAATGCCATGGTTAGGTAGACAAACCAACACACTAAAAGACCCCCATGTGTTGCGGGCATTTACTCTAACCCATAATTTAGGGTGGGCATATTTCTGAGGCAACTTAGCCATGTCATCATGCTTAGACACCTCTTCGAATCTCTGTTTGTTATTTATTGTTTTAATGAAATAATCAATTAAAACTTCTTCTAAACATTGCATCTCTCCAATAGTAATATGTGTCTCTTCAAAACTCTGTCTCAATTCTTTTTATTAAATTTCTATTTATTTTTCTAAATACATTCCTGTAGCTTCTTATTTAATAAACTATGTTTATTATTTTTCACTAACTTTGCGGGTCCATCTTTTGCATATATGACCATCATAATGAAAACTGGAAGTATAGATGGATAGCCACCTCGACAAGGATCAGATCCATGTCACCTTTTGAACTTTTTGATACACACACATTATATAGAGATCATTTGAAAATAGGCTTCCAAACTGTTTAATTTAACACTTAGACAAAATTGTTTTTAACTTGTAAAAACATTTTTTCTTCTACTATGGAAGATTGATTTCTCCCTCATGTGATCACCATAAGGAAACCTACAAGCATGGCTAGATAGTCATTTCAACTATGAACAAGACCATATCACAAGATAAATATTTTGACACACACACAACCTCTGGCAAGCATTTCAAAATAGCTTATCAACCTCTTTTGAACATCAAAACATATTTCTTCCCATTTTGGCAGACTCCTATTTCACATGTGTGAACACTCTATGGAGACCTGAAGTCAGGAGAATATGGACAACTTACCAAAGAATGGATCCATGGAATTTGATAAATTTACTTGCACAAAGACAGCCCCTTGGTGGGCATTTCCAAGTGACCTCTCAAACTCCTGTTTTTAACACTTTGTCAATTTTCTTTTGTTCTCATTATGCAAAATATTATCTTTCCTATTTTTGGCAGATTGATATTTTGCATATGAGACCATCATAAGACAACCTGAGTGTATGACTGGATATTCAGTTCACCAAGGAACATGACTATGCTACCTGATGAATTTTATCATCAAAATAACCCCTCCTTGCGGGCATTTCAACATGCCTTTTCAATTTCCCAAATCTAACACTTGACCAATTTTTTTGTGTTCTTAAAATGCAAAATAATATTTTTCTTACTTTTGGCAGATTTATATCTTTGTCATAAAACACTCCACAGGATAATGGATACCATGGTTAGATGCACCCATCAACAAGCTATAGCCTAACACTTTCATATTGATTTTCTCATCATCCTATGAGATAGGGCGGGCGAGGCCACTGAGGCAATTTTTCCAGTACTGGAATAGTGCAAAATAGCCTGAAACTTTGTTTTGGCAGACCATTATCTTTGTCATCAAACATCTTCTTTGAGAACTAAGACCATGGTGAGATAGCCTCTTAAACAAATTGTAGGATGATATCTTCAGATAATTTTTATCATACACCTATAAGGTACGGCGGGCATGTTTCCAAGGCCACATGAGCCAGTTTTTCCAACACTAGGATAATTTTCTTAGTATGGTCCAATCTACCTAAAACATTGTTTTGGCAGGTTCATAACTTCTTCCTCAGCTACTTCCAAGACCGTCTGAAGACATGACCAGGTAGGAAAAATATCAATCTACAATACCCCCATACGGTGCGGGAATTTTCTTCAACACACAATTTGTGGTGGGCATTTTCTTAAGGCTACCTGAGCTAGTTTTCCAACACTTGGTCATTTTCAGGACTTTCTCCAAAATTTATTCTGAAACCTCATTTTGGCATATTCATAACTTTGTCTTCAGACATGCTTAAGGAGAAATAATACCGTGGTTAGGTAGAAAAACCAACACACTACAAGACCCCCATGTGCTGTGGGAATTTACTCTAACCCATAATTTAGGGTAGGCATCTTTCTGAGGCTACTTAGCCATTTTTGCTTTCTCTGGCACAAACCCCTTTTTTGGCAAGTCCATAACTTCTCACTCAGGAACTTTTAGGACAAACTGAAGACATGGTCAGGTAGGAAAAACAACAATCTATAGGACTCCCATGTGTTGCGAGCATTTATAATCTCTTAGAGTAGTTTTGACTACTTTTTCATACTTAGTGAATTTCCAAAGTTTCACAAAGTTGGCAGGTTGACATCTTCCTCCTTAGAGACTCTCTGGTGAGGCAAGTGACATGGTTGTATGATCCATAAAACACTCTAGAGAATCACATTCTCAATACATTTTTCACATCATCCTATGAGGCATGGCGGGAATTTCCTTAAGGCCACTTGGGAAAATTTAACACCAATTCCATACTTAGACAAATTTCTCAATTTGGACTAATCTGCCTAAAACACCCTTTTGGAAGGTCCATAACATTTTCTTCATCCACTTCCAAGACAATATGAAGACATGGTCAGCTAGGCTGAAGACCAATATACAATACCCATATGTGTTGCAGTCATTTACTCTAACCCATAATTTAGGGTGGGCATCTTTATGAGGCTACTTAGCCATTTTTGCATCCATCGGTGAGACACCTTGTTTTGGCAGGCCTATATCTTTCTCCTAAAGAAAGATTAAATCAAAATCAAATCATGAATAGGTATCCAAACCAAGTAGCCATAGGAAGGCACCATGGTGTGGGCATTCTTCTCAAACCATGAATTGTGGCAGGCATTCTCTTAAGGCTACTGGGACCAATTTTGACTAAGGCTGCTGGGACCAATTCTTCCTTAAATATATGTTGTAGTTTGGTGAGGCAAGTGACATGGTTGTATGCTCCATACAACACTCTAGAGACTCGCATTCTCAATAAATTTTTCACATCATCCTATGAGGCATGGCGGGCATTTCCTTAAGGCCACTTAGGCAGATTTAACACCAATTCCATACTTATACATGTTTCCATGTTTCTGAATTTGGTCTAATCTTCCTAAAACACCCTTTTGGTAGGTCCATAACTTTTTCTTCATCCACTTCCAAGACAATCTAAATACATGGTCAGTTAGGCCGAAGACCAATCTACAAGAACCCCATGTGCTTCGGGCATTTACTCTAACCCATAATTTAGGGCAGGCATCTTTCTGAGGCTACTTAGCCATTTTTGCATCCACTAGTGAAAAACCCTATTTTGGCTGGCCTGGACCATATACACTAATGATGAATTCTGGACCATATATACACTAATGGTCAAACATGAATACAAACTGGAATGAAAAACAAGATAAACATTCATGTAAAGAAGTTACTTATTGAAGTAAAAGACGACACAGCAATCTCTGCCATGAAAGGATTATCATTCCTTTGCAATTTTATTCATATATATCTAGAAATCTTGAAACACGTTACAGTGGAGAGCCTATACTCTTGAAAATTCCCAACCCTTCTCCCTTCTGTGGGGAGAAATTTATACTATCTCAGTCCCTGAGGCCAATCCTCAAAACAGGACATGAAACTGTTTATCATCATAATCAACTACTAACAACTTAGAGTGTGGTACTAATGACATAGTTTACATATATTAAAATAGACATTATATATGGATCTAATGTGCGTGCTCGGTCTTGATGGCAGCACGTCGGTTCTATTTATGAGCTTGCAAGTCATGAAAACAATGTTAAGGATGCTTCTAATGACTCACTGTTGACTGGGCTCGACCACTCGTCTGTCTATCGAATCAACAACGTGTCCTTCCCTGGGTGTGTGTAATTGCGTGCTCAAATGCACCTTTCTGCATGGTTTTCGGACTGGCAAAGGAGTTTATATCATTTCCATGCTTTCCCTTTTCTACAACCCCCCTATGTCTTGGTAATATTGTTGTATGAGGGGACTTGGAGAAGGGCAGCTTTGTACTCCCCACCTCCCATGGTGCGGGTTCTCCTACAGGTCATATAGTGGGGGGTATCTTCCACCTCCTCACCATATCAAAAAAAGTTGGGAACTAGAGTTCACAAATGATGCGATGAAGAGTTTGGACACCCGCCACCCTAGCATGAGCATTCACTCCTACTAGTTCCCGCTGAACACAGTCACCATGTACCGAGACTTTGGAAGCCATGATTTCTTTGATGGTTTCTGGGGAGACACTCCTGGGATAGGAAAACCCAGGCACCGCACAGCCGAAGGTACAACTATCTAAAAACATTCAAAGTGCTTCACATCCAAACCCTGATGGTTGGCGCTTTCCTGGTGTGAAAAGACCAGGGCGACAGATGAGCATGGAATCAATATCACCAACCATCTAAACCCCAAGACTGACAAGCTTCTCAAAGCATATCGTCATTTCAACTCTTTTAGAATTCTCAGAATCTCTTAGAAAAATAACACTTCGATCATTGTCTCTAATTACGGATTCATATTATGCATCTTAATCATCTTGGGAAGGTGGTGTTTATATAGGCTGATGAAGATGAAGATGGATACAGAGATGACTGGTCAACATAATGGCAACACGAGTGGACACGTGGGTAGGGATCCCTATTTTCTACTGAGAATCCATTCATGTCGCCTCCTTTGAATATGCTGCATTGTTGTCCACGTGGATCGCGGTGTTTGGACGTGACATTCTTTGCCTTTTCACTTACGCTGGCAGTGGTGTTCGGAACGGTTTCGGCTAGCTGCATCCCTTTGCTTCGTGTAGACGCCAGGTTCATCACTTCAAATATCTGAACTTCATGATCTCCTGTTGTTTTCTATGCAAGCCACGTGCCAGATATCTAGATTTAGGAAGGCTGGTGAATCGGTGATGCTTTGGACATGATATTCACCTAAGGCATGTCACAAATGGCATCAAGGGATATTATTATTGGTCAGCTCATACGTGAGGACATCCTTTCTGTACTAGACCTAACCAAGACACCACCTTTACCAGGTTGAATGGCTCCAGAGTCGCCAGGGATCAAATTTGAAGGGCAAGTCTCATTTTACTTTGAAGGGCTGTGAGAAATTGAACCCTTCAATGTTGACATTTAAAAATAAATCATTCTTTTCATTTGAAAATTTAATTGTTAAAAAAAAAAACATTATTTATTAAAAACATTGTATAGAAAAAAAAATGACAATAAGAAGAAATCCCAACTGATTCAACATTTACATGGAATTAGTGAGGTAAACCATGTACATATGATTTATCACTTCTAGATTCTTTTTATGGGGATTACTCAAGAGTTAGTATAGAGGAGGAGAGACTAAAATAAAGGTTGAGAATGAAGAACATCTAACGGTGATGGAAAATGAGATTGGAAAAAAGCCCATTTAGAAAGAGATTGATGCATTTGTTTTGTTAATGTGAACATAGCCATAACCATTAGGAGTATTGGTTTTGTGTATTGCATGTTCTTTGGCCTATTTATTTTTTGAATGGAAATGTTTGTTTCCTCTCACGCTAAAGTGATTAGAGTAATTGAGAACTACTCACAACCTTATTTGAATGCATAATATGAAATTAGGGGTGAAGGTAGGCTCATGGGGTACTAAAGCTTATTTCTGTCTAGAATTGTATTGAGAAGAGCTCCACTATTAGAACTGTTATGTTACAAGGCCAAAAGAGATCAAGCATCAAATACCTAACATTAACAACAAACTAAAAAGATGATCTTTGTCCAGTGCCAACGTATCCACCTAAAACTAGTGTACTTCTAACATTGTACATCCCTGGGAGATTTAAAATTGTTGATCCTTGTTGTGACCACTTGATAATTTCCATAACCAATGTTTTAAATGAACAACATAAAAGTAAAAAATTGGAAGAATAAATTTTCCATGACATTTTTGTTGGAATATCTTTCAGAGTGGTGTGTTCTGAACTAGTAGATGGTAGCTAGTGCTCAGTCTTAAAGTTTTAATGTATTGTCATTGATGGCAATCTGCTATAAAGAGAAGGGGAACTGATGTCAAATGGATGTGGAAATCTACTGAAAAAGAGGCAGGCACGCAGGTATCAATGGAGAAAATCAAATAGTGGGAGGTGCTAGAAATTCAGACTAAATCAGAAATCGAAAAAACACTTAATCCTGTTGAGCGGGCGGGAAAAACTCTTAATCAGAAATCGAAATATATTTACATCGGAAGCTAAATGACTTTCCCAGCCGCAACGACAGAAAAGCAAAGGTTAAAGACGTGCGACTAAAAGACTGATAAGCATCGGCAGTCGAAGTGCTTTTGACTTCGGATGCAGAGTTGCTTTGGGAGCCGCAATGATAGAAGCAACAAAGACAAGTCGTCCAAAGCAATCGGAAGTTGGAAGATATTTACATCAGAAGCGGAATGACTTTCCCAGCCGCAACGGTGGAAAAGTAAAGGTTAAAGACACACGTGACTATAAGCATTGGCAATCGGAGCACTTTATAATTCAAAAGCGGAATGACTTTCCCAGCCGCAACGGCGGAAAAGGAAAGGTTAAAGACACGCGCATTGGCAGTCGGAGAGCTTTGGACTTCGAAAGCGGAATGACTTTCCCAGCCGCAACGGTGGAAAAGGAAAGGTTAAAGACATGCGCATCGACAGTCGGATCACTTTGGACTTCGGATGCTTAGTTTCTTTGGGAGCCGCAACGGCGGAGAATGAAAGAACAAAAGGTTCCGACATGAAACTAAACAATCAGCCGACTAAGGAAAATACATCGGAGAAGAATACCGAGACTGAAGCCGATTATCTTTCCGCAACGGTGGGATGAATTTAAACAAGCAGCGGCTCAACTCCAGCATTGGACAAAGTTTTTTTTTCTGAAGTATCACAAAATGTCTATCATTCAAGAAATCAATTGCGAGCTACGTCATTCCACCCGCCACTTTAGTGTAATCTTTGAAGAGGAATACGAAGAGCCCTATACAGTTGAGGATTCGAAGAGTATTCGAGCAGGCAGATTAACAGTCATGATGAACCTAAAATGTGAACCATTTAGTAACTTCTTGTAATGATGATTTGAAGAGTAAGGATGTGTACAGAGGATGTTGAAGCTGAACCATTTCTGTAATGGTTTGAGGATGCTGAAACTGAACCGGTTCTGTAACGGTTTGAGAAGTTGTTTCGATGAAACAAGAAAGAGAAATGAACTCAGAAGATGATATATATATATATATATATATATATATATATATATATTGAGTAGAAATATTTGTGAGAGCGGGCTGTTTGAGAGGAGAGTAATGGTGTGCAGAGAGGGCAGAGCAGCAGAGCAGAGGAACTGAAGAATGTGCTGAACAATTGAACAGAACAAAGGAGCAGAGACCCGATGTTGAACAGAGTAGAGTGGTTTGGTAAGCAGAGACATATCTGTATTGTTGCATTTTGATTCTATTGGAAAGTCTAGAAAATAAGGGAGGTAGGGAGGTGCTAGGGGAGATTTTATGTCTCTGTCTCCAAGTGGGTGCTTGTAATAATTGAAGATTGGTGTCTTCACCCAGTTGGTGCTAGGTCACAGTGAGAGTTGTTGCTCTCAGCAAGTTGGTGCTTGCATTTAGAGGTTGCAGCATCTTTGATTCAGTGCTCAAATAAGAAGTGATGTACAGCCATTGAAGCCTTTGACATCATAAGAAGAAGAGGTTTTTCCCTTATGGGTTTCCTCGTGAAATATCTGTGTATCATATATGTGATTAAATGTTGTGATTGAATGCTGTGTTTTATGTTATCTTCTCTTATGTTTATAACTATGAATTCGTAGCAAATATTGACTGCCATAAAGGTTATTGATTCTAAGTTAAAAGAAGTATATTGGTAACAAATATTAACTAACTAATTCACCCCCCCCCCTCTCAGTTAGTTTATACCTGTAACAATTGGTATCAGAGCAGCGCTCCTTTTGGTTAAGGTAGATCCCGAAGAGTTAAAATGGCTAGTCAAGATGGATCAATAAACAAAGCACCCATATTTGATGGTAAAAATTTTGCTTTCTGGAAGGTTAGGATGAGAACATACTTAATGTCCCTAGGTGCCGATGTTTGGGAAGTAGTAGAGACTAGGTATGCAAAACCTGTTTTGTTGGCATCCAAAGATGACAAGCTAGAGTTTACTTTCAATGCAAAAGCAATGAATGCTATTCTGAGTAGTCTTGCTGAAACTGAATTTGTAAAAGTAATGCATCTTGATTCTACCAAAGAAATGTGGGATAAGCTTATTAGCAGCTATGAAGGAAATGAGAAAGTTAAAGATGCCAAGTTGCAGACTCATAGGCTAATATTTGAACAACTGAAAATGAATGAAGATGAAAGTATTAGTAAATTTTTCCTGAGAGTTGATGAGTTAGTAAATGCTATGAGAGCTCTTGGTGAAAAAATAAGTGATGATGATACCTTCCTTGTTCATAAAATCCTGAGATCTCTGCCTGACAGATTCAACCCTAAAGTCTTAGCTATAGAAGAAATGAGTGATCTTAAAACATTATCTCATGACCAATTACTAGGAATTCTGGAAGCCTATGAAATGAGGATTAGTAAAGACCAAAACACATCCAGAGAAGCCTCTTTTAAAGCTGAAAAGAGTACAGAGGTAGATGTGGATGAAATGGAAGCAAAATTTGTGAGAAGACTGAAAACGGGGTTAGGGAAATACAAAGGCAAACTGCCTTTCAAATGTTTTAACTGTGGTAAAATAGGACACTTTGCTGCTAAATTCCCTCATATGAGGAAAGAGCAGAGTTCTGCAGATGAAGAGAAATTTCTAAAGAAGAGGTACAGTAAAGAAAACAAGTACAAGAAGAAAAGTCTATGTGTGAATGATGATGAATCCACAGAAACTTCAGAAAGTGAATCCTCCCATGAAGACAAAGATAATGATTTCATGCTTATGGCTGTAGAGGATCTAGAGATGAGCTGTACAGAGATGAATGATGAAGATGCCATTATGGACATGGAGGGAGAGCTGGTGAGTGCTCTAGAGGAGATTGATAGACTAAGAATAAAGAAAAGAAAAGAAAAACAGCTATTAATGTAGTATGAAACCAATGGAAAAGACATCTCTCTAATAAAGCTAGAGCTAGAAGAGGCAAAGAAAATTGAAGAGACTCTAAAAAAACAACTAGCTGAAAGCAAAACCAGATGTGAACATCTAGAGAAAGAAGTAGTAACTGTTAAGAAGGATTTAGAAAAATTTCAAGCCTTATATCATCAGAATATCTCTCGTATCAAATCTTCAGAAGAGCTAAATAACATTCTAAACAGACAGAGGTCACCTCATATTAAGTTTGATCTAGGCTATGGTCAAGAAGCAAGTAGAAATGATTCAGAAAGCAAAGAATCATCAAACTTGATTCACTTTCAGAACAGCAAGCAGGCAGAAATCCCCAGAATAATAAATGCTGAATCATGTAAAGACAATAATGAAAATCGATCAAAGAGTGATAAAAAGTAAGAGAATACGGATCTAAATAGCAAATCAGTACAGTCAAGAGTTCATGAAAAGGAGCCATATAACAGAATCAAGTATGCAGATCAAAATTACAATTATGAGCATCGTAACTCAATACATTACTTTTCTAGAAATCCACAGAGAGATAGGTATGCCAATTTCTTCAATGGTTATTGTTTCTGTTGTTCTAACTTTGGGCACAGAGCTGTCAATTGTTTTTACAATTTCAGAAACATTCAGAGAAGGATGTCAAATAACAAACAGATGATACATCAATCAACGTATAATCATATGGGTCGTGTATCTCAATCAGCTGTTAAAAGAATAACGCAAAACAGAAATACTAACCCATTTGATCTTCTATACAACGAAACAGAATGTTACATATGTTACAACTTTGGGCATAAAGCTACAGAATGTAACTTAAAAGAGAACAAAACATAACCAAAAATGAAATATACAGCTGAATGAAATGTATGGAGGAAGAAAGAGAGTTCTCATTGTAATCTTGTGCTCTCAGTTCAGAAACAGAAGAATCCTTGGTACATTGATAGTGGATGTTCAAAACATATGTCAAGAGATAAAGAGAAGTTTATTTCTATGTCAGAGCAGAAATCTGGGAACGTAACATTTGGAAATGATGCACCAGGAAAGATCAGAGGCAAGGGAATGGTTAGTCTTAGCAATGGTAAAGGAAAGGCTCAAGATGTGTTATTTGTAGATGGGTTGAAGCACAACCTTCTCAGTGTGAGTCAAATGTGTGACAAAGGGTGTGAAATCCTGTTCACTGCTAAAGATTGTAAAATTAAAAATGTTTCCTTAGGAAAACTGGTTGCCAAAGGAATAAGAACTGAGAATAATGTTTACATTTTAAAAGAAGAAAAAGAAGAGTGTTATCTTAGCAAATATGATGAAAGTTGGCTATGGCACAGAAGACTGGGACATCTACATTTTGATCATCTAATAAAACTCAAAAACAGAGCAGCAGTAAGGGACTTTCCAGAAATATCTAAACCACGTGATGAAGTGTGTAAACCTTGTTAGACAGGGAAGTTAACCAGAACATAGTTTAAGTCAAAGAGTGTTCCCTCCACAAATAATCCTCTTCAACTAGTTCATCTAGATCTGTGTGGCCCATCAAGGAAAGAAGGTACAGATAAGGAGAACTATTTCATGCTCGCGATTGATGACTATTCTAGGCTAACATGGGTTGCATTCCTTAAACAGAAGTCTGAAGCATTTGCTAAATTCAAGATATTTAAAGCCCTGACTAAAAATCAGACTGGAAGAAAGATTAAAGCTATCAGATCTGACAGAGGAGGAGAATTCAGTTCAAGACAGTTCAAAGAATTCTGTGATGAGCATGGCATTAGGAAAGAATATACAATGGTAGGAACTCCTCAACAAAATGGAGTGGTAGAAAGATAAAACAGAATAGTCCAACAGATGGCCAGATCAATGATGAAGGAAAAGGATATTTCTCAAGGATTCTGGGTGGAAGCTATCCATACAGCTGTGCACATTCTTAACAAAGCTCATTTGAGACCAAACAGTGACAAAACACCATATCATTTATGTTTTGGAAGACCTGCAACCATTAAACATTTCATAGTTTTTGGGAGTAAATGCTATATCAAGAATAATGATGAAAATTTGGGCAAGTATGATGACAGAGCAGATGAAGGAATCTTTTTAGATTATGCTACATAAAGCAAAGGCTATAGGTGTTATAACAAGAGGCTGCGTAAAATAGTAGATTGCATAGATGTGAAAGTAGATGAAGATTGTCATGGAAATATCAGTCAAAGGAATGATGAAGATTCATGTTTGGAAGATACAAATGAAGAGACAGAAGAATAGGTCCAAGAATCCCAGAAGGAAGAATATGAATCATCAGAGTATGAGGAAGCTAAACCTGAACAGCACACTGTACAATATTCTTCCAGAATGATTAGAAAAAATCACCCTGAAATCCAAATCATTGGTGATGAGAGTAAAGGTGTTCAGACTAGAAGAAAGATTTTGCAGGAATCTGAACAGTCTCATATTGCTCTTCTCTCTACAATTGAGCCCCAATGTTTTAATGAAGCCAGCAAAGACAAAAACTGGGTAGCAGCCATGAATGAAGAGCTGGATCAGATTGAGAAGAATAGCACTTGGGAATTTGTTCCTAGGCCATCAGACAAGAATGTGATTGGTTCCAATTGGGTATATAAGAATAAATTAAATGAACAGGGAGAGATTGTAAGGAATAAAGCAAGACTGGTTTGTAAAGGTTATGATCAGATTGAAGGACAAGACTTCGATGAAACATTTTCTCTAGTGGCAAGAATGGAGGCTATCAGAATGTTTCTAGCCTATGCTTGTTACAAACGATTTAGAGTATACCAGATGGATGTCAAGTCAGCATTTCTCAATGGAAATTTAGAATAAGAAGTGTATGTGGAGCAACCTGAAGGATTTTCACTCATAGATAAATATGACTATGTATGCAAACTGAAAAAGGATTTGTATGGGTTGAAGCAAGCACCTACAGCCTAGTATGCCAGACTGGACAAATATCTACAAGACAAAGGCTTCAAGAGAGGTTCTGTGGACAGCAATTTATATATCAAAACTGAATGTGATGACTTACTGATTGTATTGGTTTATGTTGATGACATCATCTTTGGTTGTACTAATAATCTTTCTGTTCAATGGTTTACTAACTCTATGAAATCTGAGTTCGAAATGTCAATGATTGGTGAGTTGTCCTATTTCCTTGGTCTTGAAATGTGTCAGAAACCTAAAGGTATGTTTCTTTCTCAAGAAAAGTATCTAAAGGAGATGTTAAAGAAGTTTCGAATGGAAGACTCTACACCTGTGAGTACACCCATGGTCAGTGGCCGCAAGTTGAGAAAAGATGATTATTCACCTGAAGTGGATCAAAAGATGTACAGATCTATGATAGGAATCCTGTTATATATTACTGCATCAAGACCTAATATCATGCATGATGTTGGGATGGTATGAAGGTTTCAAGCTGCTCCTAAACATAGTCATCTACTAGCTGTGAAACATATATTCAAATACCTGAAAGGTACGCTCTCTTATGGTCTGTGGTATCCCAGAAATCAGAATTTTCAGCTAATAACATATTTAGATGTAGATTGGGCTAATTGTGTAGATGAAAGAAAAAGTACAAGTGGCGGAGCATTCTTCTTGGGAGAGTCTTTGGTTGCCTGGCTAAGTAAAAAGCAAAGTTCCATTTCTTTATCTACTACTGAAGCAGAGTACATAGCTGCTACTACTTGCTGTACTCAAATTTTATGGATGGTTCAATCTCTTGTTGATCTAGACGTAAAGTATTCTGAGCCTATTCCCATTCACTGTGACAATACTAGTGCTATCAGTGTTTCCAAGAATCTTGTTCTTCATTCCAAAACTAAACACATTCCCATAAAGTACCATTTCTTGCGCGAACAAGTGGCTACTCAAGCAGTGTTGTTGCATTATATTCCTTCTACCGAACAGATTGCCGATATTTTTACTAAGCCTTTACCCACAGCTCGGTTTGAATATCTGCGTCAGAAGCTGGGTGTTCAGTCCTTGCCTCAGTAACTCATGCATTGTGTTAGGGGGAGTCTGTGTTTATTGTATATCTTATTTTTGGTTACAGCATGGAATGGCAGTTTGTTTTCTTAGTGCATCTTGTCAGGGGGAGACTAGTCATCAGACATACCGTATCTGCCTAGGTTTATCCTTTGTCCTTGATGTCAAAGGGGGAGATTGTTGGAATATATTTCAGAGTGGTGTGTTCTGAACTAGTAGATGGTAGCTAGTGCTCAGTCTTAAATTTTTAATGTATTATCATTGATGGCAATCTGCTATAAAGAGAAGGGAAACTGATGTCAAATGGATGTGGCAATCTACTAAAAAAGAGGCAGGCACGCAGGTATCAATGGAGAAAATCGAACAGTGGGAGGTGCTAGAAATTTAGACTAAATCAAAAATCAGAAAAACACTTAATCCTGTTGAGCGGGCGGGAAAAACTATTAATCGAAAATCGAAAGATATTTACATCAGAAGCTAAATGAATTTCCCAGCCGCAACGGCGGAAAATCAAAGGTTAAAGACGTGTGACTAAAATACTGATAAGCATCGGCAGTTGGAGTGCTTTTGACTTCGAACGCAGAGTTGCTTTGGGAGCCGCAACGGCGGAAGCAACAAAGACAAGTCGTCCAAAGCAATCGGAAGTTGGAAGATATTTACATCAGAAGCGAAATGACTTTCCCAGCCGCAACGGCGGAAAAGGAAAGGTTAAAGACACGCGTGACTATAAGCATCGGCAGTCAGAGCACTTTGTACTTTGGAAGCAGAATGAATTTCCCAGCCACAACGACGGAAAAGGAAAGGTTAAAGACACGCACATCAATAGTCGGAGAGATTTGGACTTTGGAAGCGGAATGACTTTCCCAACCGCAACAGTGGAAAAGGAAAGGTTAAAGACATGCACATCGGCAGTCGGATCACTTTGGACTTCGGACGCTTAGTTGCTTTGGGAGCCGCAACGACGGAGAATGAAAGAACAAAATGTTCTGACATGAAACTAAACAATCAACTGACTAAGGCAAATACATTGGAGAAGAATACTGAGACTGAAGCCGATTATCTTTCCGCAACGATGGGATGAATTTAAACAAGCTGCGACTCAACTCCAGCATTGGACAAAGTTTTTTTTTTCTGAAGTATTATGAAATATCTATCATTCAAGAAATCGATTGCGAGCTCCATCATTTCACCCGCCGCTTCAGAGTAATCTTTGAAGAGGAATACGAAGAGCCCTATACAGTTGAGGATTCGAAGAGTATTCGAGTAGGCATATTAACAGTCATGATGAACCTGAAATGCGAACCGTTTAGTAACTGCTTGTAATGATGATTTGAAGAGTAAGGATGTGTACAGAGGATGTTGAAGCTGAACCATTTCTGTAACGGTTTGAGGATGTTGAAACTGAACCGGTTCTGTAACGATTTGAGAAGTTGTTTCAATGAAACAAGAAAGAGAAATGAACTCAGAAGATGATATATATATATTGAGCAGAAACAGTTGTGAGAGCGAGCTGTTTGAGAGGAGAGTAATGGTGTATAGAAAGGGCAGAGGAGCAGAGTAGAGGAACTGAAGAATGTGTTGAACAGTTGAACAGAACAAAGGAGCAGAGACCCAATGTTGAACAAAGCAGAGTGGTTTGGTAAGCAGAGACATATCTGTATTGTTGCATTTTGATTCTATTGGAAATTCTAGCAAATAAGGGAGGTAGGGAGGTGCTAGGGGAGACTTTATGTCTCTGTCTGCAAGTGGGTGCTTGTAGTAATTGAAGATTGGTGTCTTCACCCAGTTGGTGCTGGGTCACAGTGAGAGTTGATGCTCTCAGCAAGTTGGTGCTTGCATTTAGAGGTTGCATCCTCTTTGAGTCGGTGCTCAAATAAGAAGTGATGTACAGCCATTTAAGCCTTTGACATCATAAGAAGAAGAGGTTTTTCCCTTATGGGTTTCCTCGTGAAATATCTGTGTATCATATATGTGATTAAATGTTGTGATTGAATGCTATGTTTTATGTTATCTGCTCTTATGTTTATTACTCTGAATTCATAGCAAATATTGACTGCCATAAAGGTTATTGATTCTAAGTTAAAAGAAGTATATTGGTAACAAATCTTAACTAATTGATTCACCCCCCCCCCCCTCCCAGTTAGTTTATACATGTAACAATTCTACCTTACCTATTTTGAAATGAACTTTTCTACATGCTATTAAAAGCATTGTATTATTATCTTTCCAGCTAAATAAGTTTTTTAGGATCCACATTTTCATTAATGGAAAAAAAAGTTACAAATACCATCGCAAAACTAATTGATATGTTTTTCCATATGGACACAGTTCATGAGTAACTAGCCATTCAATTTCAAACTCCACCTAATCCCTAAGCATCATCTTCACCATAATAAACCTAAGTATTAGAAGACTTGAGAATTTATCTTTCAAACTTTAGTCTTGAGTCTACTAACATCTAGATGTCAAATGAGAGGGATTAATAGGGATTCTCATTTCTCTTTTCAAAACTCGGTGCATATAATTATTATTCAAACACATTGAAAAAAGTATCCTTCGGTGCGCCTACCTAAAAGAAAAACCCCGGAATGTAAACCTAATTCTTTTAGGTGGCAACTTTTTTTATCAACCCTAAATTCAACAACTATTTTTAGAATTGAATCATGTCCTCCCCAGATTCTCAATTCAAAGTGATCAAACAAAAGCCCCAATTTTAGGTGGATTATGGATAGTCTCTGACGTGTCCGAAGACTTTCAGAGATCATTCTTTGTTTCGAGGGAACTCGGGGTGCAAATCAGAGAGCCCACGGAAGGAAGAGGAGGAAGAAGAAGAGGACTCAAGTCAAAAGGTGAGGCGAGTGAGGAGGGGAGACATAATAGGGGAGATCAACACTATCAACCTACACAGCTTGATTTGGGGAGATCAATATCAATCATCGATCTCTAAACTAGCTTCATCGGGACCGCTCAAACTTGAGAACTTTAACATTCAACTAACCCTTTTTCATATGAACGAGTGAGCAACTTTTGATCGCGGAATGCTTCTCACTCATTGATATACCTAACATCTTGTTCCAACTGTAGATATTCGCATCCCCTATCAATTTCCACGGATCGACCGTAGATTTTGATTAGGAAGAGGGAGATGACGATGATGATGATGACGATGATGATGATGAAGATGAAGATGTGATGACAAGATATTTACTTTGGTATTCACTAAATTGTTCTGACCTTCACCTACATTATAATAGAATGGTTATGAGTGATTATTCACTCCTATAAAGAATGCACTTTATGGAACTACCAAACTGCTCAGTTTGGATCTTCCTCTTTTAAGACACCAGACTAGGTCCATAAGTCTTGATTCTTCATGTGCACAAATCTAAGAATAGGAGGCTTCACAAGGCCCAAAAAGTTGTATTTTCCTTTTTACTACTTCCTCGGATCATATTGAATTGTCAGATTAGTCCTTGGAATGGGTGTTAGGAGCAATCCTTAATTTTTCACTCAACTGGTTGCTCCCCCTATCATGTAGACGTCTCCATTCACTGAGCTCCCCCTAAAGTTGTGATGATGAAGATGATGATGATGATGATGATGATGAATATGATGATGATGACGATGATGATGAATATGATGATGATGATGAAGATGATAATGATGATAATGAAAATGATGATGAAGATGATGATCATGATAATGGAGATGCTGATGAATTGGATGACGATGATGTTGATGATGAATATGATGATGAAGATGAAGATGTTGATGATGATGATGACAAATATGATGATGATGATCAAGATGATGATGGTGATAATGAAGACGTTGATGATGAAGATGATGATTATGATGATGATGATGATAAGCAAGATGATGATGATGACGACGATGATGATGATGATTATGAATATGATGATGATGATATTGATGAAGACGATGAAGACGATGGTGATGACGATGACAAGGATGATGATGATCGTCATCATTGTTATCGTCATCACCATCATATTCACCGTCTTCATAGTCATCATCATCATCATCATCGTCGTCGTCGTTGTCGTCGTCGTCATCGTCATCATCATCGTGTTTGTCCTTAAAGGGACTTATGTATAGGATCTCACTATAAGCAATGCAACCAATACAAATTATGACAAAATCCTAGTTAAATTAAATTAAACTACACTAAATTAAAAACATAGAGTTGTTTAACTATAATTAATTTAAAATGCAACAAAATATAAAATATGCAAATAAAAAAACTCAAAATAAACTAAACAAAAGATAATTATGCAAAATAAAAAAACAAAACAAAACACCAAATATAAAATATGCAAATAATCAAACAAAAATCACAGAATTCAAAAACACCCACACATTAGCTCATTAGCATTCAAAAACACCCACGCAGGATCTGCTCTGGCTCCCATTTGGGGGGTTTTGATTTCGAACACTCACTAAAGGATCTAAAACAAGCTATGATGTTTTTTTATAGCAAGAGTGGGTGAAGTATTTTTCCTATTAGCACATCATCCACTCCCTTTGCATGTGAGCCCATGCTTCTAGAACCACCTGCCCCACCTCCAGAATGGCAGCAATGTTTAGACCTTTAGGTTTGTTTCCTTCTATGTTTGGCTTGATTACCTATTGTGTTTTTATTTTATTCATGGTTTTTTTCATTGTTGTGGATGTGGTGGAGATGAAATTGCTCAAATATCCTTGCAAGCATGAAGCACGAGTTGTCCAGGTGAACTTGGGAAATTCAATGTGAGAAATAAAACCAACAGTTATCGAGGAAAAGGAGGAAGGGAATGTGGAGCTATATGATTTCAGGGTATGCTCTGAATGGGAAAGATGAAGAGGCTTCTGATTTTACTTTCTCGACGGTGATTCTGATTTGTGCAAAAATCACAGCTTATGATCAGGGTAAGCAAGTTCATATCCTCACCATAAAATATGGATTTGATTCATATGATTTTGTGGGTATTTATCTAGTTGGCATGTCTACAAAATGTGGGTTTGTTTCTAGTTTTGTCCATTCCTTTTGGGCATCACGTCAAAATTCCCATGAATTGACAGTTCAAAGCTACACTGTGAATGTTTTTAATAGTACGGTTGTTAGTTTTTCTTTGATAATGGAAACTTTTTGGAGTTTGAAGCCTGAATGTTCTATAGAAAACTGTTTTTGTTTGCTCGGAGTGATTTTGAGGCTATTGAGTGGAGATTTGTAGAAATTGTGGAACGCCAGAGCTTGTCTTGAGATGTACATGCATAATTTCTTTAAGTAATTAGTGAGACATTGACCCCAGCCATAACATTCTCTATATAAACTAATGAAATCCTGTTTCATGCATCAATTCTTGCAAATTCTAAGTGTAGGCAAGTGTTGTGATACAAGAACACAATATTCCCTCTGTGGTTTGTCGTTTCTTGTGTCCAAGATGGCAGAATATTCTACCAGGAGGAAAAGATGCAGCAATGAGGGCTACCTTGGAGTGCTTCCTAAGAAGAAACCCAAGCCTGAACCTGAGGAGAACAAATTCATGTTCAGGGTTATGCTTCATAATGGATTGAATTTAACTCTATAGTTGGAGGATGTCGGTCGCCTAGTTTGTAAGGACTGTTAGGAGAAAAGCTAAGAAATAAATAATACAAAAGGGGCCAAGAAAAATCACCATACACCAAACTTTAAAATGAAATATTTTAAAGAATGCATAATAAATTCTGAGCAAAAAATTGTATTGTTAAATTTGCAAAGTTGTTTTTATACAATATATTTCCTTTCATTTCATGTGTATTTAAATTTTTTTGGATCACATTAATTTTTTTGTATTTCCTTGCATATAATTGAAATTTTTGTTTGCTAAAACTCTGCTTATATTTTGATAATGCTTGCAGGGTGGCTCTTTGCGTTTTGATCGTTGGAGAGCAGAGGTGGATTTGGTTCTGAATACTGCAGCAATCAATGCTTCAACTAATTCATCAATCCTATGGTTTTGTGACGTGGAAAATATCTCTTGTTTCGAAGACACACCATCTTTCACCCCCTTACCTATCTCAAGGGCTTGCACTATTTCGTGAAGGTCTCTCTCTTCCTCTCTCTTTATATGACATATACACACATGGTTGTAGAATGCATGTTGATGGGGTGAGTCTTAGAGTCAACAAGAAATTGAATTATTCTCTTATAAGTCAAAAAAAATGTATTAATATGTGCGCTAAAAAAGCATTCCATGAGCTCCTCAAAGTGCATTATGTTAGAACAAATATTTCCATATCTAAATATTATTTACTGGAAAGTTTTTTTTTTAGTAACTAGGGGAATTGGCAACTAGAGCTGGGATGGTACTCGTGTGAAACGAGGTCCAAGGATCCATTCCCACTACCACTATACCCCTAGGTGCCCCACACCCTTTGCAAGACATGGGACACAGGTAAACCCGGGTGGGATTTGATCTTGTGACCTCCAATTTACAACAAGTGACTTCATAACAACTAAACCGCTAATGAGCCACACCCGTGCAGACTATTATTTACTGGAAAGTTAACATTTCATAGATAACAAATATTTATCCAGAGTATTTAGTGACATTTTATTCATATAGTAAGACAACATGACTCTTTCCTTTGTTTTTTGTTTTATATTGTTTGATAGGATGGTGGTATTAACAGTGTCCACACATTTCAAGTAAAAACCTATTTATATGTGTATTTAATATATTTATGTCTTAAAATTTAAAATTTGTGTGTTGTTTTCATTTTAATACAATGGTTAAAGAAATCGTGTCGAATACAAACACAAGTTTCCACATCAGTGAGGCAACGGTATTGTAATATAGAATTTAAATGCGAGTTGATATTCTGGTGGAAAATGTGTGTTGGATAGATTGATTGCTGATTTCATTAGAAAGACATGTGCAATGTGACTCCAGAACCACATCTCTTGGTGGAATTACCCCAAGAACACACTTTCCAGACAGCATTAGCTGATTTAATTGTATGCCCATTTTTTATTTAATAAAGTATTTTGATATTTTCCATGCCTAGCAAAATGACCACTTGTGTATAGGTCTAGGAATTGATTATTTATTTAATTTATAAATTTAATTGCCAACCAACACAGTGGTTTTTTGTTTATTAGGATAACTCTTTTCAAGTGGTATGGGCCAATGGATCTGGCGAAAGGCGATTTATAAGGTAAGGGTTCTTGCATTGCCTACATTCTCCCTAGGCATTAATATTTTCTATGACTTGCTTGTACCTGTCGAATAATATAACTTTGCTATTTTCATTTCTAGCCTCTTCATCATGCTTCATATCCAATGTTTGTATAGAAACATAAAAATATCAGAGTTATCTGTCTTTGTTGTGTTCTTGTTGTACTATTCCTTGCTTTTCCCTGGGTTTTAGAGTCCCTGCCTCATTTTTCCATTGCATTGTTAGGAGAATCGTAGTAAGTAGTACTAGTGTTATGTTCACCTATTCTGTAGTGTAGCATGCTCACATTTTGGACAGGTTTTCCCTATGTTTGACTACTAAAGTTGACTGTTTGTAGCTTTCCCTTAGTTACCTGCTATCATGAGGATATTTTGCACTAAGCAGTTCTAATGATAGTGGTGCATGGTTTGTCCTCTTTTTGTAGATAAATTGATGAATAAATAGCATCCTTGGAGATTTCAGTAGAAGTGCACATAACCTGATAGTCTTAGTCTCTCAGAATACCCTCTCTAAGGAGAATTTTCTCAACATCAATTGCAATTTCCTTTGTGGGTGCACTACATATCCTGGTGTTCGGTCACATACAAGCTTGATCGAACCTCCCGAATTTGAATTATTGGAGTTTGAATGCTGAATGTTCTATAGAAAACTGTTTTTGTTTGCTAATAGTGGTTTTGAGGCTACTAAGCGAAGCTTTGTAGCAATTGTGGAATGCCAAATCTTGTCTTGAGTTGCACGTGCATAATTGCTTTGATTAATTAGTGAGACATCGACCCTAGCCATAGCAGTCTCTATATAAACTAACAAAATCATGTTGCATGCATCAATTCTTGCAAATTCTAAGTGTAGGCAAGCATTGCGATAGAAGAACACAATATTCCCTCTGTGGTTTTCCATTTCTTGTGTCCAAGATGGAAGAATATTCTACCAGGAGGAAAAGAAGAAGCAATGAGGGCTACCTTGGAGTGTTTCCTAAGAATAAATCCAAGCCTGAACCTGAGGAGAACAAATTCATGTTCAGGGTTTTGCTTCTTAATGGTTTGAATTTAACTCTACAGTTTGAGGATGCCATGGAAAAGCTAAGAAATAAATAATAGAAAAGAGGCCAAGAAAAATCCACTGGGGTCCCCAAGTCTATGTGGAATATGCAATGGGAGAACGAATAAATATGGAAACAGCATATGCAATGATTCTCGCAACAAGCCCATGCTCGTAGCTCTGCAGGTTCATCCCTGAACTTCCTCCCCTAAACTATTTCTTTAGGTTTTTTTATAAGTCAACAAAAACGTATTTATATGTGTGCTACAAAAGCATTCCATGAGCTCCTCAAAGTGAATTTTGCTAGAACAAATATTTCCATATCTAAATATTATTTGCTGGAAAGTTAACACTCATAGATAACAAAGATTTATCTGGAGTATTTAGTGACATTTTATTCATATAGTAAGACAACATGACTCTTTCCTCTGTTTTTGGTTTTATATTCTTTGACAGGATGGTGGTATTAACAGTGTCCACACATTTCCAGTAAAGACCTATTTATATGTGTATTTAATATATTTTTGGCTTAAACTTTAAAATTTGTGTGTTGTTTTCGTTTTAATAAAATGGTTAAAGAAATCTTGTCGAATACAAACACAAGTTTCCACATCGATGAGGCAACGGTATTGTAATATAGCATTTAAATGTGAGTTGATATTCTGGTGGAAAATTTGTGTTGGATAGATTGATTGTTGATTTACTTTGCATGACATGTGGAATGTGACTCCAGAACCACATCTCTTGGTGGAATTACCCCAAGAACACACTTTCCAGACAACATTAGCTGATTTTTTTATTTTATTTTTGGTTAAGTGCCCTGTGACTTGTTGGGTAAACCTTGGTTATATTACAAGTGTATTATGATAGATGTTTTGGTTTGGCATGGGAAGCTTTGTTGGGGTTGAAACAAAGGTATATTTCCATTCTATAGCATTTGTCTTGTATTAATAATTTTTAGGAATAGTGGTGACATTTCCAGCTTGTATGCCATTTTAAATCTTAATTCATCTTTCATTTTCTGTTTGATAAGATCTGAAAATTTCTGTCATTTACATGTTTTAAACTCATCCCTAAAACATCAAATCGCATGGTAGGTTTTCCCTAGTTTGTGGTTGGTAATTACCTTCTAGAAATCTGCTCTGTAGCGCTGATTAAATCTGGTCTAAAACAGAATTGAAAGGTTGATTTCCAGGGTTGAAAACTTCAGATTAATAAGTGAAATTCCTAAATATTCCCTAGTTTTAGCCTCATGTGTACCTTATTTCAAATCCAACTAAAGGTTAAAACATTATGTTGTCACAAATCTTGGTTGTTGGTTGGAAAAGACATATCATTTGCAAGTTTGTAGCAGCATTTAATTTATTAATTCAGATCTCAAATTTGAGGATATTTTCACATATACACTAATCAATTCTCAAACCCTAATTCTTCACTACTAAAATCCCTTATAGCATCAACTAGTCCGTTGATCATATCAATCCATTTAAAGTTTTCTTCTGGAACTAAATCTTGCAATTGCAGATAATGCATCTCAATAGAAGCTAGAGCCTAGAACGTCTTACCTTTACAGGATAGATATGGTGTTAACACTTTCCATTGTAGATAACATTGTAATACCTGCAACATCTATGATATATCCCACTTGAATGGCGGTAGAGAAAATTATTGTAATTTTCAGTTTCTATTATTTTATGCTTGGTTTGACAAGTGAATCCATAGATACACTTCAAGAATCAGCAGTCGATAAATCAATACCTTGGATAACTTATCCCATTCAATTATTTCTAGTGGCATGATTATATGCCTAGAGTAAATTTTGTAAGCACTTATTCAAAACATAGCATCTATTGTATATTGGTCTGATGTACACATTTCCATGTTGGTTTCTAATTACTTGTAATATTTCCATATTTATTCACCACAACCAAATAGGGTCCTTACAAAATGGTCTTATTCACACCCTCTGTGCATATCAAAATTGTATGGTTTCATCTAGGTCCAATGTGCATCCTATGAACTTCCAAAGTTTTTATCAGGCAGACAGAAAGGTGATAGAAAAGAACAATGACCGAAAGAAACTTGGTGGTCCACCAGGAGGTGGTCCTTTAGAAGGTGGACCCCCAAGTGCTAAACCCCTGAAAGGTGGGCCTCTGGGTGGTGGTCCTCCCAAAGGTGGGCCTCCATATGGTGGGACCTCGGGTGGTGGTCCTCCGTAAGGTGGGCCTCCAAAGGGTGGGCCACCATAAGGTGGCCCTCCGGCACCCCCAGTAGTAATAATAGGCATTCCTCCCATTGTTGGCATGTAGGACCAATTAGGTTTCACCCATAGTGCAAATGTGTTTCCAGGGTAAGGGATTCCAGGATACATGGTTCCCATAGACGTAGGTTGATAATTTGTATTTTCTACAAGTAATTGATTTGGTGGGTAACCATAACCCCAAGAAGACTGGTTGACTGCAGGTTTTTCCACTAAAGGTTGGCTTGAACTCGATGGATGGTTTACCATATCGGTATGGGTAGGAGGAACAACCACTGCAGGTTTTCCTATAGTAGAATCCTTCCTAGTACTAGTAAAAACTCCACTAACAAATAACATAGGTCATGCTAGGGGTTGCCCCCCAGCATTGGAATGTACTGCTACCATTTGAGTTGAGGATTTCCCCCCTGCTACATAGGTTATAGGAGGACTAGAAATAGACCTAGGATTTAAAACTATAGGGTCGTAGGTTTGACCTAGATTACGAGGAGACATACCACGAGGTGGGACATCATCAATAGGAGCCAAAGTATCGGGAAGTGGACTATATCCATAATGCCATGAATCTGACAAACGGGGTAAAAGAGCCAACATAGGTTCTATGTGAGGTACAGGGGTATCCATAACTCTTTCCATCCTCTCTTCAAAATTATGAGCGCGATCAAGAGATGCTTGAATTATCCTATATGCATCCTCATTCAGAGGAGGGTTTTAAAAAGAGGGTCTAATAAACCCAAATTCGGAAATGGATTGACCCATAGAAGTTCTCCAAAAGGGAGCATCAGGGCCATACTCAGTTTCCTCAGGACCATCGGTTCGACCTTCCATCGGAGAATGAAAGGAAGTTTCAGCCACAAGAGACTGTTGAACCAAGGCATTAATATAAGAAGTGAATTGATCTCCACTTTCTACAACTGGGCTACCTCCCACATGGGAGTCAGTTGCAGCTCCTTGATCTGTGGATTCCATTGGGCCTTCCCCTGTTGTAGGTGGAAATTCAAGTGGTAATCCCTGGTTTCTTCTAGATCGTCTCAACTGAATCTCAGCTAGATTGTAAAGAGTCACTAAACCTAACATAGGGTTTTAATACTAGGGAAATCACACAAAAATTCTCCTACACAAACTATAGGTCACAAGAAAACTTAAGTGACAAGAGGGGCTGAATAAGTCGGTTCCTCGCCAGGATTGTAAATTTTTTGCAACTCACAATATACCGCAGGGTCCAACAGTAAAACGAGGCGAGGAGGATCAACTGTCCTTCACCTGAATACTCGACTACCTGGACGGCACATGCGTAGTAATCTCACCGAGTGTTGTTCTCATTGTATTGCGCCAACAAGACAATCAAAAGGTATTTTCTCAGATGGTCTCAAGAATCCTAGAAGGGCCTCCCGATATATGCAAGGTACGTGTGAGTTCAAATCCATAGTAGTGTTGTCTAATGCACAACTGTCCACAAGGGGCCTTCCAATATACAATCGAGTACATGAATTACCTTTTGATATACCTCAAGGGTACGTGAAAATCCGTTTGATATACCGATGGTACATGGAAGAACCCTACAGGTCTAGGGTTGCAGTGCAGGAAATAGATAACAGCTCCTACATTTTACTACGCCGAAACACGTCTTTAACCTATCACTCAAGTTACTAAAAATTTTAACCTATAGCTACCGTTGATTTTAATTTGAACGGTTAGGTGAATGCATGGTGTTATGACAGAAATGTAAAACCATGCAATTATGATGTGCAAATTCTTTCACTTTACCTTTCAAAACATGCCTACTTACAGGAAGGAGAGAGTATTTATTTTTTCCAATTTCGTTTCAAAACCAAAAACTTTCCGAGAATACAAAACAAGCAAGATGTTTCTAAACTAATCTTTTGAAAGCAAGCAAAATAGGGAGAGATCTATTTTCTAAAAATAAAGACAAAGAACACTCAAAGGCATACCAAATATTTTTTCATTTTTTCTTCAATAATGGAAAGATCTAACTTAAAACTACTAATATTTTTCTTTTGATTGAGATGAGAATGTAAAAAGAAAGAAGAAAAATGGAGATTTGAAAGCTTATGAGGCTAATTAGAGACCCAAGAATTCATCTTCAAACAGAATTATAACCAAATCTCAACAAAAAAAATTCTTTTTAACAAGCAAAAAGAAGTGTTTCATAAACTTAACGAAAAAATGAAAGCAAGAAACCAACCAACAAGTCTTCCTTTTCAGTCTTATCAAACAGTAAGAACAAGATCTAACTCGGCTAACACTTTCAAGCACTCTTTCCAAAATATTAAAACCAAGCATGCAATCAATGAAGATGAGCCTAACCTAGATTTTGATTTGAACAAACAACAATCTACCACACTTAGGTTTTGAATTTCGAATTTTCAGATCTCTGCAAGAAATCCCAAACATTCAAAATTGAAAGTACAAAACCAACACAAATTTTGCAATGACAAGTGCTTAAAAATCCTACCTAGCATCGTGTCTTGGGGGTCACTGACAGAGTGTTTCTGATGGAGCACAGGTACTTGATTGATAAACACAGGCGTTGGCACCGCTTCTTGATCATTGAACACAGGCGGTGGCACCACTTACTACCCACAGTCCATGCATGGTGTCCTGTAGAAGTGAGAAAATTAAAAAAATGGCGAAAAAGAAAAGTTAATCAGTGAAGTACTGGAATAAAAATCATGAATTGGTATGAATATAAAGCATGGAAGGTAAGAAAAACTCAGATCTGATGAAACCAAACCAAGATCTCACTAGATCAGCTAGTAGATCTGACTGATAAAATCTAGAGCCTGGATTTCGAACAAGAGTGAAAACTAAGGAAGATCATATGCAATGAAAATCTTCCATGGTGGAGTCGCCAGATTTGTAGCTATGAAAAATGCACCTCCTGCGGATAGGAGTTGTTCCTCTAGTCTGAATGGTTTAGATCTAGAACAAATGATTCATTACAAAATTGGAAGACTTTCCCTAGAATGGGTGAAGATCTAGAATGAGTGTATTTGATGGAATAGTGTGGCTGCTTCCTGCAATGATATCTCTTCGCGGATGTACCTACAATATCACATGAAAACCAGCAAACGAGATCAAAGAGCACCAGAATATGATCCACTATTTTATGTTAGTGACTAAGGAATCCAATAATAAAATACATGATAATGACACAACATACTTTATAGGAAAGGGACCAATTTTTCATTAAGATGAAGAAGAAGTTTACAACCTTTGCCTTAGTGTCGATATGCTCCTTCACAATGTCGATATCTTGTCCCCAAAAGATCCTACTTGCTCCCTCTATGCTCACCCTACTGATTTAGGCCATAGTGTCAATTCAACAACATAACTTTGCTCCTTCTCAACCATGGAAATGATCCTGCTTTTATAGGACAAGAGAGGATAGGGATGATTGAGAAAATGATGGGTGAGGTCGATAGGAGATCCCAAAAGGATGGATCTCAAGTCTGGGTGGTCCTCAGGTGTAGGGATAAGGGTTCCACAAAGTCTTCCTTTGAGAAGCTTCGTGGAGACCTCTCTTTTTCATTTTTTACCAAGGGCACCGCTTCTTGCTCACTATGACAAAGCGGTGGCAGGGCATAACTGCACCTTGTACAAGAGGTAAAGGAGGTGGCACCACCTACTATCAAGAGGGTAAAGGCATTTCTGAAGAACACACCACTTATTGACTTAAAGGTAGGAGGTGTGCTAGATTTTCATATGCAGGATTAATATCTGGGCCAGAGTTTTACTTCACAACTTGGGATTCAAGGAAAATATTGGTGTTTGGGACCTCATCACATGATGATGATGATATTTATGTGTAACACTTGCACTTATTTCATACACATGAATTAAACAAAGCAGAACATGAATTCATACCTTGTATCCAACCTCACGAAATTTAAGCAAGGAATCATGCAAAATTTTACCAATTATTAATTAAATAGAATCTCATAAATTAAAACACAATTTCCAGGGATTAAAACTTATCTGCAAAATACTTCAAATGGGAAACTATATTCATGGAATCTATGCTCCACCGATCCATAAGAAATTCTTCTCATTAATATCTCAACCAAATTCCACCCGCGAGACCGGACATGTGAATTCACTGGAATATATTTTCCCTTTATCCAAGGTTCATCTCACAACAAGATTTATCACTCGTCACTTCCTCACAATTCACAGGAATTAACTTAGATTTACAAGCATCTAGGATAGAAATTACATGCTACATCCAATTCCATGCCAAATCATACACTTACCACTCAAGCATCTTTCCAATTGCACAAGAGTGAAAACCCACAATGTTGTTCAATGCCTAGGAATTCCACCATAGTAATTCATGTATAATTCACCATTTCTTTGACCACAAACCAACAGACAATCACCGTTCAAAAAATATTCAGGGAAAACAATGGTGGCCACTACAGTACAAAATCCAATGGTCTTAGATTCACCTCAATGTAGACCATGACACCCTATCCCCCCCCCCCCTTGGATTTTTTGTCCCTTCTCTGCTCCTTTTTTTCCAACCTCAACCTTCTTTCTACTGGAATGGAATACCATTTTTATTTTACAATCATTATTTTTATGCATGGAAGTTTTGATCCACGTGGGCACTCCGTGAGACCCACATTGCCCCTTTTTAATTAAATTTTAAAATATTTCTTAATCACACTTAATCCTTACTTATTCCATAAGCAAGTTTAAGTTAATTAAAAGGAAATTTTGGCCTAAATAAAGACATAAGGTAACTTTAGAGACTTAAAGGTTTAATGGGGTCATAATATGGTATCCCTCATAGGACACCTTCAAATCCCCCTTAACTCTCCTCTGGTGAATTCACTTGTCACCAAATATCTTCATTGTTTTGCCACTACCAAAGCCAGTTTTATATTTTTATTAATAAATTCAAAATTACATTGTTCATCCATACAGGAATTTTCATATGCGCATTTACATGATACACATGATAATTTAGGGGGTCGCAACCAATGGAATTACATTCCCCTCCCCCTTAAGTTCAACTCTTTCCTTGAATTTCCATTGTTCAAAACACATGAACAAAAAATTTCAAACTTATTTACAAACGTACATTCTTCAAAACCGATGGGGTTACTCTTCCCACATCTTAACTTCCAATTTCACAAATGTTGCATGTTCATTTTTTGAATTGCATCTTTCAATTTGAATCTTTAATGCCATGTCCATTGACCTCTTCATGTTGCTCATGTTGGCTTAGACCTCTAGGCGTCTCTCACTAACAGAGATTTGTTCGGCTTCTTTAACAGCTACAACTAGTTGGGTTTGAAATCTACCCTTGAAATTCATCATAATGAATTTTCAATAGTCCAAACATGAACATATATAATAAAATTAGTCGCTTCATTTACTTTGATGACTAGGAATTTTTCATGCTTAACCCAACAAATGCATGTAAATGACTTCATTCATCTTCATTTCTTTTTACAAAAATTAAACTATTTCATTATTTATTGTATTTTTCAACAATTAAATAAAACATATTTATATTGTAATACGCATATCAACAACTTTCACTTTATAGAGAGCAATAACATATGTAAAAGAGAAGAGTAAGAGTTTCCCCCTCTTAGCCTTGTCCCAGTTTGGAGCTCCACAACAGTGGATTTCATGCTCCTTGGTATCTTTCACTTTGAATTGTAGGAAGCCATCTCACCTAATCATCAATCCAACTAATCCCTGCCTTTCATGCTTATTAGATAAACTTGGCACTGGATCATGGCCTTGCTGACATGGAAACCAGACATAATAGTAAAACCCACCTTAGGCCTCCCATCTAAAGCATCATCTCCAGACAACACATCATTTCCAACACTCTACATATACACCATAGAAAAATTAGTCCTCCTCCTAAACTAAAATAGACTGACAATAGCTTTCAAAGGAAAATGACAACCTGTGAACAAGCCAGATTGCCTTGGCAAGTTTGAAGAAGGCCTCATAGAAGGGAGTGTTCGGATGCATGCCATTGAAAACAAAGTCCCTCTAGTCTAGATCCCTAAAGAAATATTCCTCCATCCTGGGATGCACAACCTGCAAATACTTCTTATGACAGAATTTCCCAAACAGGAAATCAGAGGGTGCCAAGGCCAAAGACTTAAAAGGTTCCTGAGATATCACGTCCTAGTACTTGGTAAAGCAGGAAATCCTGTGTTTTTCATTATCTACGATTGAATAAATCCCTCCATTGATATAAAAATCCTCATTCTCAAAACCCCCAAACATCCCATTGCAAACATAGGTCTCAAAAGCAATTTTTTTATGGGTTCTCTTTGCATATCTGATATCAGGCTGGATAGAATTTGCAACATAATCCAAATCCCACTCTGCAAACTTCATCATATTCATTAAGATCTTAGTGAATCCATGAAATTCCTTGGATGCCTCCTACACTTCTTTAACAAATAGTTGAGTGCTCAAAACTATATCTAGATCCTACAATTTCTTCTCCAATCATTTGCATGTCCAATAAGACTTCTTGTTTCTCCTTACATAATCCATTAACCAGCAGCATCTCCATTCCTTTGAATACAGATATTCCCAAAGGAAATAGTATATAGGAAAGAAGTGAAAACTCCTTCATTCTCCTTTTGTGGAGATACCCCCCTCCCCCAAAAACACCCCAAGGAATTTCAAGCTCCATTAGCTTTAACATGTATCTAAGCAAAACCCTCACGGATTGTACAAGATCGTAATACCAATGGTGGACATTCCATTGCACTAAATTTCCCAAGAGTTAATGCATCAAGTCTTGAGGGAGTCCAAGCTTATCAAGGAACATCGCTTACCCGAGAAAAGCACGGCTAGAAAGCTGAAGAGATTGTAGTCACAAGATCGAAAGACGACTCCTCAGTACCTGAAACATAAAATGTGAACACAATTACAGATCATAGAAATATCAGAAAATAAGAATTAACATTAAGGAAGACGATGGTGGATCTCATGGAAACCTTTCCTTACCTTCTAAGCCAGCAAAAAAGGGGTTTATGAGCTTAACCACTGAACAAATACTGAGATAAACAACACAATTTGTGTTAAACAGACATAGATAAATGATGGATATGTCGCAGATAATGCTTCGCCGAAAGGACGACAATGATAACTACAGTGTTTCAAAAACGAACCTAAAGAAAGAACGCCTAGCAACGTGACTAGCGACGTAATTAAGTTGCCTGAGCTTAAAAAACATGTACGTTCGGTCCATCCAACGGACCAACAACGAAGTCAACCATTGACTTCGTTGTTGGTCCATTGGATGGACCGAACATACATGTTTGTTAAGGATGGCCAATTAAGTTTGTCTTTTAATCTGCTAAAAGAACCAACTTTAATATATTAAAGTTTCGATCCATCTTTGTTCCCTTTGCAACTATAAGTCTTCGTTGCCTTTGCATTTCGTCTTAGGATTAAAGTTCGTTAATAGGTTAAAGTTTCTCTTTTATTTTAAATATATTAATTCTCTCTTGTAATTTGTTAAAGGAGCAAACTTTAGTATATTAATTTAAATATATTAAATTTTGTTTAAATACATTAAAGTTTGTTTCTTTAAATATATTAAAGTTCGTTTAAATACATTAAATATATGAAGGTTTTTTTAATATATTAAATATATTAAAATTGGTCTTTTAATACTAGTTAAAGTTTGTTTAAATATATTAAAAATATTAAGATTTGTTTCCTAATATCAAAGTTGCTTAAGTATATTAAAGTTTGTTTGTTTTTTTAATATATAAGTGATAATGTTATCATAAAGAATAGGATTATAAATTGTTATAAAGAAATTATTAGATTATAATAATTGTGTTATAATGAAAATGTCTCATATGAATCTATGATAATGTTATTGGCTAGATGTATAGATTTCAGTGTATATGCTTTGGAACGAATAATTAGATGCATTGCATAGATTTTAGTATTTATGTTTTAATGTAATAATGTTAATGACTAGATGCATAGAGTTTAGTGTAGATGTTTTTTAATGAATAATTAGATACCTTGCATAGATTTGTGTTTCTATTTTAGTTTCATAATGTTATTGACGTGATGCATAGGTTTTAGTGTAGATATTTTGGAATGAATAATAGATACACTGCATAGATTTTAGTGATTTTATTTCAATGTGATAAAGTTATTGACTAAATGCATAGATTTTAGTGTAAATGCTTTGGAATGAATAATTAGAAAATAAGTTGCATAGATTTCAATGTTTCTATTTCAATGGGAGTTGTCTAACTAGGGGACAATTTTGACTTTTTGGCTGATTTTCACTCGAAATTCGGTGAATTTAACTCACAAAATCTTGTAATTTTTGTTGTTTGTCGGGCGATTTTAAGTGCGAAAATGAAATTGCGTGACATAAAAACCCCGAAACACCCACACTCTGTAAGATCTAGCAATGTTTTTGCAAGTTTTGAAAATTCCGTGAAAATTCATAGCCAGAAACAGGTAAAAACCAGCCGGAAATAGAGGAAAAATCGTCCCCTAGTTAGACAACTTGATTTCAATGTGATATTGTTATTTACTAGATGCATATATTTCAATGTAGATGCTTTGGAATGAATAATTAGATACACAATATAATAGTTGTGTTACAATGATAATGTATTATATGCATTTTAGTGTAGATGCTTTGGATTTAATAATTAGAAAATGCACTGCATAGATTGCAATGTTTCTATTTCAATGTGATATTGTTATTTACTAGATGCATAGCTTTCAATGTAGATGCTTCAAAATGAATAATTACATACACAACATAATAGTTGTGTTACAATAATAATGTATTATATATAGCATAGATTTCAGAGTATATTCTTTGGAATGAATAATTAGATACATTACATAGAGTTCATTGTTTATGTTTCAGTGTGATAATGTTATTGATTAGATGCATAGATTTCAGTGTAGATGCTTTGGAATGAATAATTACATACATTGCATAGATTTCATTGTTTCTATTTCAATGAGATAATGTTACTGACTAGATGCATGGATTTCAATGTAGATGCTTTGGAATAAATATTTAGATACATTGCATAATAAATGAGTTATAATGATAATGTATTTATTATATGATAATGTTATTGACTAGATGCATAGATTTTAGATTTCAATGTTATTGTTTAAAGTGATAATGTTATTCATTGGATGCATATATTTCTATGTAGATGCTTTGGAATGAATAATTAGATACATTGCATAATAAGTGAGTTACAATGATAATGTTATTGACTAGATGCATAGATTTTAGTGTAGATTCTTTGAAATAGAAAATTAAATACATTGCATTGATTTCAATGTTTTTGTTTCAATGTTATGATGTTATTGACTAGATGCATATATTTTGGTGCAAATGCTTTGGAATGGATAATTAGATACGTTGCATAGATTTCAATGTTTGTATTTTAGTGTGATAATGTTATTTACTAGATGCATATATTTTAGTGTAGATGCTTTGGAATGAATTCTAATTTGGTGGAAAACAACAGAGATGATGAATCGCTTGATATGATTAATTAGATTTGCATTGGTTAATGTCTGATTAACGAGTGCAACACTTTGGTACTATTTGATACGAAATTTTCATCATTGTTCCCTAAAGGTGAATCAAATTAGTTGCAACCATGAAGACAAAATTTCCATCTACATGAGTACACAAAGCATATTCTTACATATCATGATAACATATTTGGAGTACACCCTCGCTTTGGATATTTTATACTTAATATCATCATGAGACGTTGTTCTCAATATTCATCAACAGTTTTTGTAAAAAAAAATATCATTGATTTTCCCACAACAATGGAAGAGTTACAAGAACATTTACAAAATCTTCTAGATTCAAGGCTGGGAAAAAAAATGATATTTGGAACTGTGTTAAGAGGTACACATGCATAATGGAGCAAGTGTCATGCATATTTATCTGACTTGATTCAGCAAATTGGTTGTTCTACAATATTCTTCACACTAAATGCGGAATATATGCAATGACTTTATTTTATTAAATTAATGTCAAGCACATGTTTTATAGATCCAATAGAAGTGAAAAAATGGATACGTAAAAATGTAATTGATAATCCTCACATTGTAGCTCATTATATGCACTTGAGGCATATAATGTTTCAGGAAGAAATTTTCATACATTTTTATTAGGATACAAATTATTGGAGTTTATACGAATGGAAACATCGTGTATCTCTCCATGTCCATGCGTTCTTATGTTTAATGTCCCCATTTTAGTAATTGCATAACATGACAATTCCATCAATCCTACTAGTTCCCTAGGTTCGATGGATACATTTGGAATTTAATAAGGGAACTAATAAATGATGTTAAGACATTAGAATGGAATAAATATTTAATAATGGAGATTATTAAATAAATACAAGATAAAATTGAAGTGGAAATGGAGCATGGAGACACATGGAGACTATGAGGCCCACATAAGCTAGAAATTTTGTGCCACATGGCATCCTCCTCTTGCAATTTCGAATCCATGGGAAGCATAAAGGTTCTTGGATGAGTTAGAAGGCTAATACACTTGGACATATGCATCATAGGTTTAATTTGGGAAGAAATGTAACTTACATGGGAGAGGAAGAGTCATTTTGGAGCTAGTGGGACACTTGGACTAGATTCCCTAGCTCTATGACAACAATGATGAAGATGCTATGACACCTATGACACAAATCAGATATGAGGGCTGACATCTAACATATCTGACATGTCAGGTCAAAATATGGAATCCAAGAGAGCTTTAATTTGAGTTGGAGAAGCTCAATGGGCTCCTACTCAAATTTGGGGAAGGTGGAAAGCTAGGAAAGGGAGGACACATGGCAAATTATGACACACACCCAAATTAGAATTGTATTAAGTTTTTGGATGGATTGGGAACCTTAGAAGGCTAAGGATGTTTATAAAATAAGGGAATCAACCAAGAGAATGGATTTTGATCATTTGATAAATTGTCATTTGTGAATTGTGAGAGCTAGTGGATGACTAGTTTTCTTGCCTTAGCCAATTTCGAGGGTGAAATATTCTCATCCAAGTTGGTGTTTGGAGAGACCACTCAAGTATTTCATAGATATTTAATGGAGTATTATTTGCAAGTATAATCTATAGTGCAATATTTTTATTCTTCTATTGCATCACTTTCTCTCAACCATTTCCTGTTTTCTTTGCAAATTCATGCTCATGGAGGGATTGTGCCTTGGGTGAGCTCATGTACTCTTTGGGACAGATCTTCCTGATATATTAATCATTGCAATCAGATAAATATTATTTTTTCTTCATTCTCATAAATTTTCAAGTCTAAATACCCAATATTTGTATGTCAAAATGACTTTTAATGAGCAAATAATGATCATTTCCACTCTATTTTGATATATGTCATGGTAATGATTATTATTTAGAATGGAGGAATGTATATATGATAAGTGTATGATGAATGGACTGTAATTAATGTTTATTTCAAGTCTCATGATCATTAATTAAGCATTGGAATCCATTTTACTTATTTTTATTGCATTGAGAGAAGATTTGGTGCATTTCCCCCAAGGGTTGAAATTGTGATTTGGGATATGTTTTGGAAAGAGTCATAAAATCCTATATAAACTGAAAATTTATGCATATAAGACTTTAAAAATTTCCATTACACATCCCCTGCCTCTTTTCAGAAGTTTGAGTAAGTTTGGGACCATTTGAGAAGCCATTTTCGCCAATTACCCATGATGAATTGGAGCCCCAATTTGCTAGTAAAGACTCCTACTTTGAACAGAACATTAAAAAAAAATTAAGAAGTAATTTTGGGGTCATAAAACATCCATAAACATAATATTCAATTTCTAATATCATTCATGTACCTTCTGATAAAATTTGTTAGCATTTGGGTCAATTTGGAGGTCTAGACATCAAAACTAGTTAAGGTTGAAATTGGGGAAAAAGTGAAAAAATTGGGCATTTAATAAAATTTCAAAAAGGGAAATTAAAAGTGGTATCAGAGCATGTATTAGCACCTTTTAATTATGACCATACACTGAATAAAAATTTGCATACATGTCATGGCTTCACAATAGAACCACCATTCCCACTTTCCTTCCTCCTCGACCAACAATTACAGAAATTACAACCATAGATATTGAAGCATGTCTCCAGGAGTATCAAAATTTGAGAGGGGATATTCATGAATGGTATTCTTTACCAGAATATATTTTCAATAATTTACTTAGGCACAATAATGTAAATGTGAATTCATTAAGGGACAATCAATAATCCACAAGTTTGGAGGAGAATGAAATGAGAAAAAATCATCATATTTGTGAAAATATCCTAGATACACCATTATAGAATTAAATAGAGGATCATGAAGTGGAGAATAAATTACCTCAAGTTTATTGTAGAGAACAACATAAAGAGTAAATTGAACACAAGCACACAATCCTTACTGATGGGGGTTGTGAAAATCAAAGAGAATCAATTGACAGATCATTGAACTATGAAAGAGTACCTACTGATGGTTGATCACAAATATATGTTGGTGACATAGAGATCATATTTTAAAGTGTTGTTGTGGACAAAAATTACATTAAACATGAAAATTAATACCTTGTAGCAGTTGAAGAAGAAACAATATCAACTTCCCCATCACCACCTAAGCTTCATGAAGTTGGTCCAAGCAAGAAGGAAGACGATGAGGAGGTTCATTTGCAAGAGCCTCATTTTCTTGAATGGTCCTTAAATATGAATGAAATGAAGATCCAAGAGTCCCTTAGAATACTCCATGACACTCAAGCATTAGTGTCAAATTATTTTTTGAGAGCTACTTCATTGGAGGAAACATCCTTCCTTGAATACATGGAGAAGATTCAAAGAGAAATGTGCAACATCAAAGGTAATTTCATTGAGCTTAGTGAATGGTTACATGAATTCCACTTGAAGAATAATGAAGATATTCATAAGCTCACAATTCACAATGAGAAACTTCTTGAAAAGTTGCAAGACACTTGTTTTTCCTCCTATGTTTCAGATTGTCAAATTGTAGATTGTTTGGAGGATTCTCATGACATGGTGGATCATGAGAAATGTGGAAATTTGAATGTGCTTGATGTGTTTGAAGATGAACTTGAAGATATCCAAACACTTGATGTGGTGGAAGAGGAAATTGAATTGTCTCTTGATGAAGGTTATGCAATTTTTTAAGAAGAGCATGATTCCTCTACATTGGAACCAATATATGACAAAGGTTTCACACTTTTGAAGGAGTTGCATGATACTACCCATATGGATCCTTCCCATGATGACACATCTGCACTTTTTGATCATTTGGGTGAGTTATTTCATTCTCCTACATCCTACAATTCCATGTTTTGCAGCATTAGTCTCAATGAAGTATGGGTGAAAGGGTTCTTTTTTATGGTGCCACATGAGGAGTATGGAACTCTTAGATTTAATTTTTATGATGACATGGTTGGAGTGCATTATTATTCACATTTTCAGCATCCTCCTTTGTTACTTTATGATGATGCACATCTACATGGATGCACCTATGGTATTCACTTGAGTCACTTGGAGACTCATGCTTTTCCTTGCTCCTTGTCTATTCCATTGGATGCTAGAGGAAATTCATCCCACACTTGGGTAAAGAGATATATGACTGAAGAAAATTATCATTGGAAGAAAAATCCTCTATTATTTCATGATGATATACATATTCATGGGTGTATTGATGAGACTTCTTTGAACCACTTGAAGTCTTCATGTTTTCTTTGCTCCTTATTTGGTTCATATTTTGGTGAAAGTTCTTCATTCACTTCTTGGATGATATAACACATGGTTGATTATATTGATGTACATTATATATTTTTGTAGAAGCATTATAGGACATGGGATCCTCACCTATGTCATTGGGGAAGATCTGATATAATACTTTATGCTTGTGTGTGTGGGCCACATGGTGATCTACTAACTTGGATGTACAAGCACTTTCATGATTCTTTGATGAGGTACCTTCTTTATGTACATTTGTATGATGTTGTTATGTACTTTCATGATCTATATTTTGTACTCATGATGTCTGGAAGGGTGCAATACCAGCAATCGGATCCTGGAATTGCTTTGTTTCATCTCACTTGGAGTAGCAGTTCGATTGTTGGTTTGAGACAACAAACCAACCTTCAGTTGTTTGAGTTCATCCTTGCATAGCAGTGTTCATATTTTATATGTGGAGTACCTTTTGAGAGATGGATTCAATTTTCAAATTCTTGGTGTTCATGGCATCTCATCATAGACATTTCACACCATCCATGTATCAGGATCATATGGGACCCTGGGATCATTTTTGGTCTCATTGGTTTCAATTTTGGGGGCAGTAAGCAACATTGGATATTTATTCACCACTTGAGAAGATGATTGTAATCCAACTAGTGCAGCAACAAGCATGGTGGTTCCTCTCTGATATTTTATTGGAATCTTGAGCAATTCAAAGTTTGGTAACTCAATACCAAGTTCAAAGAATTATATCGAAGTAAAAAGGGGTGAAAATTCAGAAAATGTTTCCAAAATATGGAGGTAAAGATTATTTGCAGAAATTTTGTTTTGATGTATTTGATTAATCCTTTTGGTATTAGCAGTGATGTTACAGGATATATCAATATGCACAATTCACATCTATTTACTTTTTGGAACACAAAATTGCAGTACATGAGTGCCACTACTAAAATTGCAGCTTAAGAAAATTAATGAGCAGAACCATAACATAGCACTTGGTGCAAAGGAAGGAGTACCAAATGAGGATGACACTTGGGAATATGAAAGAATATTACAGAATAAAAATCTTAAATTACTTGAGTACAATAAATATTGGGTGGGGAGGACTGTAATGTCCCCATTCTTAGTAATTGCATAACAGGACAATTCCATCAACCCTACTAGTTCCCTAGGTTGGATGGATACATTTTGAATTTTAATAAGGTAGATAATAAATGATGTTCAGACATTAGAATGGAATAAATATTTAATAATGGAGATTATTGAATAAATAAAAGATAAAATTTAAGTGGAAATGGATCATGGAGACACATGGAGACTATGGGGCCCACATAAGCTAGAAATTGTGTGCCACGTGGCATCCTCCTCTTGAAATTTTGAATCCATGGGAAGACTAAAGGTTATTGGATGATTTATAAGGCTAATAAACTTTTCCATATTCATAATAGGTCTAATTTTGGAAGAAATGTAACTTACATGGGAGAGGAAGAGTCATTTTGGAGCTAGTGGGACACTTGGACTAAATTCCCTAGCTCTATGACAACAATGATGAAGATGATATGACACCTATGACACAAATCAGATATAAAGGATAAAATATGACATATCTGACATGTCATCTCAAAATAGAGAATCCAAGAGAGCTCTCATGTGATTTGGGGAAGATCAATGGGCTCCTACTCGAATTTGGGGAAGGTGGAAAGCTAGGAAAGGGAGGACACATGGAAAATCATGAGCACACACCCAAATTCGAATTGGCTTGAGTTTGTGGATGGACTGGGAAACTTAGAATGATAAGGATGTTTATAAAATATAGGAATCAACCAATATAATTTCTTTTTATCATTTTATAAATTGTCATTTGTGAATTGTGAGAGCTAGTGGATGACTAGTTTTCTTTCCTTAGCCAATTTCGAGGGTGAAAGATTCCCATCCAATTTGGTGTTTGGAGAGGCCACTCAGATATTTCATGGATATTTAATGGAGTTTTATTTTTAGTTTTAAGCTACATTGAATCATTTGGAGTCTTCTATTGCATCACTTTCTCTCAACCATTTCCAGTTTTCTTTGCATATTCATGCTCATGGAGGGATTGCACCTTGGGTGAGATCGTGTACTATTTGGGAGAGATATTAATGATATATTTATGATTGTAATCAGTTAAATATTCTATTTTATTAATTATAATAAATTTTCAATTTGAAATACCCAAGATTTGTATGTCAAAATGACTTTTAATGAGCAAACAATGACCATTTCCACTCTATTTTGATATATGCCATAGTAATGCTTATTATTTAGAATGGAGGAATGTATATATGATAAATGTATGATGAATGGAATGTCATTAATGTCTATTTCAAGTCTCATGGTCAGTAGTTAAGCATTGGATTCCATTTTACTCATTTTTATTGCATTGGGAGAAGATTTGGTGCATTTTCCACAAGGGTCGAAATTGTGATTTGGGAGATGTTTTGGAAAGAGTAATAACAACATGAATAAAATGAAAATTTATGCATATGAGACTTTAAAAATTTCCCTTACACATCCCCTACCTATGTTCATAATTTTGAGTGACTTTGGGACCATTTGAGAAGCCATTTTCGGCAATTACCCAAGGGGAATTGGAGCCCCAATTTGCTAGTAAAGACTCCTACTTTGAACGGAACATTAAAAAATTTTAAGAAGTAATTGGGGGGTCATAAAACATCATTTAATGTCATATTTAAGTTATAATATCATTCATGTACCTTCTGAGAAAATTTGGGAGCATTTGGGTCAATTTGGAGGTCTAGACATCAAATTTAGTTAAGCTCGAAATTGGGGAAAAAGTGAAAAAATTGGTCATTTAATAAAATTTCAAAAAGGGACATTACATTATGATTAAAAAATGCTCCTGAAATGGACATATTGAATTGGTATGATCCTACAGAAGTTAGAGCCAAAAAAATTTATTTTGATAAATATGTGCATGCAATGAATCCACGTAAATGACATTAAATACATATTCATGTTGGACTTGATGTTGATGATCATCCTATGAAATTTCGGTAGAGAAAATGGTCGACAGGGGTTTTGTTTGCTTGGAGGCCTAGTATCAAAACCCGATGCCCATGGAAAGTGACATTCAAATCCAACCATGCTAAGGGTTGGTGGGGGTAGGCCGGGTGCGATCCCCGGGTGATTTTGACAGCTTAGATGCCCCTGGCTCATGGTTTCTTAGAACAAAGGTTTTCCCAACAATTCACAGGGCACTTAACCAACAAAAAAAAATGTTGATGATCATCCTTCTATAAAGGATACAAAACAAATATTTCAATCCGATATGATGATTGATTGTGAAAAACTTCTTAATTTTGTTGAGTGTCACATTACTTGGAGTGAGATAACCTATCTTTGAAAGAAGGTAGGAATATTGGTATGTCGATATAAGGCACCCTGGGATCTATGTGATTGGTAAAATATTCACATTGACGAAAAAGGAGAAAATAAGTATGAAACTAGATGAAATGATGATAGAGTGAATACACATAATCGTGAAACATTGAATATGTGGAGGGATAATATAGATTGACTATCAATACTTTATATGTTTGTGGTTATCAATTGCATAGAAAAATATGCTACTAAATCTGAAAAAAAAAGAATAAGAAACATTCCATGATATGTTAATGTGTATCTCTTCTATCCATAATCCAAATGAACCAACAACGCATGCATATAAAAAAAAATTGTGTGAAACCATTGTTGACAGATACATAAGTGCATAGGAGACATGCCATTTTCTTCTAGAGCTTACTCTTTTAGAATGTAGTCATTGATTTTTCATTCTTAATGTTTAAATTGAGGTTTTCAAAAAAAGTACAGGTTGAAACATATAATGTTGATAATGATAATTCTCTTATTGATGAGTATACTAAGCGACTTGTGCATATCGAGCAACTTGTATTGATAAATGTTGCAAAATCTTAGTCGTATAAAAAACTTTGGCGTGGATAAAATGTCTACCACGAAGGTTTCCTGATCGAAATTATGATTATTTGTAGAATTTTTTTTGTCTGAGTTGGTTTTGTACAATGCATTTCATGATTTTCAAAAATATATAGGCCACAAATCAAACAAAATAATACAGAATTGAGAAAATTTTCAATATAGACCTTGGCACATTGATCGATGTCTGCTGCTTCAAATTGATCGAGTGGAATCCGATGAAGAAGAAGAACATACAAATCCACAAAGAGATTCGACAAAGCATGAATGGGAGATATTTTGTGGATTGTATAGAAATTAGTTTATAAATTACAATGATTTTTATATGATTAGACATAGAGATCAAGATCGAATGCATGACTGGAACACTAATTTTGTGGATGAAGACACATCTAGTCATGCAATTCATTTCATCTCTCAAAATAAAAATGTGGATACCAGTATTACTAATCAACAACCAAAGTATTATTCTATTGAGAGATTGGGGGTGAAGAAAAGAACACCATATGATGTTATCCTTGACCATTATAGATCAGGGTTTTATCCACTACAAATGATAATTCAAGGAACTGCAGGAAAATACCATTTCTTATTTTAGCTCCTACAAGGGTTGCAACTTTCAACATATCTACAATAACAGTTTACTCTGCACTTTATATGGCGATCAAAGAGATAACTCATTTACAAGGAACACAATTAATTACATTACAAGAAGATATGAAGTATGTGAAATTGATAGATGAGTTGAGGTTTATTGGAAGAAATCAATGAATCAAAATTGATTCAAGACTTTTCCAATCCTTGACAAAAAATCCTAATATTCCTTTTAGTGGGAGGTCAATTATATTTCTCGATGATTTAGGACAAATTAAACCTATCATGGATAAACATGTTTATGCATCTGAAGGTCTTGCAAAGGAATTATAGAAGTCATTCACCATAGTTGTGACCCTCAAAACTGTGTTTCCACAAGATGGACAAAGAAATGAACAAATATGTTTTTATCATTTGTTATGACACGTATAGATACTTCCTTGGATGATTCAATGAAAGAGTCATTTGATAAGGAAATACATTTGTTTATGAAAAATGAGGATGTACACAATCATAACAAGTGTTTAATAAGAAACGTGTTCTCCCATTATAGATAGTATTGCTACAACAATAAGAAACAAATATTTTGTTTAAAGAGATGAAGAATACTTGGAACATGAATTACTTATAGTTGTGGAGCAAGGGTAATGTTCACATCGAACATATGGATTGATGCAGGACTTTTTAATGTTGCTCGTAGAGTTATACAACAAATTGCATATAACAAGGAAGTTCACCTCTAGAACCACCCACATATGTTTTAGTGAGATTTTATAATTATATAAGGGTTTCATGGGATTAATAATTCCCTCAAGTTGTTCCTATTACGCTTACCAAAAGAGGTGATAAAAAAACTTCCGTTGAAATTGGATTGGGGATTAACAATCCATAAGTCACAAGGATTGACATTGTAGAAGGCTATGATTAATATTGGAAATCAAGAGAGGTAGGGTATGACATTTATAGAAATATCTTGAGTTAAATATTTGGTATGTCCTCGATTTCAACCTCCCTTTCTATATGATCGATATGAAAATATGCCAAAACTACCTGGTGTAAAGATAAGAAAAGATGAAAAAGATATATTGAGATTAATCGCAATTAAAACTATCTATTGATTATATATGTGATACTAATTCCTTATCATGTAATTTATTCACTACAATATAATTGTCACTCTCTTTGAAACTTAACTAATGAATATATATATATATATATATATATACAACTCATTCTTATAATATAATTGTCTCTTTGTTTACAACTTAACTGATGAATATAATGAATATATGCAACTTAACTTATTCATTAAAATATAATTGTCTCTATGTTTGCAACTTAATTACATAATGTTGATCAAATTCAATTTTCATGCCATCTCCCATGACTAGAACCAACTTAGATACAAATCCTAGGCTCTATCAAGCATCGAGAGGGATCAAATCTCTTGAAGTGAAAACCTCTCCTTAGGTATTGCACTCAAAAAGATGACATGATAACATGAGGATAGGTTTGCACCTCAAGAAATTTGATCCCTATCGGTGCTTGATAGAGTCTAGGATTTGGATATATGTTGGCATGAATAAATGTTTATATTTAACTATATTGTTTTAAAAAATTCATAAACATAATCCTATCCTTACTAAAATTAAAAATATGATAAAGAAATGAAGAAAAAATAATAATAAACAAAAATAATTCATCTTATAACCTAACCATTACTAAAAATAATGTTAAAAATCCTCTCACAATAAATACGAAAAAACCAATTAAAAACCTTAAATTAATGTTTATAGAGTAACCTAATCATATATAAAGTAGGTGTATATTAATGTATATTTCAAAATAATAAAACATTGAAACTCAATTAACCTTTATAGAGGAAACCTAAGCATATATAAATGTAATGCATTTGCACACTACATTACATCCAACATAATTCGTAGTGTACCCATACATTACTGCATAGCTACATAGATAAAAGAAATCGTAGCTTAAAACAGTCATAGAGCGTTATACAGGATCTATAATCAGAAGAAAAAATAATTGAAAAAATTAAAGAATTAACAATGAGTCTCAACAAACTCAATACTATGGAAGTGTAGTTAATTATAGGTTAACTTTCTTGATTATTGATTAAAATGTGCTAAACAATTAATAAATTAATTGTTGCAAGAGTCCAATGGTTCATTTCTATCTTCCCAACTTTCATATGCCTTTTCTACACTTCCCACATCGAGATATAGAAGTCGAAACTGACTAAAAAGTATTAACAGCGACCCACCTGAATTATCAATCCCAATGTTGGCACACCGAAATTTGGAATTCATAATTTAGCACACATTTTTTACACATTAAAACTAGTATTCAGGCGTCGATGTTCCGACCTTAGAACTTGTGTTCCCCAACGTCAAAACTTGGACATCGACATCAAATGGAACTCCATTCCCAATTGACATGTTGATATTGATGTCAGCACCTTTGCATCAAAACCTTGGTATTAACATGAAACAACAAAAGTATTTAATATTTGGATTCTAACATCGGCACGTCAGCATCAGCACATTGGCACATCGACACTCTAGTAAATAGAAGTTAACTTAGTCGATTCCAAAGGATTAACACTTAGTGGTTATAGGAAAATGTCTAAGGTAGGAAAAGGGTCTAAAAACCAACAGTTTTTTAACTCAACACGGTACTTCAACTTACAAAAATTCAACATCTCCATAAACTATAGTTAATCATCCCATTACTTTCCGCAATTGGAAATTTTAACAATACTTCTCGCAAGAAAATTATTATTCTATAAAGGAATGAATTCATCAGACTGGGATTCTTAAGACTCCAACATGGTTTCAGTACCAAGATAACCATCATGGTTCCTCTGCAAAAATTCATTTCATAAGACAGGATTTTACTTACCTCAGTAATATTAGTACAAATGTCAATAAACTAGAAAAAACAAGAACTTCATGAATATTACAATGATGTCCTACATGCTTCTTTTTCATTTAAATCTACATGAAAGGATCATACGAACACTGGTATTTTGATAAATTCTATAACAATTGACTAACACAGAGAATATGCTAACAAGAATGTTCAAGCCATAACACTCAATAGTTATGCAAGCATTCATAAAATCTTAAGGCATTTTGCCCCTTTAGTCAATCTATTACAATTGGGAAAACAAAAGCATGCTACGGCCATTAAATCCAGTTAGTAATTCCTAAAGCATCTCAATAGTTATAAAATAGAGTATTTAATTAACTATGTGACCCAGATAAGCTTTCAAGTAGGGATGCATCCCTGAACATCATACAGTTTGTTTAACTAGTGATCATATCAATTCAAAAAAACCATAAGGTTATGAAATTGCATTTCAATTTTAACCCTTTAACTCATTGTAACTATAATTCTACAATCAATTAGGATTTCAATAGAATCACTGCAATTATTTCAATTCCATTCCATACATGAAAAAATAAACAGGAATTATAAACCTCATTTCAAGTATGAATCAACATTATAGCATAACATCAAATGCTTCAGTAATTCAATATTTATATGAAAACAAAAGAGTTAGGAAACTAACTACGTGTGAGGAACGGTCCACCCAACCATAGGGAATTCTGCTCATTTATCTCTCAGCAAAAAACCACCCTCAAGCTGATACCCAATCATTAACCAATAAGGTTTCTCACCAACCCCATAAATTTTCTCTCAATGATTTAACACTAGGAAATCAAGATCATTGGTTTACAACCATTTCCATGCCAAACGGTGCATTCCACCTTCTAAGCTTCGTTCTGTCAACACTATAGTGAGACACATAACTGCTCAAAGTGCTCAGAATTCCACTAAGTAAATTCCATACACCGTTTTCCATTTCATTGGGACATCCAAAGGCAAAAATGGTTACATTTTAGTAGACAATGTTTCTTAATCAGGGTTATAGGTTCAATAATTTTAGTTCAAATAGATTTAGTAAACTAGTTTTGCTTGGCCACTTTTCCTTGGACAGGGACCGGTTTTTCTCTCTCCTTCCCACCACTGAACCCATTCTCCCTCTTCAAGTCATGACAATTCTCTTTTAGACTGAATGAGTTGTTCACTTTTCTTTGCATATGTTTTCCAAGGCACATGGTCTCTCCCCACCAGTCGTGCCTTTCCTTTTTTTAACATTTAATTAAAATTATTAATCACACTTAAGCCCCATCTTAAAATTAAACAAGTATTTAAGCTAATCCAAATGGATTAAGGTTCAATCATGGCTTAAGGTTCAATCATGGCTTAAGGTTAAGGTTATAACAGAGTTTCCCAACTAGGACATTTCTAAACACCATTTCCACCTTTGGTGAATACCTGGGTACCTTATCACTTCAACATTCCATCTCCTCGTAGTTATTTGTTAATTTTATATTAATAAAGCAAAATACAAAATGTGTTATCCTCTTAGAATATCATTGTCAATAATTACATTTGGACCCAATCAAACTAGGGGTCTAGTCCAAGGGTGTTACAATAAACTAAGTGTATATTAATGCATATTTCAAAATAATCTACATTGCAACTTATGTTCATGTCAAATATTTGAATGCTATGATATCACAATTGCATTTTAGAAGACATCTCCTCAATAAGGTCCCACATAATCGCATATTTTTGCATTAATGTTTTATTCAGCATGCATTAGTGACTTAGATCTTTTGCTATGTAAAATTACAAAGAATGTGTACTCGATGATGACTAATATCAAAGAAGGTAAAGTTATTGCAAACTTGAGATATTTTATAAAGTCAATAGGATATAATGAACATTGTCTTATTTGATTAAATATTATAGGGAAAATGAATCACTCTTTCAATAAAATCATAATAACCTATTAGAAAATTGGCATATTATTTTGTTTTACATATTTGTTTAATGTGTAATATTATATTAAAATATATTTTTAATTAAAAATTATATATGGAATATTCCATATCATCATTCAACATTTTGTCTATCGATGTTGTACTGTAATTTTGCTTAAGTCACTTAGAGATCAAAAAGTGTTTTCCAACATCCTAAAATTGTTTCTTTTTTATGTTTGGATGGCATCACCAATGTTGGAATTTACACCCAAAAATATAGTAGTGACCTTATTCCTAGCTTCTATAGTACTTAAAGAAAAATACTTTTATTCTTCAAAAATAAATAAAAATACACATATATAACTCACTAGGTCAAAGGTTCTTTTGCATCAATTTATTCTCTTGGTTTCCTCTCTTCTTGGTCACCTTGTCTATGGTTAACTCTTTATGGGTTATTTTCATAGGTAGGGACCAAATCATGATAACTTCTTCCTAGATGAGACCAATGGCCATTCCCCTTCCTCATTTCCTCTTACCTAGGAAGTTGGTATTGGTTATAACGTGTTTTAGATTACAACTACAATATCACTTCCTCAACTATCTCCTCTAACATATCCTACCTCTCACCTCTTTCCTTTGTTAGTTTCATCCTAGTGTCATCATGTCTCATATTTGACCTTCGTTGATGTCATCCTAGATTGACCTACTCTCACATATTTCCTGTATTATTTCAATTCTAGTGTCCTCACCTCTCACCTATTTCATTTGATAGTTATTCCCATGCACTGTCACCAATAGACATCCTCTCTTCTCTTGCCTCACTCACTTACTATCCATCCCAAGGAGTTGGCATCACCCCCCCCCCATTCTCAATCCAATCCTAATAACTATGTTGTACGTATATAGCTTGATTTGGCATTCAGTTTAACAAGCTCATATATTTCGTACACCTTAGCAACCTCCCACACCATTAGCACCTGTGTTGATGTAAGTACAGGAATTGTATTTCTAACTCCTCCCCCTTTCCTTTTCCATTTCATTTATAATTATTTATTTACATTAATTATATCTTACTAGAATTCCCATGTGGGAACTAGGCTCTCTTTTCTAATATGGAAAGTCACCCAAAAATGACCTCATACATTGCATACTTGCACTTCAGTAACTACATGTATCATTCCATTATTTGTGCTTTCATTTCATTTCAACATTTACTCTCATAATGTAGTTGTTATTCTACTTTTATGGTATATTTCATCTTATCTAACTCCATTTCCTAAAGTGTAGCTCCATTTTGTGTCTCTAAAATGGCATGAAGAAGTGCCTTGTTCTCCTCTATATAGATTATTGTAGGAATGGAGTATAGCCTTTCCTTTAATGAGATCAGGGTTTCTAGAGGGCCTTTTGTGTACAATTATTGGAAGTGATCATAGGAACCTTTGCAGATGTTATTAAATTAGTATCCTAACTCCCATTGAATAACCCAATCTCTAAGACATGATTGTGGATGCATATAGTGTTGGCTTGCTTGTGAAATAATTTGGTGCTCATGTCACCTAGTTTGAACCATGAACTACAAGCATTCAACCTCCAATATGTTGATTATGCAACATCAAGAATCATTCTCCAAAATTGCGAGTAATATCAAGTCAGGTTTCTTAGTCATATCAAATCCTATGTATCCTCATATGATTGAGGTGGTGATATTGTATTTTAAATATTGTGGAAAATATCAAGTTGAGTCTTGTGAGTATTATCAAGACTAGACTTGTGATTAATATCAAGTCAATTATTCTCATAGAAGGTACGCTATGACAATGGATCTCCAATTGTAGAGATGATCTTGTATTGTATCAAGAACATGGACCTCCATTTGTTGAGGTGGTTATACTATGTGATATATTGCTAGTCATGGTCATTGACTGCTATAAGTCTCCTTTAAGGATTAGCTAACTTTGGAATGAATTACTTTAGAATATGACTATATGGCCCAGGGTAATATATATGATCATCAGTATGCATGGAATAATTATTCTAAGTATGATATGATAAGATGGATAAATAATACACATATGGACCATGCATTAATTAATTACTGATAAAGTGATAAAGCATAGAGAAATAGAATTTGATTTGCCCATGAAAATGTCTGAGTGAACTCAAGTTGTAAATCTTAAATAAAATATGAATACCTCAATCAATGGCTTAGTCAAAGCATTAGTTGAATTATTAATGAATGTAATCAATTAAGTAAAGAAGAGATTAATGTTCATCAATTAGCATGCATTAGTTAACTAAAAAGATCCATGAAAAAGTTAATAATAGAAATTGTGCATGGATCGCACTAAGAGTGAAGCATTGATGACACTTAAGTTAGCATGTTAACTAAGTGATCGAAAGTCAGTTAATGATTGAGTTCAATTCAATCAGTTTACATTAATTTCAATCAGTTAACATTTAGTTCAAGTCAGTTAACATTCAGTTCAATTCAGTTAACATTTAGTTCAAGTAAAGTTAACATTCAATTCAAGTTAGTTAACATTCAGCTTAAGTAAGTTAACATCCAACTCAAGTCAGTTAACATTCATCTCAAGTTAACATTCAATTCAATTCAGTTAACATTTAGTTCAAGTTAGTTAACATTTATTTCAAGTCAGTTCACTTTCATTTCAAGGAAGTGAACATTCAGTTAAAGCTAATTGAGGAAAAGAAGGGTGCTAGTGTTTGCATGGAGGGAGTTGTAGTTAGATCCTACTTGTGAATTCACTATGTGGTGCTATCAGTGTGTTTATATAGCCTCCTATGTGCTACCTTCTGCATGTTAGGGATTTTGTCTTGTTATTAATATGTTAGCCATATGGAAAGTCCAATAAAGTTGCATACAATTATTTTTGTAGGGTTACATTGGATCTCTCTTCTCTATTGTTGTGGTGATATCTCTTATCAGTAATATGCTTATGTGTTGTAAACCAATCTCTACAAATATATCTATCATACTCAAATAATTGTTCGGTTTTTCATCCTCCGTGTTTGGAGGGTTTTTCCAAGGTCACATCTTGTCTCTCATCGTTTATTGATTTATATGGCTTATTTGTGGAGCTGATTTATATGGATGATTTGTGTGGATGATATATTTATGAGATTCACATGTGGTTGATTTATGAGATACATATTTGTTGAAATTGATTGATAAAAAAATTTAAGTTCAAGCTTCTCTGATTTTGTCCATACATCAACATGGTATTAGAGCATATGGCATGAAAGAGCTTAGTTTTGTGTAGAAAATGATTGCAGACATGACATCAATATATGTTCGATTGAAAGACCGACTTGAAGGCACATCAAACTTCAACACGAGGAAAGAGATGGCGTTGAATACTCTTGAAGATCATGATCTTGAATCATTCATGACCACTGTAGTAAAGGATCCTACCACCAATTAAGGGTGAATCAACTTCAATAAGAATCAAGCAAATGAGAAACATATCATCTTTGATTCTATTAAGGACAATATCATGTCCATGATCATTCTGTTGAAGACCGCAAAGGAGTGTTTTGATAAACTCACCAATATTTTCAAGAAGAAGGCCTCGAGTCAAGAAGAGGGGCGCATCGAAAGCAAGGTTTTTTACAATAAAGAGGAGAATATTGTCCTAGCAGAAAGAATGAATAAAGGGATAAAGTATTTCATTACAAAGAATTTCTTCCATGCAAGTGAATAAAGAAGAACTCTAGTTTTCTCCACAAGGGTGTAGATATCAAGAGGGAGCCCACACAAATCGATAAAAATTAACTCATTTATATTTTGATTGTTTATGATGTTATAAATAAGATCTAAAGGTTTTTTAAAATGCTTCATGACTATCATATAGAGATTTGTATTCCTAGACTTTGGAATTGTGTTGAGATATACATTATTGTTTGTCTTTTATTCGCATATTGTCGATCTCATGAGTCCATATTATGCGATATGATATAGGACTGATATATACTTATATCTTAAAATTTCCTTCATAAGACATGAGATAGAGGGTTGCATTCTTGCTTCATGGGTTGTGAACATAATATTGCATGATTGGTTATAATATATCATATAAAGGGCTTCATGCTTACTTCATGAGATATTAATATGGAGTTTCATATTTTCTTCATAAAATATGCATTTTTGAATTGATATATGACTAGTATAGGGTTGCAAAACATCACATAAGATATGAATGGGGTTATGTCAAAACATTGATTTAGTCTATGTACATAATTGTGTGAACCATTTCCAGATTGTTGAAAGTTTTCATGTGATTACATTTCTTGGTTATGTAATGTTATTAACCATTTGAATAATTTTTCTTGTAGGGAAAAACATATTCCCTGACCAACAATAAGAGAATGACATGGAGTCATTTGGATGGATGATCCTGAATAGAACCCCTAATTCTATTAAGAGAAATGTAAATACTCTTGAAGGTAATGTATATATCTTAATTATATTCATATATGTGTTATATATAGAGGAGCATAAGTCTCCATGATGGAGGAATCAAATTTATGATTCTCGCATCCTAGATGTTGAGAGGGAGAAGCTATGTTATAGATGATTTTACCACACCTAGTTGATCACATATGTATGGCCTTCCATGTCCCTCTGTGGACCCTATGGATGCCCTGTTCCCATATTATACTTTGATGTTCCAATATTACCCCCAAAAAACACATTTTTATGCCTATACACGACTGTTAAAGCCATACTCGCATGCATACGCAACTTTTAAGCCAAAACCCGTGCACGTCGAGAAATGTGCATGAAGACAAATATTTTTGGACTTTTCCTCATAGGGGTCTGAATAGCTTGACTCTTGGCCTTCCATATTCCTTGAAAATGTTCAGACTCGACCCTCCATTGCCTATTTGGAGTGCTATATATTGAGCCTCTTGGATACATTGAAGGAGGAGAAAATTGAGAGCAAGGAAACTATAGTCCATTGTTGCCTCACTTGTTATGCTTGATTTTGCATCCCTTTGTCCCTTTGGAGCACAAACTGCTGCTCTTCCCAAGCTTGCCTTTTCTTTGTGAGCTTGTCATTGAGAGATTGATGATTGAAGTGGTGGAGGCTCAGGTGGAGGACTTGGTTTCTCGGGTTCGAAGAAGTGCCGACAGAGGTTGTCACTATGGTATCTCTTTTTTTATTAATAGAAATATCCATTTCCTATCCAATACATGTGCATAAATATGAATATTGTATCCATGGATGTATTTATTTTCTTATACATGATTGATTATATATGCTAGAGTAGGCCTAAAACTTGAATATATAGCATGCTTGTCTTGTTTGTTGTTGTTGAGAGCGAATTGGGAATACAAGCATGATTGGAAAAGCTCAATAGGGATCTACATCAACTGTCCAAAATAAGGTACGATTCATATCCCTTAGTGTTAGATGTCTTTATTTCTCTTGCATATTGAAAAGGATTTATTTCTAGTGTCATTCATTCTATTATGGTACCCTCAATCCATAGGAAGTTTCTCTCCATAACAGAATCGACGACTCCATTGGGGAGGTTCCTTGTCTTTTATTTGGGGTTGGGTGCACAATGTGCTTGAATTTCTCTCTATTCTCTGAGTTTATGTGTCGGGTCTAGAAGAATGTTTTCCCTTTATTTTCTGGTTGAAGTAACTTTTGTCGTGGCCTATCATTTTACCCTCTTTTCCTTCCTGTACGTGAGTTTTCTCTTCACAGTTTCGTATACACACGATTTTCTTCTGAATTCCCGTGTATGTATGCAGGTTTTCTGCGAATAGTCATGTATGCTTTTGTTTTAAGGTTTATTTGGATGATTGGAAGTTGTTGGGTGAGTTTTGAATGTTGCTGAGTCTTCCTGGATGTTGTTGGTATTTGTATACTGCCTATGTTTCTTAACAAAGACCCTTTTTTATTTATTTTTCATTAGATATTGTTCTTGTCATCTTTTTCCTTTTTTCTTTTGGGATTATTGCATTAGGTATATTTTATCTTAGTGCATTTCTTGGTTGTTGTATGTGAGTTGTTCCAAGTTCTGAGAGTTGTAGATTCTTTCTGTTGCTTTTACTTCTCATTTATTTCAAAAAATACAAAATTATTTTATTTTTTACATATTTATGCATTGTTGCATCTTTGCACTTGCATCGTACTTGCATTAGGTTTGCTTACTGAATTTATAGTCAAGTTTCATTTAGGAATGATTCCATTATCATTTGAAGGAAGAACATGCATCTCATTTAGTGGCATAACCCATTTTTTCATTTAGACGAGATTGCACTTGGCATTCTTTGTTAGGTGTGCACATTTATTTCACTGCTGAGTCATAATACCATTAGTTGCACAGTCATTTCTCTTTGAGTAATCACAGCCATTAAAATCAATGCTTAAATTAAAATAAACTGCACATTTTTATTTGATAGCGTTGATCAACAAGATTAGGATTTAGAGCCTTGGAATAGTTCATTGTGAGTTAATTATCCAAGACTACTAAACAAACCAAGTAGGTGTTGGAGACATTTACCACCTTACACACTCATTTTGGTCAATTTGGCCTAGTTACACCACTATACTAAGTATTATTGGCTTAATTAACATCAATGGAGCATTAAATGTCATCAGCTAGATCGCACCCACGCCTACCTTTAGTCAAGGAGGATAACTTGTCCTTCTCCTACATTCGGGGAGGCTAACTGGAGCACTCTGGGGGTGATCTGAGTGATATTAATGCACCTAATTGCTAACTAATGGTTACAATCAGTTAAACAGGGCAGTGAAGGTGCCTCCCTTCATTAAATTGATTATTTAATGAACTGGAGTCAACAGGGGCACCTCCAACCACTTCTGATGCTCAGTTCCACTTCAGTTAACCTCATCGGGATTCATTGGAGTCATTGAAGCACTAGCACTTGATGGTTGGCTTGCTATGACATGTGCTTGATCTCTTTTAGTTGAGACTCAGTCATTTATTGCACTTCGACTTCAGTTCGGGCTCAGTGGAGTCAAGTAGGGTTTTGATCAGTGGTTAACTTGAGTGTTGACTATGGCTTACATTCAGTTAAGCTAGGAGTCACATATTCAATTCAAATGACCTCCTTAGGAATTCTAATTTCTTCTCATTCATGCTTGTAGCATGACATTGTAATGTAATTTCTCATTCTTTGTGTGAATATACAGAGCGGCTACTCATTCTATAGTCTGATTACACCATTTCATGAGTTATTTGTTGATTAATCTTTGATGAGATTGATGTTTAGTCCCTAGATCAATGTGCAATATTAATATGGTATCAGAGCTCACGGTGGGATGAAGCTCTATCTCTCAAAAACAAGCTTTTTGACAGATTTCTACATGAAAATTGAGCAATAGCTCAAAAATCCAGCACTGCACTAGAAGCCAAGGCTTACCACTTGATACCCCAAGTAAAGAACTTGTTAATCAAGCTTGCTTGATTGACTATGTTGGGTGTGATGAAATCCTAAAATGTGCAGGATGTCTGACCTTACATTGCCCTTTCTGTTGTGATTTTTAGGTTTTCTACAGGTGAAGCATTCGCTCTAGCAGATCCAAAATGGCCTCCTCAGTAGATATTTTGACTCCATACAATTTCCACTCATGGAAAGGTGACATGGAGATTCAGCTGTGCTCCAGAGGACTCTATAGAGTCACCATGGACACTAAAGATGAGCCTGGTTTTGCCATAGAAAAATCAAGATTCTTGAACAAGAAGGATGAAGCATTTGGTTTCTTGTGCCTCTATATTTCTCGGGATCTTCTTTTCCATATTGCGGGATTGAAGACTCCAAAAGAAATATGGGACAAATTGGAAACTCTATATGGAAAGCAAGATGACTTAATAGTTTACCAGCTCAAAAATGAATTAATGTCTCTCCATCCCTCCAATTTCGAGACTCTGAATGACTTTTCCACAAGGTTCAAGCACACTGTTTTACTCTTGAAGCAATGAAAAGTGGAGAAGGCGGATGATCAGCTCATCCTCGCCATACTCTCCAAAATTGGGGCTGATTATTAAGTTTTTGTTTCTACATTCCATGTAGGGAAGCTCACAACCCCTGGATGGAAGATGCCTACACTCAATGCCTTCATTGAGTCCCTAACAAGTGAACATGGAAAGCTTGTCTAGATGGGGATCATCAAATATTCCTGTAATCAAGCCCTCCTTGTCTCAGGGCCCAAAGATCTGAAGGGTAAAGGAAAGTAGTAGAAGAACCCAAAAACTAAATTTGATGCTCCTAAGCCTAGAGTTGAAATCCAGCAGCATGATGAGTCTTCCAACTCAAGGAAGAACAAAGGAAAAGGGCACCATGGCAAGGAAAAAGTCAAGTGTTCATACTGTAGGAAGGGATTCCACCCTGAACATGCCTGCATGAAGAAGAAGCTTGATGAAGCTACCTCTCTCCTTGAGAGAAATCACATCAATATTTCAGAAAGCTTCCGGAGGAGAGATCATCAAGATTGGGAACCACAACATGAAAAAACTCATGCCCTCATGGAAAGCACTTCGAAGACCAAAGCACTCTTGATTGATTCTGGAGCTTCAAACCACATGATGGATGAAAGAGACTCCTTTTCATCCCTGGAGACCAGCAAATCCATCCCCATCCACATGGGAGATGACTCCACCATCATTTCAGAAGGACAAGGTACTGTTGATCTTGAAAATGGTTTTTTTTCAAATGTGTTGTATGTACCGTCTCTGGCATCAAATATCCTTAGTGCCTATCAGATGACACATACTGGAGTTCCTAAGAGAGTTTCTTTCATCCCAAATGATTTTGAGATAATGGAGCTTGCATCCGGGAAACTCATTGCTAAAGGTCTTGCAAACCATCATGGAAGAGCCTATGAGTTCTCCCACTTTGTGCCTGATGCAAAGCCCACCGTTCTGCTAACTCATGGAAATGAGGTTAGTATGTTGTGGCATGAAAGGTTTGGCCATATAAATTTCAAATATTTGCAGCAATTACAGAAAAAATCCATGGTTGAAGGCTTCCCGGTCATCAAGGAAACCACTAGAAATTACAAGGGCTGTGTGATTGGAAAACACCATGAGCACAAGTTCGATCGGGGGAAGGAAAACCGAGCTACATGAATATTGGGGCTGATACATTCTGATATCAGCAGTCCAATTCCTATCACATCCATGAATGGATCAAGGTATCTTCTTACTTTTATTGATGATTTTTCAAGGTACACATGGGTCTTCTTTCTCAAAAAGAAGTCTGAAGTATGTGAAAAAAATTCTGAATTGAAGGCCTTGATTGAAAATGCCTCTGGGCTTAAGATCAAGATATTGAGATATGATAATGGAGGGGAGTATGTCAGTAATTATTTTCTACAAATATTCTCCCAAATTGGTTTTCAGGTCCAACATTCAATTCCCTACACTCCCCAGCATAACGGAGTAGCGGAAAGGAAGAATCAGTCTCTCAAGGAGATGACCACCTGTATGTTGGAATCTAAGAAGCTTGATGCAAATTTGTGGGCTAAAGACATGCATGCTACAGCATACATTCAGAACAGGGTTCCACACTCATTCATGAAATGGAACCCCCCTTTCTAAGCATACTTCGGACACAAACTGGATGTGTCGAACTTGCGGGTGTTTGGGTCCACTGCATGGACCTGGATTCCACTTGATAAAAGAAGGGCTTTGCAACCGCAAAGAATAGAATGTTTGTTTATTGGGTATACTGATGAATATAAAGGTTTCAATCTTCTTGATATCAAAACCAAACAGATCATCATCGAGAGAAGTGTCAAATTCGATGAGCCTCTTCAGGAGGTGGAACTAGTGAAGGAGAAAACTGCTAAATTTCCTTCCTATTCTACTGAATATTTGGATGATGAAATTGGGGGTGATGACCCTGATTTGGATCCTCTGATTTTTTATATCAATGTGCAGCAATCATCAAATTCTCAATCAGAACCTGAAGTGTAAAATCATCTTCCCACATGAGCCCGACAGACACTCTCCTCCGCAGGAGATAACATTGGAAATTCAGATGATCCAAGGAGAACCCAGTCTAATTTCCAAAGAGAAGGTATTGCACTCTCTTGTACTATTAGTTTGCTGTTTGAAACTTGATATTTGATTATTAGTTCAAATCCAAAATCCTACTACCATGCTCGGAAGGATCCAAGATGGCAAGTTTCCATGAATGAAGAGATGAATTCTCTTAAGAAAAACACTACTTGGGAGCTAGTTTCTCTTCCTCCGGGAAGGAAATTGGTTGAATGTAAGTGGGTGTTTCAGACCAAGGTTGCTGCTGATGAAAGCACCTGAAAATATAAGGCAAAAGGTTTCTCTCAGGTCCAAGGTTTGGACTACCATGAGACTTTTGCACCGGTTGCAAAAATGGACTCCATCCTCCTAGTTTTGGCAATTTCAACATCTAAGCACTAGGAAGTGCATCATATGGATGTTAAGTCAGTCTTTCTACATGGATATATTCATGAGGAGATATACATGAAGCATCCTGAGGGATACATCACTGATCCATATTTGGTTTGCAAGCTAAAGAAGTCACTATACGGGTTAAAACAGGCCCCAAGAGAGTGGTATTCCAAGATGGATGCCTTCCTTCTCTCGCAAAACTTCTAAAGGTGTAGATCAGATCCAAATGTGTATTTATAGAAGTCTGGTGGTCATATTATTATTATTGTTTTATATTTTGATGACTTACTGATCACAGGTAGCACAGTTGCCTCCATTTCAACCATCAAAACTGCTCTCCACAATGCCTTTGAAATGAGTGATTTGGGGCTCCTAAAACAATTTCGGGGGCTCGAAATTGAGCAAAATTATGATGGGATTATGGTCACTCAGTCCAAATACATTTCAGAACTATTATTCAAGTTTAACATGGCTGATTTTAGGCCTACACCATTCCCTTTCCTTTTAGGGATCAACCTTGAAGAAGGAAAAAGCACACCTCCCATGGGCTGCACTGTCTATCGACAGCTAATTGGTAGCTTGTTGTACTTGACACATTCTCGGCATGATATCTATTATTCTATGAATGATGTATCAAGATACATGCAGTAGCATCATGATATTCATTAGAAGGCATCCAAGAGGATCCTCCAGTATATTCAGGGAACCAGGACCTACGGCATTCACTATGTTGCAGACTCCGAGCTAGAGTTGGTTGGATACACAGATTCTAATTGAGCGAGTGATTATATTGATCGAAAGTCTACTTTTGGATATGTATTCATGTTTGGTGGTCACCCCATTTGCTGGTCTAGTAGAAATTAGGCTGCCATAGCACTATTTGTAGCAAAGGTCGAGTATCAAGGAGTGGTAAATGCTTGCATCCAAGCAGTTTGGTTGCAAGGCATTCTTTCATAGTTTGATCTTGGTAGTACTTTGTCCACTGTCCTCTTTTGTGACAATAAAAGTGCTATTAATATTTCCACATATCCAGTTTCCAGGAAGAGGACCAAGCATGTAGATATCCACATGCACTATATCAGAGAGCTAGTGCATGACAGGACCATCATTCTGTAATACTGCCCGACTGATGAGCAGATTGCAGACATCTTCACCAAGAAATTTTAGAAAATAAGTTCACTTACCTTCGTTCATTGTTGGGGGTGAGTTCATCAGGGTGATTCAGAATACTTTCAGTGTTCATCTTGAGGGGGGGGTTTCCCACTGGTTTTTCCCTGTTTTCTGCACTTAGTTTATTTTTTAGCATTGTTTCAGTTTCAGCATTGTACAAGGTGACCTAGGGCCTTAGTTTTCGGGGCCCTAGCATTTTATGCATTTATTTTTTCTAAATCCTCCTGAGTATAGATTAAGGGGGGGTGTTGGAGACATTTACCACCTTACACACTCACTTTGGTCAATTTGTCCTAGTTACACCACTATCCTAAGTATTATTGGATTAATTAACATCAGTGGAGCATTAAATGTCATTAGCTAGATCACATCCACGCCTACCTTCAGTCAAGGAGGCTAACTTAGCCTTCTCCTACATTCGAGGAGGCTAACTGGAGCACTCTGGGGGTGATCTAAGTGATATTAATGCACCTAATTGCTAACTGATGGTTACAATCAGTTAAACGGGGCAGTGAAGGTGCCTCCCTTCATTAAATTGATTATTTAATGATTATTTAATGAACTAGAGTCAACAAGGGCACCTCCAACCACTTCTGATGTTCAGTTCCACTTCAATTAACCTCATCGGGGTTCATTGGAGTCATTGAAGCACTAGAACTTGATGGTTGGCTTGCTATGACATGTGTCTGATCTCTTTTAGTTAAGACTCGGTCATTTATTGCACTCCAACTTCAGTTAGGGCTCAGTGGAGTCAATTAGGGTTTCAATTAGTGGTTAACTTGAGTGTTGACTGTGGCTTACATTCAGTTACGCTAGACTCACTCATTCAATTCGAATGACCTCCTTAGGAATTCGAATTGCTTCTCATTCATGCTTGTAGCATGACATTGTAATGTATTTTCTCATTCTTTGTGTGAATATACAGAGCAGCTACTCATTTTGTAGTCCGATTACACCATTTCATGAGTTATTTGTTGATTAATCTTTGATGAGATTGATGTTTAGTCCCTAGATCAATGTGCAAGATTAATAGCAGGTGTCTGTCCAGGTGAGAGAGTTAAATCCTTGGTATAATTAGTGTTTCTTAGGAGGATCCTCTTACACAGGATTTAAGCATGAGGTAGCGGACACGATTGTGGTTGGGATAGCCCTTGGCCACTTTCTATGGGCGTCGAAGATATTTCCAGGATTGTATTCGTATCTGGGGTATTTTGAGGTATCGGTTGGTGCTTTCAAGCTTTGGGATTTGCTGCCCTTCCCATACGGTCGATCCCACCTATGACTGTCTGCCTGAGCATTGGTTATATTGGGGTGACCTTAATTGCCTTACCTAGGTATTGCAGGGGGTACTTGCAGAGGTTATTCTGTGAGTGTCCTAGCTAGGTAAGGGTCAAGCAACACAGTCTTTTTATGTTTTGAAGCTAAGGGCCACTATAATTGGTTACACGCCTCTGCTTGTAGTGTATGGGAGTCTCAAGCCTCTCCTAGGTGTGACATACCTACTGCATTCGGGAGATCACATATCCTCCCCTTGGTTTTCTTGTATTTTGGCTGTAGATTTTCTTAGGAGTGTGCTTTGTGTACACTAGATTACTTTAGAGGATGTAATTAGTTTGAATATTTTTCCTTTTTTTGATTCATAGTGGATTTAGGTGCAGCTCCCCGTCGTTCTCATCATTTTAGCAGGTCTTTAACCTTCTACATATCCTCCTCCTTTGGGAGAGAGAGACTCACAGTCTAGGTAGATTGATACTCACTTTGATTCACACACATATCTCACCATGAGTCATATGTCTGAGGTTCTGGAAGGTTCCCCTTATCCATCCCTAGAGGGGGAGACTTTACCTGAAAGATTGTATGGGACTCCAAAAGATCCTAACTACTTTGTGGCTGGGACATCACATGATGTACTATCACAATTTCTAGACTACATAAACTCAGACCATCGGTATTGATCACATATTCCAAGCAGTGAGACTCACCATGTACCCGTTAGCACTAGCACATTTAGGTATGGCATGCTAGACCTTATAGAGACCGGTCTGGCACCCAATGTCAGATCGGGTGTTGAACCTAGTGATGCGTAGACCTGGTGATGCACGAACCTGGTGAAGCACCTGGGGGCATTTCCATTCCTTTCCATGCGGATAGGTTTGGTAATAGTAACATTGCACCTTCTACCCCTATGGTGGCAGGACCTTCACACACGCTACCTAGGCTTAGTACTGGTGTTCCCATCCATGGAACTAACCCTAGACATGTGATTATTTGGGGCACAAGCTATATCCCTTCCCATATTCCATCATCTTCAACAACAGTTCCTTCAAATGTGTTTCTCATGACACATCCTCCTCCTAACTCACATGATCCTTCAGACCAGAGTACTACTGCTAGTCATGTTATTCCCATGTCTTCTCACACCGTAACGTCACAAGGCTATGTGCCTCCTTATGTGTCAGCAGGTTATGTACCATCTTACGGTCCAACTTATACACCTTATGGGTCTGGGTATCAACCCGCTTATCAATCTCACAACTATGGCTTCGTATCACCCCAATCTCAAGGTAATATGAACTATAACATCCCCATGCAACCTTATATGAGTCAATCGAGAGGAGGTTACTATCCCACTAGCCAAGGGAATGGGGTTTACAACAATCAGGCCTACATGAACCAGTATTATGAGGGAGCATGGAACCAAATGGCTCATCCTAGGCTCCCTTTCCTTGCGACGTTAAATTTACCTGACTTACTGATATTGACTAATTATCCGGTATCTCATAATCCAACATGGTCAGTTGTTACTCCCAAGATTCCTTTGGACATTCCAAAATTGGAAGGTAAGACTGGTGAGCACGTTACAACTTTGCTCCTATGGTGCTCTTAGAATTCATTGAATCATGATTTTGTTCATTTAAGACTATTTCAACGCACCCTCATGGGTCTTGCGGCGAAGTGGTATTTAGAGTTGTCTTAGGGCACATATCGGTCCTTTAATGACTTAGCCATGACTTTTCTCAATCACTTTTAGCTACTCGTGCATTACGATGTCGGTACTGAACTCTTGTCAACATTTTGGTAGGATAAATCCACCCTTATCTCTAATCACATTCAAGTGTGGCATAGACGAAAGCGACTGTTTAAGGCTCACATTCCACTAGAGTTTCTCTTGGAGTGGTTCCTCAAATCCTTATTCCTCTCCACATCCGTAGTGCAGAATGAGGAACAGGATATTTTTTGAGCTCGACACTTAGACTTGATTTATGCTCATTCTTTGATTTTGTATGAGATTATTTTGAATGCACCATGATCCAATTTCGATTCGAAGTTCAAACCTGGGCCACATGTCGATGGAATTGTTGGCTCTACAAGTGCTAAACCTGTAGACTCGGTTACAAACCAAATGAATAAGTTTTCTATTAACCAGCCTTTGTTAGGACAAGCTACGACTTCATCTCATCCCACTCAAATGGTGGATGTACTTTATGTGTAATCGTTGAACCAGAAGGATAACCAACAACCCAGACAAAATAAGAAGAAAGGTAGAAACAACAGAAAGGGTGGGAATAGGAATGGAAATGCTAATAATGACAATAAAAATGGTAATGTTGGGGGGACAAGAAACCTAAACGTAAGGTTAATTTTCCTTACAAGCTTTGTGGGGACAATCAGCTCACTCACTTGTTCCCTCGTATAGAAGACACCTCAAATTTCATCGCATAGAGTCCAACTGTGTTGACGGATCCTTTATCGCAAAACCAAAATATGAACTCGAGGACCGTTGACCTTGGAAGTGCTTCTGGTGGGACTCAAAACCTGTCAAACACGGTAATTGGCCATGGTTGCATCAACATGATTTCTGCCAAAAATGTTGTGACATGTTCTAAGGATTATGGTACGTCGCAACCTGACCTAGGAAAAGAACCTGATCCACCCGAGAGCCCTTTGCGTATTGAGAAACCTATTGACAAGACTGAAGCTTTGCCTTTCATTCCTAAGGGAGTCTTAAAGAATTTGGGGAACAATCCTAATGCCCAAGCTATAAATAACTATTATGTTGTCAATGATTTGGGCCAAACTCCTTATGCGATGTCTGCTTTAGAAGTTCTTCAAACTTTCCCTTATCTAAGGGAATCCTTATTATCTGTTCTTGGGTCTGTTGATGGGAGTTCTTCCACAACGATTAAATTTGAAACTCATGGAGTCCAACCTCACTTTCCTTCCTATGTGTCTCTTGTAGTACATGTAGAGTATCTAAACAACACCATCAAGCACACACTGATTGATGAAGGCGTTGCGGCTTCTGTGATGTCTTTAGCTTCTTGAAAAGGCTTGGGTTATCCTACATTGTCAAAGTATGGAACCATGTTGACTGAGTTTGATGGAAGATATTTTCGCCGCATGGTATACTTCCTTTCCTTGAGGTCCAATTGGGGGGGAAGACCGTAGCGATCGAGGTTGAGGCAGTTGATGTGCCCCTTGACTATAATATTTTACTAGGAAATAACTAGATTTATAACATGCAAGTTGTTGCGTCGTCTCTCTTTTGGGTAGTTTGTTTTCCGTCAGATGGGAGGATTGTTACGATCGACCAAAAATCTTTTAATAATTCTAGTATGAAAGCATCATTGGGAGATACTATCCCGATCATTGATCATTCTCAGTCGGCAACTGAGAATATTGGGGTGGGCATGTATCCTTCATTGATGGGAACTTTTAATTTTCCCGCACCCATTCTTATGATAGGGTCTAGTCTTGGTAGAGCTTCTTCATTGTTGAGTTTGATTCCTTTTCATACTTTGTATATGGAGGATCCTTGGACTCTCCCTTCTCTAGGTATTTCTAATGAATTCTCTCGATATTCCAAGATGGACATGCCATTTTCTACAGCTTTGGTGGCTTATCAAGCTAATCTTGGTCCTGTTGTAGATCCTAGTCCTTCCTCTTTGCGGATGGAGGAGGAGGACCCTTATGCACTACATGCTTGGGCGGTTGCATCATCTCACTCACATGACTGCTTAGATGAATTTTTTCCAATGGATGAGGCTATTCTCGAAGCTATGTCTGGTTTAGAACAAACTTCGGGAGAGTTGCATCATAGATATTATTTTCTTCCTAAGATTGATCGTGTGGAGTGTGATGACTATAGGGAAATTCTGAGCGAGAAATTTGGTAGGCCTGTGGTCCCATTAGGCTCTTGTAGTTAGTATGCTGAAGGGAACATGGTCAGCTTGTCACCTACTATACCTATCAACATTTCTCTCATTCCTGGTAAGGTTGAGAATGTGTACATTGGGGTGGATTGTTCCCCCGATGAGATTTAAACATACACCAATATTTTTAAAGAATTTCAAGATGTTTTCGCTTGGTCATATGAGGAGATGCCAAGAATTGACCCTCGCATTGTCGAACATGAAATTAAAACCTATTTGGATGCTAAACCTGTTCGACAACGTTTGTGTGCGATGAATCCTAGGAAAGCAACCATTATTAAGGAAGAGATAGAGAAGCTTCTTAAGGTTACTTTCATCTATCCCATTCCCTTGACTGAATGAGTGTCAAATCCCATTCCGGTTGACAAGAAGCAAGGAACAATTTGTGTATGCATTGGTTTCAGAGACTTGAACTGATCATGTCCTAAGGATAACTTCCCCACACCATTTATTGATCATATTTTGGATGACTATGCAGGGAGTGAAGTTTTTTCCTTTATGGATGTCTTTTCATGATATAATCAGATCCAGATTAAACCCGAGGATCAACATAAAACTACTTTCATTTGTCCTTTGGGTACGTTTGCATATCTAAAAATTTCCTTCAGCCTTAAAAATGCCGGAGATACTTTTTGACGAGCTATGACCTTCGCATTTAATGACCTTAAAAGCATAATCGAAGTTTATCTTGATGACTTAGTTGATCACTCTCATTTGAGGGTGCGTCATCCTGATCATCTTCATTTGGTTTTCAAAATATGTCGTCGTTATCAAATTCGGTTAAATCCTCATAAGTGCATCTTTTGCATGAGGGTTGGTCGCTTACTAGGGTTCATCATTTTCGATGAGGGCATTAGAGTCAATCCTTTGAAGGTTGAGGAAATACTTCAATTGTCTCACCCGCGTAATATTAGACATCTTCAATGTTTGCAAGGGATGGTGAACTTCTTGCAAAGATATGTGGTCAATTTTTCCAATTTAACTAAGGGTTTCATGCTCTTAGTGAATAAAGACACACCATTTATCTAGGATGAGCAAGCCCTGGAGTCTTTCGATGGTTTAAAGAAATCCTTGGCATCGACCCCCATGCTTACTCCACCTGACTATAGCCGTGACTTTTTGATATATGTGGTTGCATCTCAATAGATGATTGGTATGGTCTTGGTTCAAGAGGATGAGGAGCTCCATGATCATGTCATCTATTATCTTAGCCGAAAACTTATTGATGTGGAGCTACGTTACACTCATACTGAGAAGCTATCCCTAGCTACCATCCATGCGGTCCAACATTAGAGGCATTATATCCTTCATCGCCAAACTTTCTTTGTGGCTCACATTAATCCATTTCAATTTGTACTCACAAGAAGGATGATAGGAGGGAAGTATAATAAATGGATTGCGATATTTCAAGAATTTGATCTCGATTTTGCTTCGATGAAGTCGAATAGGTCATTAATTTTTGTTGAGCTCATATCTGATTTTCCTATTTTGGATGAAGGAAAGGTCCATGAGGACTCATTCATTGATGAGCACATCTTTCGCATTGCGACTATGGACCTATGGTATGGGGACATTATCATGTATTTGCAAACTTTGAAGGTTCCTTCTCACCTCTCGCAAGATGAACGTCGACGTCTATGTTATGTAGCGAAGAATTAGCTCATTGTTGATGACACTTTGTATCATTGTGGGGTTGATTCCATTTTGCGTCAGTGCTTAACCCATGAAGAGGTTGAGTCTGTCTTGAATTATTTCCACGGTGGGGCATGTGGTGGTCATTTATCTGGGATTTCTACAACTCAAAATATTTTGAGAGCGGGATATTTTTGGTCATCCATCTTTAAGGATTATGTTAATGCGGTCAAGAGGTGCCACCCTTTCCAGGTGTTTGCATGGAACATGTGCTCGCATATGTCCCCTTTACATCTAATTATCACCGTCGGTCCCTTCACTAAGTGGGGGGTTTTATTTATGGACTGCAACCCAGATTCAACTGGGGGGAATCATCCCATTATAGTGATTGTTGATTATTTCATGAAATGGGCATAGGCTATGCCCACAATCAAAGCCGACAGTGAGACAGCCGTGCATTTTGTATTCAATCAGATTATCATCAAGTTTGGTATCTCGAAGGAGTTTGTTACTGACCATGGCAGGAACTTTCAAAATAAGATGATGGATTATTTGTCTTTGAAGCTAGGGTATAAGCAAGAGCACTCTTCTTCTTACTATCCTCAAGCAAATGGACAAGTTGAAGTGGTGAACAAGTCACTTAATTCCATTCTCCAATGAACCATCATGCAAAGCAAGACCAATTGGCATATCATGTTATATCTTTCTTTGTGGGAATATTGAACCGCGGTTAAGATTGCCACCGGTTTTTTCCCATATCAGTTGGTGCATGGGGTGGAGTCGATTTTACCTATTGAACGTGAAATCCGTTCGTTGAAACTAGTCGTGGAGATTTTACCAAAGAATTTTGCATTAAAAGAACGTCTAGTCCACTTAGAGCAACTTGATGAGAAACATCGAGATGCTTTAGTAGCTCTTGAGGTTAATAAGTGTCGTGTTAAATCCCAGTACGATAAGTTTGTTCATCCTAGGAATTTTAGGGAAGGTGACTTGGTCGTTCTGTGGGATTAAGCTAGTGAACCGTTAGGGGTGAGAAAGTTCAAGCCTATGTGGTGTGGGCCTTACGTGGTTAAACGAGTATTATAGAAAGGTGCTGATGAGATGGTGGATTATGAAGGGACATCCTTGTCGGAGCCTAGAAATGGCCTCTCTCTCAAAAAATACTATGTGTAATTCTCATCCAGGGCTGATACTTTGTATATTATTGTACAGTTGCATAGTTTAGTTTTGGTTCCCTTATGGTGATCGAGTTGGTTGACTTTCTTCCGTTTGTTGTGGCAGATGTCGACAGAGTATTCAGTAAATGTAGGACTTTCTGATGGTGCCATCCACCACACTCAAAACTCAGCTTCGACTACCTGGGTGATTTATACTCCTACAGGTCAGGTTTTGTCTTCACGAGGTGTATGTTTACAGCCTTCATCGAACAATATTGTTGAGTATAGTGTCATAGTTGAGTTATTGCGTGATGTCATTTCACATGGTATTCAGTCTCTTGAGGTACATCTTGGCTCGCAGTTAGTGGTATTATAGTTAAATGGTTTGTATCATATTAGAGATCCGACTTTATTCTGAATATTCTTGAGATTAAGGTTGTTAGAACGATAGTTTGATAACATTGCATACATTCACATTACAAGAAATTTTAATCAAGTTGATGATTCATATGCAAATTGTGTGCTATATTGGCATTTGCTACACAGACATTAAAGCATGCACAACACATTTACACATGTAAATATAAATAACCGATCATCATAATTCATTTTCATTAAAATAGAGTCCAAAGCATGGTGTCATAATACATAATGTCATAATACAAAAATGGGGCTTATGAGCCACCAAAATATACTACACGGTTAACATAACAAAAATTTCATATAGTATTTTAAGCTTGTGGAGGGTTTTGGTCATGATAACTCACGACAGCTCTAGCTAGCCTTTAGAATAAGTGAACCCACATGCATGGTACTCCCACCACCTGTTGTTGCATGGCCTCAGGCAAGTCCTTGACTTGTGCCATGGGTACTCTATGTGTTAGGATAATGAATTTTGTATGGATGTTTTGGAGCATACGCTTTGCATCCATACCTATGATGGCATCACCCCTTCCCCTCTACCAATGATGAGGGAATTCATATGGTCGTCTAGGACCCACATCTGCAAGTATATGACCAAGTATCAATATATTTCATCACACCAAAAGCATGTCTTTTTTACTCCATTATATCAAAAAACAATAATAATTCAAAAACAAGTTTGAGTCTGGATTGTTACGTATGCCTCCATATGTGGATCCCAGTGGGATGGGCATATCAGGGTCTCCACTGAAGTCTATCCCCTCATAGAGTTATTCATCTATGGCAATGATTTTCCTGCGCCACCAAAGGAAGAAATCTGCTAGGTAGGGGTTGGCCACTCGTCCCCCTCCTAGTCATCACATCACATTCTCCTAGTGTAGCTGAGCTGTATCCTGAGCACCATGAGGAGTGATCTCCACTCTGAGCTTTTGCCCTGGTACTCGCTCAAAGAAAAAGGTACTCAAGATGTTAGTGAAGTCAAAGTTTCTTACCCTTCCCATCTTACAGTCTGTAAATTGATGTTTCATGTTTCCCAACAATGAGGCACTCCAATCATATATAGTAGGCCTCATGCATTCCACTACATAGTACATCAAATCGTCTAGATTCCTAATGGAGGGAGGTTAGTCCTAAAATCCTTCCAAGTACCAATAGTATGGCCTTCAGCCCTAGGTTCTGGATCGAGTTCGTTGGGATCTGACTCCCAACCTTTTCAGTATCGGGGAGGCAGTACACTACACTGTATTCCTCTATCATGAGGCCACCTCCTAACCCACAAGATCATAGGTTGACCACTTCCCCTCTGCGGGAGAGTCCTGTAATGAAGTATATATCCTCAACCTCTATGTTGAGGGGCATCCCATCCAGCTGAAATGTCTCCATGTCAGGATCCCAATAGTCTACTAGCATTTGGAGTAGTCTTGGTTTTTCCCTCAAGTTACTAAGACACCATAATTCATATAAATCACAAGCCATCAAAGCTTGTTGGGCCAGTAAATTGCATTGCACATCCCTATCAACATCTTAATGCTCTCGTTCACACCACTCAATAACCATCATGCCCAAGAAATTCAAAGTTGTATAAGTTTTCCTTTGAAAATGTCAAACACGGCCTTATACGTGACTATTTTCAAAACAACTGCGCACATACGTGGGTATCAAGGATTTTTTCACATATGTCAAGCCCTATACGCTGAAATCAGCTGATTTTCTGTGTGCGATGAAACCGCCTATTTTGGGATGGCTTAAATTAAAAAAATTGACCATGAAAAATCAAAATAAAAGTACTAAAATGAATGACTAGGGCATGAGGATTTACTTGATCCAATCAGTTTGAGATTTCATGGATCGTGGCTCCCGAAATCAGTTTTTTAAATTTTGGGTTCAAAAACACTATGTGGGGTGAAATTCCAAATGGTATGAAAAAATGTTTTTTTCACTATTTTATATTAGAAAAAAATTTGAAATTTTTACCCACTTTTATATAGTTTGGACCGTTATTGACATTTTTTGGACAGTTTAGCGTAATGTTTGATGTAGGGACCTGATTTGAGTGAGATTTGATCGAGACTTCGACTCATTCGTTCCTATCACAGGTATATTGTTGAACTGGCATATAGGTTAGGATTTCACATCCCCTTGAATTTATGCATTGCCTTATGACCATTTCATTTTAACCTTAGGTATGAACCCACTTTGTGGTGTCACGGAACCTTCATATTGCTACTAAAAGTGACATTATGTAAGTGGTATAGCTTTCCTATACATGAGCGCCCTAGTTAGATCTCGTTTGCATTTGGTGCCTATGATGAGATTTCTCCTTTAGGTTTGGGGCATCCCTTTTTATTCCCACCATGTCCTTGAGCAAGAGCTTCATAATCCTCTTGAACTTTATGTTGGTCATTCCTCGAGAACTCCCTTGTATATATCAAGTTGTGATTGCATTTCATGAGTTTTGCTTGCCTTAGTTAGCTTTACGTCAGCTCCCTACTTCCGAGTTATAAGCCACGTAGCCTGAGATTGTCTCAATCATAGCTAAGAAGATCCTTTTACATATCCTTTGCAGCTTGATCACCCTTTAACGGGAGGATACCTTCCCCCGAGTATCCTTATCTTGCACATGCTTCCTTTCATTGAGCATAGGTATGTTCCACTACTTGGAACTAGTTTGTTTTCTCGCGACACTTGTCTCCTCCTAGTTGTACAATATAAAGAACTTTTATTCTTTTTCAAGCTTTTCAACATCTAAAAAAGTCCAAAAAAAATTTAAAAAAAAACAAAAATCTGGATGGGAAATGATATTATCTTTGGCAGTTTTCGAGTCATGTCACCTTCGAACAAAGAACTATATATCACATCCATTGGTTGGGTTGCTAGTTTGAATTTAGGAGTTGTAATCGTTACTCTGATTTTATATCCATCGACTAGTTATGCTTCCAGTCCCTATGGAGCCTCTGTCGATGCCTCCTATGTCACAGGGATGTCCCAGTTTGCATATCGAGTCTGCCTACCTTTAATCACCATTCACCTTATGCTCTTGTTAGAAGGAAGTTGAAGCCTGAGTCGGCCATTCCTCAGTTATCTTGACTTTACATGTCGGCCATTCCCTATACAGTTACTGGTTCATGCACATCTTTTTCATTTGAGTTCTTCAACATTATCCAGCATTGCTAAGTACCTCGTGTTAGTTGATGGCGGATGCCTTAATGCCCTCCTTCCAGCGGATTCCATTACATCTATTTAATATCATTTATTCTGCAATAGGAGTCTAGAGTCCATTTGAGTTCCTTGAGACTTACATTCATCACTAGTAGGTTCTCTCGCCATCGATAGTTTTGGGAATACATAAATGTCTCCTGATCGATGGATTCTTTCAAGTGTTCAACTTCAACACATCTATTCACATTTGTTATATTACACTTTGTAACTTGATTCCCATTATCATTATCGGTGGGTGATATCGTGTTTGTTAATGGTATACATCAATGACTGCTAATTAGAAAATGGACTATTATTTTCAACCTCGGCACATTTATTCACATAGTAGTACATGTACTCGTAGCGGCTTCCATAGAAGACCTCCAAGATTTGTGGAATTCCATATATGCTACCTCTTTAATCGTGCCAATATTCATGATATTTCAACTCTCATGACCATATTCCAATGTATATCAGATATATTCATTCATTATGGAGATCTTGATCCATTGTATATTGTACGTGATGATGACCACACATGATATTTGTATATCATGCCTATTCATGGCCATTGTACTCTTATGTATCTGGGACTACTATATGTATATTTGTAGTCATATGAAGAGATTGTTCATTGTATTGTACTGATGAGTGGCTAGTTCTACACCTGGGTCTTCATTACTCCACTTCTAGGATGGATTATATAATGTATTTCGGCCATCATGTTACCCCTCTGACCTCACACATTAGGGGCATCTTTTATAGTTGATTTTACCACACCTGGTTGATCACATATTTATGGCCTTACATGTCCCTCTTTAGACTCTATGGACTCACTTTTCCCATATTATACTTTGATGTTCCAATATTATCCCCAAAAAACACCTGTTTATGCCTATACGCAACTTTTAAATCCATACTCATGTGCATACGCAGCTTTTAATCCAAAACCCGTGTACATCGGGAAATGTGCATGAAGACAAATAATTTTGGAGTTTTCCTTATTGGGGTCTGAATAGCTTGAATCTTGGTCTTCCATGTGCCTTTATAACTTTCAAACTTGACCCTCCATTTCCTATTTGGAGTGCTATATACTGAACCTCTTGGATACATTGAAGGAGGAGAAAATTGAGAGCAAGGAAACTATAGTCCATTGTTTCCTCACTTGTTATGCTTGAGTCTGCATCCCTTTGTCCCTTTGGAGCACACAGTGCTGCTCTTCCCAAGATTTCCTTTTATTTTTGATATTTCCATTGAGATATGGAGGATTGAAGTGGTGGAGGCCCAGGTGGAGGACTCGGTTTCTCGGGTTCGAAGAAGTGTCGGCGGAATTTGTCACTATTGTATCTCTATTTTTATTAATAGAAATATCCATTTCATGTCCAATACATGTGAATAAATATGAATATTGTATCCATGGATTTATTTATTTGCTTATACACGATTGATTATATATGTTACAGTAGGCCAAACACTTGAATATATAGCATGCTTGTCTTGTTTGTTGTTGTTGAGAGTGAATTGGGAATACAAGCGTGATTGGAAAATCTCAACGGGGATCTACATCAACCATCCGATATAAGGTATGATTCATATTTCTTAGTGTTAGATGTCTTTATTTCTCTTGCATATTGGGAAGGATTGATTTCTAGTGTCATTCAGTCTCTTGTGGTACCCCCAAGCCATAGGAATTTTCTCTCTGTAACAAGCTATATTTGCTAGCTCCTTTAAAAACCAATGGAACTGGTTAAATTAACCTCATGCTATGTAGAAACCATGTATGGTATCACAAACCTTTCTTGATAGTATATTGGCTTTAGAATAACACTCCCTTGAATATGCTTGGAAAGCTTGGGCCTCCTCAAAATACTTTGCACATCTAAAATCGTTGTCCCTTATTCATATCTGGGGTATCTGGCTTGCTTGAAATGTCATTATTTTCCAGGAAAAGGCCTCATCAATTGAGGTCATTTAAAAACAAGGATTAGACATTTTTTCTTTATTCCTACAAACAAAAGACTCCCTAGCAATCTGAATCATCTCAAAAGAATTGATTGACTACTCTTTTCCTTGGGATTTTTCTTATGGTGCTTCTCAAGATCGCACCTATGGAGGAGGAGCTACCCTTTATTTATCTAAGAATCATCATTTCAAAATTTAGATGGGATTAGGGGAATAATAAAATAACTTTGTTGATATTCTTGCGCTAAAAATCCTTCTATGTTTTGCTTTGGAAAAAAAATTGTAGAAGGCTTCAAATCTTTGGGGACTCTTAAGTAGTTATTAACTAGATGAACCGAATTCAAAGATGCAAAAACATTTCCATTTCATCACTTTTTGAAGAAGTATGAGGACTCATGGAAAATTTTGATTCCATTATTTCCTGACATGTGTACAGGGAAAGGAACTCAAAAGTTGGTCGCCTTTCAAAACAAGGTCTCCTAATGGAGCAGGGGAAATGGAAATTTTTGGAAACAAAAGTGGTAGAGGTCTATGAGTTATTCACATGCCTTTTTTCGAACCACGACACAACAGTAATCCTTTATAAATAACACTTTCTTGGTAACTTTATTTTGATCAACATTTTATCAATAGGTACTATCAGATTTCGGTCAGACTTTCTCTTCGGAACAGGAAAGTTTTTTTGGAACATATTAGTTTTTTATCATATTCAGACTCTTGAGAAAATATTATCTGGGATCTTATGCTTCACTGGTTGATAAGAATATCAATAGGTTTTGTTTGATAAATGTATGCATGCATAATTTAATTCATATGTAAATGTTTTTTGTGATCAATAAAATCCTCTGGCTTTTTTTCTCCGGAGAAAAAAAAAAGAAACCATGTATGGTACCCATATTCAAAAGGAACCTTTATATAATAATCTTGGATGATTCTTAAGTTTAGAGGTGTAATATTCATTAGATAATATTTTCTTATTTTGATAAAATGTTTAGTAGAATTCCTGAAAGGATTCAAGAACAATGGATTGTAAATCCATGACCACATGCATAAAGATAAATATGATTCTTGTTCAGATTTGCAGTATCTC
>LPNX010079875.1:554051-676439 GCA_001517045.1 Pseudotsuga menziesii
GAGTATGTGGATTCAAACATGTCACAGTCAGTGAAATTAATTTTCACAGATATATGGATTCTGACTAGTACAGTGATCGAGAAAGATCACATCAAATATGTTGCTTAGATAGAGAATATTGTAAATCAATGAATATTTACAAGGTTACTAGTCATTTATATATAATACATGGTGCAGAAAGGAGTTGTGTAACTCCTCTACATATCCACGGATGAGCAGTATTGCCAACATATTTACTAAGCCTCTGTCTGGAACAAGCTTGGTATAATATGAAAGACTCCTCTAGTTGAAAAGGGAGTATTTATGTATCTTCACAGGTAGTAGCAGTTAAAATTCCCCAAACTAGTTAGTCATGACACATGACTCAAGAAACCAAGGGTTGTGATATCTTGTGGAGAAAATCCACTTGAGGAGAGACATGGTCAAATTCTCAGAAACTATTGGATACTCGAGAAGAGTTATAGTCTAAACTTTCAAAGAACAGTTAAAACCTCTTAGATGGCTTGGATAACCATGTATTTGACTATTTGCGGTATTGTGATATGAAATCACTATAGAAGTGACCAGGCCTTGAAGAACATCATAGAAAATGGCAAGCTCACTAGGAACTTCTTCAGATGGTAGAATATTTTTAAAGTCAACAAATGTTGAAAACTGAAAGAAAAGATAAGATTTTCTTTCTGCGTGATAATTACACATTTAATGTGTTCTTTATGATGGATATGAAATCCATATGTTCTAGTTTAGAGAAACTGCATTATAGATAGGATCTAGATGATGCTATTTTGAATAAGTAGTTGGTTGGTCTCTTAAAGTACCTAGCAAACCTATTGTATTTTTATGCTTGTGGATAAGAATATGTTGAGTACCTTTGAGGTACATTAGATTAGGTACTTTATTTTATTTTAATACATTGTAGACCAATTATATATCTTATAATTAGCTATGTGTATTATGTCTAGTACCACAAAAGCTGAGGGTATTGCGGCTAGTACTACAGAAGCAAGGTGTATGTCAAAGAGTACTATAGAAGCAAAAGGTGTTTTGCAGATAGTACTACCTGATAAGGAGTAGTGTAGCTTGGGAATATACCTACTAAGGTTAAAGACTTGAATCCTATTGTTATTAGGTGTTAATAACCTTTTTGAAAATCCCTATGTGTTATTATAGAACACATTAAGATGAAGTTTTACTTTATAGAAGTCATGGTCATGTAAAGTAAAATTTCAGTACATAGCTACTCATGAGCAAATTTCAAATATGTGGACAAGTCGTTGTCAGTGACGAAGTTGAGATACTTCAAAGATAAGCTTGGTATGGTAGGAAATTCCTGGTAAAGCAGATAATGCCTCCCTTTTTTAGAGGGATTGTTGATTATACATCATCACAATTCATTCTCTGAACTTGTGATTAATATCAAGTCGTACTTGTGAGTCATATCAAGTCCTATGTATCCTCATATAATTGAGGTGGTGATGTTGTATTGTAAATATTGTGAGTAATATCCAGTTGAGTATTGTGAGTAATATCAAGTCAAGTATTGTCATAGAAGGTACCCTATGAGAATGGATCTCCAACTATGGAGATGATCTTGTGTTGTATCAAGATTGAAGTCTTGTGTTGTATCAAGACTATGAGCCTCCATTTGTTGAGGTGATTATATTATGTGATATATTATTATTCATTCTCACTGAGTGATATAAGTCTCCTCCAGGGCTTAGCTACCCTTGGAGTGAATTACTTTAGCATATGACTATGTTGCTTGGGATAATATATATGATCATTGGATGTATGGAATAATTATTTTGAGTATGATATGATAAGATGGATAAATAATACACATATGAACCATGCATTAATTATTTAATGATAATGAGATCAATCATAGAGAAAGAGAATTTGAATTCATGCAAATGTCTGAGTGAACCCAAGTTATAAAGCTTCAGTAAAATATGAATGACTCAATCAGTACACCAGTCAAAGAATCAGTTGAACTATTAATGAATGTAATCAGTTAATTAAAGAATATCTTAGTGTTCGTCAATCAGCATGCATCAGTTAATTAAAAGGGTCCATGCAAAAGTTAATAATAGAAATTGTGCATGGGTGGCACTAAGAGTGAAACATTGATGACACTTAAGTTAGCATGTTAAGTAAGTGATCAACATTCAGTTAATGATTGAGTTTGGTTCAATCCATTTACATTAAGTTCAATCAGTTAACATTTAGTTCAAGTCAGTTAACATCCAGTTCAAGTAAAGTTAACATTCAGTTCAAGTCAGTTAACATTTAGTTCAAGTTAACATTCAGTTCAAGTCAGTTAACCTTCAGCTCAAGTAAGTTAACATTTAGTTCAAGTTATTTAACATTTAGTTCAAGTTATTTAACATTCAGTTCAAGTCATTTCACTTTTAGTTCAAGACAATGAACATCCAATTAAAGCTAATTGAGGAAAGGAAGGGCGCTAATATTTCAATGGAGGGAGTTCTAGTTAGCTCCTCCTTGTGAATGGACTATGTGTTTTTCTCAATGTGTTTATTTAGCCTCCTATGTGATACCTTATGCATGCTAGGGTTTTTATCTTGCTATTAATATGTTAGGCATATGGAAAGTGCAGTGACAGTTGCATACAATTGTTTTTGTAGGGTTACATTGGATCTCTCTTCTCTATTGTTGTGGTGATATCTCTTATCAGGAAATATTCTTATGTGTAGTAAACCATTCTCTGCAAATATATATATCATACACAAATAACTATTGGTTTTTTCATCCTTTGTGTTTGGAGGGTTTCCCCAGGATCATATCTTGTCTCTCATGGTTGATTGATTTATATGGCGTATTTATGGAGCTGATTTATATGGCTAATTTATGAAGATGATTTATGTGGCTGATATATTTATGAGATTCACATGTGGTTGATATATTCATATGTGGCTTATATAAGATACATATGTGCTAAAATTGATTGATAAAAGTTTTAAAGTTCAGCTTCTCCAATTTTGCTCAAACATCAACACAATATTCTTCCCCCTCTTAAATATATAATCATGTTATTGCATATATAGTGCCTTAGTGATTTCTAGTTGTTGTGGGAAAAAACTCCCTAATGATTAGGGAAAGTCGCCAACATATTGGGATATTCGAAATTCAATATTATGGTTTTGTATACAAGTAGGTTAGAGTCATAGAAATATACGTTTACCACTCTTCAAGGAAATACAATAGGAAAATAGGAAATAGAAAGATATGAAAGGATATGGAGGAACCTTTTTAAAAGTGTAATCCTCACTACTCCTACTTTGATCCTTCAAATTGCTCCATCGTGACAGCGTAAGACTTGAAAAAACACTAAATACCTTTCTCCCAAACCTTTTAACCCTGATGAATAACTTAGCCAAAAGAAAGTGTAATACATTAATTTCAACTAGCCTTTAGTAATATTCTTGAAATTGATAAGCAACTTTCAAACAATAAAATATTCATCACATTACACGGTGTATGTGGGGGAGGAAAATATAGAAAATTTCTATTAAATGCAGCAAAGTAATACAATCAATTAACTTATTGTTGTTTGACACCTTTTGAATCCATCGACTAGGTCCCTCTACTCCTGAATCAACTATAATCTCACTTACAATACTCCAAATGTGCATATAGTAGAATTCATATGAGGATGGTAACAATAACTTATGGAAATGGTACTTAGGGATAGGGGTCACTGAAGCAATGATGGGATTAATGGATTCAATATGGTGGAAAGATTACTCCAACATAACAATATTATGGGTGTGCTCCCTTATTTGGTCCATCTAATACTAGTTTATTTCATATTTGGGATAGTTGGTTTCCAATTGGTCAAGGAAGTTTCAAACAAGATGAAACCACCATAAAACTATCAAAACTTCCAAAATTTCAATATTTTTATAGATATTTTTATTCATTCCAGGGCCCACACACCATTTTCAAAGGGAAGGTGTGTGGCTACTATCATTCCATCAAGTAAAGGTGTGTGGGGTCTCATTTATACTCAAACTTTACTGCTTTCAAGTAAAAAGAGTTGGATTCTTCTCAAGTGTAATTTAACCATCAAATAAGGTAAAATAGGGGCCCTTCCATGATTGATAGTTTCATGTATGTGAATGATCATGGAAATTTAGGTGTCTTCTAGGGGTGTCATCATCACAGAATGAGGAAGTGCCAATCTGCGCTATAATAGATGCCTCCTAATGTGTGATGTCAAAAGGGGAGCTAATGGTTGAAATACATTATAATTCCATGTATGGAGGGGAGTCGAGTCATGATATAAAGGATGAGGTTCCCAATAATTGGTCCAAAGAGGAACCTGAAATAGAGATAAAGGTGTTAGAAAATTTTCTTTCCTTAGGTGGGCATACCCATGCTCAAAAGTGATAGAACATGGATTGAAAATCAAATACACTATTGATCCACGACATGTAGAAAGTGTAAAAGCATGGCCACGAAAAGAGTACACAGTGGATCCATGTAATATATATATTTTTGTAATTGTAACTTCGAAAGATATTATGTTGTATAATGTTGTACCCCCATCGGAGATGTTTTCCCTCCGTTCGGGATGTCATTATTGTGTATGGTAATTGAGGTAAAACATATGGTGTAATTCAAGGAAATAGTCCCCAATATAAATAAAGTAAAATGGATTTTTGAGTCTTCCTAGGTAGGTTGGCCTCAAAGAGATAACCTAGCTGACCTAGTTAGTTAAGTAAGCCACACAACTAAAGAATATAAAATAGGGACGTGCCCTCCCTATTTGAATACACACTCACACAAACTCTCATGTGTGCATTAGGAGAGAGAGGAAAAGTTCGCTAGAGCAAAAAGAGAGAGAGAGTTGCAGAAGACATCTTATTTTTGGGTTTTTCCATCTGGTGATATTGTATTAGTGACAAAATTATTGTGAGTAAGGTTGCTGGGTTTTCTCTTTTATGGTTTCCTCGAGGAAAATATTTGTGTCTTGTGTATATTGTTGTGCTTGTTATTCTTCAGATAAATATCCTAATAAAATTGAATTGAAGTAGAAAAACTAACATGGTATTAGAGTTACTCTAAAATAAGGAACTATGCAATAGTAGAAACTAGAGATTACTAGTTCAAGGTCTTCTCTCGATATATCATCAAGAAAAGAGGGCTAGGATAACTCACCCAGGAGGGAGGATATTTTGGAGGAAGCATAATCAAATTTCAAGAATTTTCATTTTTTACCTAGACACTAGTGCCGAGAGAAAACTAGGGAATCATGTTTTGTGGTTTTCCTCCATCAATATGGAAAAAGGAGTACATTAGGAAACTCACCCTAGAAGGGTGCATCTTTCTATAAAGTCAGAATTTAGTTCCAAGAATTTTCATTTGTGTCCTTATCTTTGTTGCCGAGCAGAAACTAGGGCATCATTTTTTTGGAGTTTCCCTCCATTGAATTGGTAAAAGGAACTCACTGAGAAACTCGCCTCAAGGAGGCGCATATTTATATCTATATAGAATCTCAATATTTCAAGTTTTGAAAATTAAGGTTTCTCTATGGAACCCTAGCTCATCTAGCTCTTGAATCAACTTGGGCATCTGAAATTGGTAAGATTTAAATATCTGATATTTTCATTTGAGTTTCTCATCACACCTAGCTTGATGATAAGCTTGGGGGAGCTGACAACTGTCGAGCATGGAAGTATAGGATCTCCCTGATCCTTCATTAAAATGATTTGGATGAGTATATCATTGGGGAAGTTTTATCTACAGAGGGAGATGAAACTAAGTCTATCCATAAGAACAGCTTGGTCAAGGATAAGAGAATCATTGCATATTATATTAAGGATCGTCTCATCCTTCATGTGTCATCCTTGAAGACACCTAAGGAAGTTTTCAATGCTTTGACGAAGTTGTTCAAAGGAAAGAACATAAATCAGAAGATGACATTGAGGAACCAGCTAAAGAATGTGAAGATACAAAACTCAGAGACCATGCAATCCTACTTCATAAGGGTTGATCAAATCAAGGAACAAATTGAAGAAGTCGAAGAGAAGGTTGAAGAAGGGGTATTGGTATTACCACTTTAATGGTAACCAAGATCATGGCATTCATTCATTCAAGGAGTACGTGTTAGAAAGAAGTTGATCACTTTCAGTAGACTTTGGGAAGAATGCACAAAAGAAGAAGCTCAGCTCATAATAAGAGAAGAGAATATGGAAGCAACTAAATATCAAGCTCTCACAGTTCACACCAAAAGAAATCATAGAAATAAAGAGGACCATTATCACAACAAAAGGGAGGACCCTCATCAAAAAAGACAAAATAAATTTAGAAGAGACCTATCCAGTATTAGATGCTACACATGTGATGAGAAGGGACACTACTCCAGATACTGTCCCAAAAACAAAGGCTCCTCCAACAAGAATTTGAATAACAAAATACACCATGCTCACACCACTGAAGATGATGAACAAACTGTTAAAGTATTGTAATTTGGAAGATATTGCAGATGTATTGATTGTATTCCTCCATCAGGAGATGATTTTGGTCATGTAAGAGTCATTGAAAGAATCAATGTAAACATTGTTGATGTATTTGTAACTTCAGAATGTATTCACTTGTATATCTTATGTCTTGTACCCCGATGTTGATTCTGGGAAGTGTCTGTAATGTATTTGAGTCATGTCATGCCCAGATGTTCCTATCAGAAGATTCAATAATGTAAACAAGTCATGTTAAGTCATTATGGGTAACCCTCCTATTGTTCAAGGGTTAAAGTCCCTGCAGTTCGAGTGCCCTAGGGTTATTAGACTCTCCTAGAGAAGTCGGCCCTAGCGAGTTATTGTCAAGTCAGGAATTAGTATAAATAGAGAGTGAGCTTCTCTATTTATCACACACTCACTCACACTCTGTTGTAGCACATAGTTGAGGAAGAAGAAGTTGTTGGGGCTAGAAAGAAAGAGGCTACTGTTGTCGGGAGATCATCTCATTGTTTTGGGGTTTTACTTATGGTGTTGATTCTATCTCTAAGGAAGTTGCGAGGTTTTCTCCATTTATGGTTTCCCCGAGGAAAAACATTGTGTTCATTATCTCTTGTGTTTGATTGTTGTGCTTGTTATTCTCTCAGTTAAAGATCCTAATATAATGCTAGCTTAAATGATAAAAATATAACATAGTATCAGAGCTAACCTGAGAAGAAGACGTTGTGCAGCTGCGGGAACTAGGGCTTCCTACTTTTTGGATCTCTCTCCATAGATTTTCAGAAAAAGAAGGTTGGGCTGACTCTCCTCCCTAGGGTGCATCTTTCTGTCGAACTAGAATCTGATTCTGAGCTTTTTCAGTTTTGGACCCGACACTGCTGCTGGAAATTAGGGATTTCCACATAAGTGGAATTTTTTAGTGAGCCCATACCTGGATTGATCTCCTCCTCAAAATAGAAGTTTAGAGATCAATATCAAAGCATTTGGTTAGACAAAACTTGAAGAAAGCCAAACCCTAATCTGCTCCTAAACCAACACTGCATAAATTCAGCTCCAAATCTATATCCGACATCTTGACCTGGTAAGATATAAATATTTTGTATTTCCATTTGAGGTTCTCAGTTAAGATGTATCATCGTACCAAGCTTGATGAAAATATTGAGGGAGCTGATAACTTCCAAGCCTAGAAGTATAGGATATCCCTGGTCCTGGAAGAAAATGAGTAGGACTCCTATATCAATGAGGAGGTTCCAGTTCCAAAGGGAGATGAGGCTAAGGCCTTACACAAGAAGAATTTGGTTATGGCTAAGAGGATTATTGCTGATTCAATCAAGGATCACCTCATACCACAGTTGTCCTCCCTAAAGACACCTAAATCTATGTTTGATTCCCTAACCAAACTGTTTGAAGGGAAGAACATAAACATGAAGATGAATCTAAGAAAACAACTGAAGAATGTAAAGATCCAGAATGTAGAGACCATCTAGTCTTATTTTACAATGGTATCTCAGATCAAGGAACAGCTAGAAGTAGTAGATGAAGAAGTGGAAAATGCAGAGATTGTGATGACCACCTTGAATGGTCTACCTTGGGCATGGGACTCTTTCATTCAAGGGATCTATGCCAGAAAGAAGCTAGTCAATTTCAGTAGACTATGGGAAGAATGCTCTCAATAAGAAGCTCAGATAGCAGCTCGAGAAGAAAAGATGGGAAGTGAAGATCAAGCTCTCACATCCCACACCAAGAAAACCAGAAGGGACCATCATCACTCCAAAGGTAATATTTCACACTCTAGAAGAGATCTGTCTACTATTAGATGTTACACATGTGATGAGAAAGGTCACATATCCAAATATTTCCCTAACAAAGGGAACTCAAAGAAGAAAAATGGAAACAAGAGAAGGCATCATGCTCATGCTGCAGAGGATGATGAACCTTCCACAAAGAGAATCAGAAAAGAAAGTGATGATTCTTCAAGTGATGAAGAATATGTGTTGATCTCCACTCTCACGGGAACTATCTCACATGGAAGCAATGATTGGGTTATAGACAGTGGTGCTTCCAAACATATGACGGGATTCAAAGAATCATTTGTGAAACTATTTGAACATGAGTCACCTCACAAGGTGAAACTTGGGGATGAGTACCAGTATCCAATAAAAGTTAGTGGTGAATCCTCCTATAAGCTAGACTCTGGAAATTCTATGAAGATGGAAAATGTATTGTTTGTGCTAGGACTAAAGAAGAACCTCCTCTCCATATCTGCATTAGATGCAAAAGGAATGAGGGTTTCTTTTGTAGATGGCCAAGTTCTTATGTGGCCAAATGGAAAGACTTTTGACGATGCAATAGTGATTTTGGGAACAAGAAGGAGGTCTATACAAATTGAAGGGCCAACGAGAACAAGCTTTGGTTCATGACTCAGTAGAACCAAATGAACTTTGGCATAGAAGGCTTGCACATGTACATTACAGGGCACTACCACTTGCAAGCAAAGCTGTTGAAGGTCTTCCAGAAATGAAGACAAAACATGATGGTGTTTGCAAAGGATGTGCAAAAGGAAAGAACACAAAGAAGACATTTCCAAGTAGCGAAATCAAGGAAAAAGGAATCTGGGAAATCATCCACTCCGATGTATGTGGTCTGATGTCATCTAGTTCATTAAGCGAGTATGTATACTATGTTTCTTTTATTGATGATTTTTCTAGGAAGACATGGATATACTTTATGAAGAACAAAGATGAAGTATTCAACAAGTTCAAGGAATTCAAATCCTTGATTGAGAACCACACAGAAAAGAAGATCAAGATTTTTCGATCAGATAATGGCAGATAATTCACTTCGAATGAATTCAAAGACTTATGCAAAGATTCAGGGATTAAGAGGGAGTTAACCACTCCATATAATCCACAACAGAATGGAGTTGTAGAAAGGAAGAATAGAACGATCATGGAAGCTGCAAGGGCCATGCTTCATGATCAAGATCTTTCCATACAAGTATGTGCAAAAGCTACAAGAACAGCGGTGTATGTACAGAACCATACTCCACATAGAGTACTCAAGAATAAGACACCTGAAGAACTCTTTTCCAGCAAGAAACCAGAATTCAGCCATCTCAGAATATTCGGTTGTCCAGTGTACATACACATTCCAAAAGAAAAGAGGACAAATTTAGATCCTTGAAGAAGGAAGGGTATATTTGTGGGATACTCTAAAAGCTCGAAGGCTTACATAATATACTTCCCAGGATTCAAGAAGATCGACATCAGCAGGGATGTGACTTTTGATGAATACTCGGCTTACAACAAATCCAGAAAGAGACCTGCTGAAGAACCTGAAGAAATAGAAGCACCCAGAATTCATGACACAACCATGAATGAAGAATAAGAAGAAGATCGAGAAATAGAAGAAGCTCAAGAACCTGTAGATCCACCTTAGGAGAATAATCCTCACAAGAGGAAAATTGCTTGGGTACGAGAAGTTATCCAATGTGCAGAAAGATACGGAGCTCCAGAAGAATCACACAGAGAAAGGAAAAGAACCAGGTCTTGCTCCAGTTATGTAGCCTTATTATGTGATTTCATTGATAAAGAACCTTCCAAGTATGAAGAAACAACAGAAAAGAAAGAATGGAAGGATGCTATAATCGAAGTGTACCAATCGATCATGAAAAATGATGTTTGAGATATTGTCCCAAGACCTAAAGGGAAGTTTGTAGTGACTTCCAAATGGATCTATAAGATCAAGCATGCTGTAGATGGCAGCATAGAAAAATATAAAGCAATATTCGTGGCTCATGGCTTCTCCCAAAAAGAAGAAATAGATCATGAATAAACTTGTGCACCTGTATCTAGATACACTTCCATCATATTAGTACTTGCTCTGGCTACAGTGATGAAATGGAAGATACACCAGATGGATGTCAAGACTACTTTCTTGAATGGTGTAGTAGAAGAGGAAGTGTATGTGGAGCAGCCACTCGGTTTTGAGACACATGACAGGGAGTCGCATGTGTGTAGATTGAAGAAATCCTTGTACGGTTTGAAACAGGCACCCAGGACATGGTACGATAGAATTGATAGCTTTCTATCTAGCTTGGGCTTTACCAAGAGTAAAGCAGATTCCAACCTTTACTACAAGGTTGAAGATGGCAACCTAGTGATGCTCCTACTATATGTAGATGATCTGTTTGTAACAGGTATGGATGGGTTGATTGTTGATACGAAGAGAAAGCTTGCTGCCAAGTTCAAAATGAAGGATTTGGGTATGATGCATTATTTTCTAGGCATGGAGGTGTGTAAGAATGCGAATGGAATCTTCCTCAGACAAGGAAAGTATGTAGTAGAGATCCTAAAGAGATTTGGGACGATGGACTGCAAGGCCTTAACCATACCTATGGCATCGAACCTGAAGTTGTTGAGTGATGCTTCATCTGATTCGGTTGATGCCACGATGTATTGTCAAATGATTGGGTCCTTGATGTACCTGATGAATATGAGACCAGATATTTTCTTTGTTGTGAACACCTTGAGCCAGTTCTTGACAGATCTGAGACATGTTCACTTGATTGTTGCAAAGCATATTCTGAGGTACCTGAAGGGTACAGTTGATTATGGGCTCAAGTATAAGGCTAATCAGAAGATTAACCTGGAGGGTTATGTTTATTCATATTGGCCAGGCAGTGCCATCGATAGGAAGAGCACTTCAGGGTGCTACTTCATTATGGGATCAGGTGTGATCTCTTGGTTTAGCAGGAAGCAATCCTGTGTGGCACTAAGTATAGATGAAGCAGAGTATGTCACAGCTTGTTCAGCTAGTTGTGAGGTAGTATGGCTAAGAAAGCTACTATATGATCTATTTGATCTCCAGTTAGATGCTACTTGTATATATTGCAACAACCAGAGTTATGTGAAGTTGTCGGAGAACTCGGTGCTCCATGACAAGTCGAAGAATATCGAGATCAAGTATCACTATATCAGGTTTATGGTGCAGAGAGGAGCAGTGAAGCTCCAGTATGTTGCGACAAATGAACAGATAGCTGATGTGTTGACAAAACCATTGGCCAAAGTGAAGTTTGAGTACTTCAGGAGGAAGCTTGGTGTTCTCTAGATCGAGATTCCTCCCAAGAGGAAGTGATGAGTCCGTGATGAGCCCTTCTGACATGGTGAGAGGATTGGTTCCTTCCATGGTCAGATGTAAGTGATGTGCCTTTCTGACATGGTGAGAGGATTGGTTCCTTCCATGGTCAGATGTAAGTACTGTACCATTCGGACATGGTGAGAGGATTGGTTCCTTCCATGGTCGGATGTAAGAGTTGTGACATGGTGAGAGGATTGGTTCCTTCCATTTTCATATGTATGTGATGATCCCACATCCAGCATGAAAAGGGGATGGCTCTGTGAAGACACATCTAGTATGAAAAAGGACTAGCTCCGTGTAGATCCCACATCCAGCATGAAAAAGGGATGGCTCTGTGAAGACACATCTAGTATGAAAAAGGACTAGCTCTGTGTAGATCTCGCATCCAGCATGAAAAAGGGCTAGCTCTGTGAAGACACATCTAGTCTGAAAAAGGACTAGCTCTGTGTAGATCCCACATCCAACATGAAAAAGGGTTGGCTCTGTGAAGACACATCTAGTATGAAAAAGGACTAGCTCTGTGTAGATCCCACATCCAGCATGAAAAAGGGTTGGCTATGTGAAGACACGTCTAGTATGAAAAAGGATTGGTTTTTTGTAGATCCCACATCCAGCATGAAAAAGGGTTGGCTCTGTGAAGACACATCTAGTATGAAAAAGGATTGGCTCTGTGTATATCCCACATCCAGCATGAAAAAGGGATGGATCTATGAAGACACATCTAGTATGAAAAAGGACTAGCTCTGTGTAGATCCCACATCCAGCATGAAAAAGGGCTGGCTTTGTGAAGACACATCTAGTATGAAAAAGGACTAGCTCTATGTAGATCCCACATCTAGTATGAAAAAGGAATAGCTTTGTGAAGACTCATCCAGTATGAAAAAGGACTGGCTCTGTGTAGATCCCACATCTAGTATGAAAAAGGAATAGCTCTGTGAAAACTCATCCAGTATGAAAAAGGACTGGCTCTGTGTAGATCCCACATCTAGTATGAAAAATGACTAGCTCTATGAAGACTCATCTAGTATGAAAAAGGATTGGCTCTGTGTAGATGCCACATCTAGTATGAAAAAGGACTAGCTCTGTGATGATACATCTAGTATGAAAAAGCACTGGCTCTATAGATGTACATCTAGCATGAAAAAGGGTTGGCTCTGTAGAACTTCCTATGATGAGAAGAATCAAGAGATAGCACCTATGATGATGACCCAGTGATGATCCAGATCGAGTGATGATGATCCAACAGAGACGATCCAGTAGTGATGATCCAAATCAAGTGATGATCCAGATCAAGATGAAGATGACTTGAAGATGAAGATAACTTGAAGATGAAGATGAGTTGAAGATGAATATTACTTGAAGATGAAGATGACAAGAACTCATTGATGATCCAGATGATACAGAGAAGAAGACCCATGCTGATAAATTATGTCGAGAGAATACCTTCCTAGTTAAGAGGGAGTGTTTATGTATTTGTAACTTCGGAATGTATTCACTTGTATATCTTATGTCTTGTACCCCGATGTTTATTCCGAGAAGTGTCTGTAATGTATTTGAGCCATGTCATGCCCCGATGTTCCTATCGAGAGATTCAATAATGTAAACAAGTCATGTCAAGTCATTGTGGGTAACCCTCCTATTGTTCAAGGGTTAAAGTCCCCGCAGTTTCGGGCCCTAGGGTTATTAGACTCTCCTAGAGAATTCGGCCCTAGTGAGTTATTGTCAATTCAGGAATTAGTATAAATAGAGAGTGATCCTCTCTATTTATCACACACTCACTCACACTCAATTGTAGTGCATAGCTAAGGAAGAAGTGTTAGTTTTTTAACATTAAGCTAGCATTATATTAGGATATTTTAACTGAGAGAATAACAACCACAGCAATCAAACACAAGAGACAATGAACACAATGTTTTTCCTCGGGGAAACCATAAATGGAGAAAACCCCGCAACTTCCTCAAAGATAGAATCAGCACCAAAAGTAAAACCCCAAAACAGTAAGATGATCTCCCGACAACAATAACCTCTTCTTCCTAGCCCCAGTGTCTTCTTCTTCCTCAACTATGTGCTACAACTAAGTGTGAGTGAGTGTATGATAAATAGAGAGGCTCACTCTCTATTTATACTAATTCTTGACTTGACAATAACCTACTAGGGTTGACTTCTCTAGGAGATTCTAATAACCCTAGTGCCCCGAAACTGTGGGGACTTTAACCCTTGACCAATAGGAGGGTTACCCACAATGACTTGTTTACATTATAGAAACTCCCAATTAGAACATCAAGGCATGACATGACTCAATTACATTACAGACACATCCCAGAATAAACATCGGGTTACAATACATAAGAAATACAAGTGACTACATTCTAAAGTTACAATTAGATCAACACTCCCTCTTAACTAGGAAGGTATTCTCTCAACACAATTTATCAGCACAATTCTTCTTCTCTGTATCATCTGGATCATCCTCGAGTCCTCGTCATCGTCAAGTCATCTTTAGCTTCAAGTAATATTCATCTTCAAGTTATCTTCATCTTCAAGTCATCTTCATCTTCAGATCTGGATCATCACTCGATCTGGATCATCACTGGATCGAGATCATCACTCGATCTGGATCATCACTGCTGCTTCATCATCACTAGATCATCACGAGTGCTATCTCAAGATTCTTCTCATCACAAGAAGTTCTATAGAGCCAGCCCTTTTTCATGTTGGGTGTAGGCCTAACCTCCATGTAGGTCTTCTTCAACGCTTATATCTAACCCTAAGTCAGAATGGCCCATCCAGCACTTACATCTGACCTTGACTCATCAAAAAGGGATGCCTAGCACTCACATCTGACCATGAGAGGAACTTAATCCCCTCACCATGTCAGAATGGCCCAGCCCTTACATCTGGCCATGGAAGGAACTTCATCCTCTCACCATGTCAGAATCGCCCAGCCCTTACATCTGACCTTGACTTGTCAGAATGGCCCAGCCCTTACATCTTGTAACAGGGATTTCTACCTTGCTACAGGGAAGGAATGGCTACCTTCCGTCTATAGAATGGAAGGGTAGGTTCCTGGTAGTAAAATGCAGTAAAAATGAATAGAAAGCAAAGTAAAATAGAAAGAAGAGAAATGGTTGGAAACCCCTCTGCAAACACTTTTAGGGTTTAGCTCCAGCTACCTACAAACAACATGTTAGAAAACAAAATACCTGCAAAACAAGTTAGGCAACAAACCTGCTAATAAACCATGGATTAGAAAGCAAATAAACTACTAAAACAAATACAAAAAATGACAAGCTATACCTTCTCTTTGGATGGAATGGGCCACCATGCCCTAGCTTAGAGAAGCACCTCTCTTGGATGGGGGAGCTATGGCTCAATGGAGGATGGAGGAGAGGGAGTGTGGGTGGCTTGAGACACAAAGGGTCTCAAGGCATCCATGGGCAGCATAATAGTATGCAAGGGAGAAGTGTTTTGAGAGTGACCCCCACCCCTCTATTTATAGCTTTTTTGGGACTTTTTAGGGTTTTAATCCCCTGGTTGGGGATTTAGCCCCTTTTTGGGATTTTAGCCCCTTCTGCCCTATCTTTAGCTCCTTTTTGGGGTTTTAGCCCCTTTTTGGAGGCTTTAGCCCCTAGGAGAACTATTTAAGCTCTTGTTTGGGGTTTTTAAGCCCTTTTGCTCATTCTTAAGCCTTTTTGAGGGTGTGAGGGTCCAATGGGGTGAAATGAGGGTCGTGCATGGGTGTCCTTGGGTGGTGTAGGCCATGTAGAGATGAGTGAGGGATTTTTTGGGTTAACACATCTAACCTTGACTCATCAAAATGGCCCAGCCCTTACATCTGACCTTGACTCGTCGGAATCGCCCAGCCCTTACATCTGACCTTGACTCGTCAAAATGGCCCAGCCCTTACATCTTACCTTGACTTGTCAGAATTGCCCAACACTCATATTTGATCATGTGAGAACACATCCCACAGTCATATCAGAATGGTCCTCAGTCCCAAACTGAGCTTTCCTGGTAATTGACCAGGTGCCTCCATTCTCCCAGAGAATGGCATCAGCCCTTATATCTAATCAAGTGGTAACCAATCCCTTAATCACATCAGAATGGCCATGCACTTACATCTAATCATGTAAGACTACATCTCACAGTCATATCAGAAAGGCCCTCAATCCTAGACCAAGTATTCCTAGTAACTGACCAGGCACCTCCATTCAAAGAATGGAAACAGCCCTTATATCTGATCATGTAGGAACCAATCCTATGATCATATCAGAATGGCTTAGCACTCATATATGTCATGGAAGGAACCAATCCTCTCACCATGACAGAATGGCTCATCCCTTACATCTGACCATGGAAGGAACTTAATCCTCTCACGATGTTAGAATGGCTCACGGACTCATCGCTTCCCCTTGGAAGGAACCTCAATCTGGAGAACACCAAGATTCTCCCTAAAGTACTCAAACTTCACTCTGGCTAATGGCTATGTCAACACATCAATTATATGTTCATCCATCGCAACATACTGGAGCTTCACTACTCCTCTCTGCACCATATCCCTGATACAGTGATATTTGATCTCGATATGGTTAGACTTGTCATGGAACACCGGGTTCTCCAACAACTTCACACAACTCTAGTTGTTGCAATATATACAAGTAGCATCCAACTAGAGATCAAATAAATTAGACAGTAGCTTCCTTATCCATAATGCCTCACAACTAGTTGAACAAGCTGTTACATACTCTAATTCAGCTATACTTAGTGCCACATGGGATTGCTTCCTGCTAAACCAAGAGATCACACATGATCCCATACTGAAGCAACACCCTGAAGTGCTCTCCCTATCAATGGCACTGCCTACCCAATTTGAATCAACATAAACATCCAAGTTAATCTTCTGACTCACCTCATACTTGAGCCCATAATCAACTGTACCCCTCAGGTACCTCGGTTCATGCTTTGCAACAATCAAGTGAACATGTCTCGGATCTATCAGGAATTGACTCAAGGTGTTCACAGAAAAGAAAATATCTGGTATTTTTTTCATCGCGTACATGAAGGACCCAATCATCTAACGATACATTGTAGCATCAACCGCTTCTGATGAAGCATCACTCAATAGATTTAGGTTTGATTCCATAGGTGTGGTCATGGCCTTGCAGTCCATCGTCCCGAATCTTTTCAGGATATCTACTATATATTTCCCTTGTCCTAGGGAAATTCTATCTCCATTCTGCCACACCCCCATGCCTAAAAAATAATGCATCATACCCAAGTCCTTCATTTCAAACTTGGCAGCAAGATTCCTCTTTGTATCAGCAATCAACCCATCCATACCTGTTACAAACAAATCATCTACATACATTAGGAGCATCACTAGGTTTCCATCTTCAACCTTGTAGTAAAGGTTGGAATCTGCTCTACTCTTGGTAAAGCCCGAACTGGATAGAAAGATGTCAATTCTGTTGTACCATGTGTTGGGTGTCTGTTTCAAACCGTATAGGGCTTTCTTCAATCTACATACATGAGACTCCCTGTCATGTGTCTCAAAACCGAGTGGTTGCTCCACATACACTTCCTCTTCCACTACACCATTCAAGAAAGCAGTCTTGAGATCCATTTGGTGTATCTTCCATTTCATCACTGCAGCTAGAGCAAGTATTGATCTGATGGAAGTGTATCTGGCTACAGGTGCAAAAGTTTCTTCATAATCTATTCCTTCTTTCTGGGAGAAACCACGAGCAAAAAATCTTGCTTTATATTTTTCTATGCTACCATCTGCAGCATGCTTGATCTTGTAGATCCATTTGGAAGTTACAACAGACTTCCTTTCTGGTCTTTGGACAACATACCAAACATCATTCTTCATGATCGATTGATACTCTTTGATCATAGCATCCTTCCATTATTTTTCGTTCTTCCGCTTCTTCATAATTGAAAGGTTCTTTATCAATCAAATCACATAATAATGCTACATAACCAAAGCAGGACCTGGTTCTCTTTCTTTCACTGTGATTCTCTTCTAGAGCTCCATATCTTTCCGCACCTTGGATAACTTCTAGTACCCAAGAAGGTTTCCTCTTGTGAGGATTCTTCTCCTGGGGTGGATCTACAGGTTCTTGAGGTTCTTCAAATTCTCGATCTTCTTCTTGAGTTCCTTCGTTCATGGTTGTATCATGAATTATGGGTGCTTCTACTACTTCAGGTTCTTTAGTCAATCTATTTCTGGATTTGTTGTAAGCTGAGTCTTCAGGTGTCTTGTTCTTGAGTACTCTGTGTGGAGTATGGTTCTATACATACATCATTGTTTTTGAAGCTTCTGCCCATAAATGCATGGGAAGATCTTGATCATGAAGCATAGCTCTTACAGCTTCCATGATAGTTTTTTTCTTCCTTTCTGCAATCCCATTTTGTTGTGGATTATATGGAGTGGACAACTCCCTCTTAATCCCTGAGTCTTTGCATGACTCTTTGAATTCATTTGATGTGAATTCTCCACCATTATCTGATCGAAATGTATTGATCTTCTTTTCAGTGTGACTCTCGATCAAGGCTTTGAATTCACACGGGAGCTTCACTTGTTGACCAATATCTTATCACGTTAGTTCATATTGTGGGTTTTAAAATTATCAAAAATTGAACCAATATATTGCAGGTATTGGGGGGGATGAGGGGTTTAAGGTGGGGGTGGGTAGGGTGGTTTATAAGGATTGAGGTATAAAAATGGGTGGGGAGGAGGTTTTAAGTATTGGGAGACGGTTTCAACAAAAAGAGTTTGGGTCAATATCTCTGGAGATTAAGGGTAATCTTTAATATCCCATGATCGCATGTGCTATGTGACAGGTTCACTAAGTGAAGTCCCCATGTGAATTCCTTGAACTTGCTGAAAACTTCATATTTGTTCTTCATGAAGTAAATCCATGTCTTCCAAGAAAATTCATCAATGAAAGAAACATAGTATACATACCCACTTAGTGAACTTGATGGCATTAGTCTGCATACATCAAAGTGGATGATTTCCAAGATTCCTTTTTCCTTGCTCTCGCTACTAGGAAATGTCTTCTTTGTATTCTTTCCTTTCCCACATGCTTTGCAAACTCCATCATGTTTTGCTTGAATTTCTGGAAGACCTTCAATATATTTTCTTACAAGTGGTAGTGCTCTGTAATGCACATGTGCAAGCCTTCTATGCCAAAGTTCATTTGGCTCTACTGTTTCATGGATCAAGGCTTGCTCTGGATGGCCCTTCAATTTGTATAGACCTCCCTCTTGTTCCCCAATAACTACTACATCATCGAAGGTCTTTCCCTTTTTCCACATGAGAACTTGGCCATCTACAAATGCAACCCTCATGCCTTTTGCATCTAATGCAAATATGGAGAGGAGGTTCTTCTTGAGTCCCAGTACAAACAATACATCCTTCATCTTCATGGACTTTCCAGAGTCTAGCTTATAGGAGGATTCCCCACTACCTTTTATTGGATACTGGTAGTCATCTCTGAGCTTCACCTTGTGAGGTGATTCATGTTCTGACAGTCTCACAAAAGACTCTTTGAATCCCGTCATATGTTTGGAAGCTCCACTGTATATAATCCAATCATTGCTTCCATGTGTGATGTTTCCCATGAGAGAGGAAATCAAAACATATTATTCATCACTTGAAGAATCATCACTTTATTGCTTGTTTCTCTTTGAGGAAGGTTCATCATCTTCTGCAGCATGAGCATGATGTCTTCTCTTGTTGTTTTTCTTCTTGTGAGAGTTTCTTTTGTTTCTAGGACAATCTCTGGAAAAGTGCCGTATTTCATCACAAGTATAACATCTGAGTTGAGATTTCTTGTAGGAGGAGTGCTTACCTTTAGAATGATGATAATGATGGTCCCTTCTGGGTTTCTTGGATTGAACTATGAGATTTTGATCTTCACTTCCCATATTTTCTTCTCGAGCTACTATCTGAGCTTATTCTTGTGAGCATTCTTCCCAAAGTCTATTGAACTTGACTAACTTCTTTCTGGAACAGATCCCGTGAATGAAAGAGTCACATGTCCTAGGGAGACCATTCAAGGTGGTCATTACAATCTCTGCATTTTCCACTTCTTCATCTACTGCTTCTAGTTGTTCCCTAATATGAAAGACTATTGTGAAGTAATACTGGATGGTCTCTGCATTCTAAATCTTCACATTCTTCAACTAATTCCTTAAAGTCATTTTCTTGTTTATGTTCTTTCCTTCAAACAGTTTGGTTAGGGCATCAAACATAGCTTTAGGTGTCTTTAGGGAGGACACCTGTGGTATGAGGTGATCCTTGATTGAATCATTAATAATCCTCTTTACCATAACCAAATTCTTCTTGTGTAAGTCCTTAGCCTCATCTCCCTCTGGAACTAGAACCTCCTCATTGATGTAGGAGTCTAACTCATTTTCTTCCAGGACCAGGGAGATCCTATACTTCCAGGCTCGGAAGTTATCAGCTCCCTCAAAATTTTCATCAAGCTTGGTATGATGAGACATCATAACTAAGAACCTCAAATGGAAATACAAAATATTTAGATCTTACCAAGTCAAGATGTCGGATTTGGATTTGGAGCTGAAATTTTGCAGTGTTGGTTCAGGAGCATATTAGGGTTTGGATTTTTTGGATTTCTGTCCAACCAAATGCTTTGATCTTGATCTCTAAACTTCAATTTTGAGGAGGAGATCAATCCAGGACTAGGCTCACTGAAAAATTCCACTTCTGTAGAAAGCCCTAATTTTTGGCAGTAGTGTCACGTCCAAAACTGAAAAAGCTCAAAATTGAATTCTGCTTCAACAAAAATATGGCCCTAGGGAGGAGAGTTAGTCCAACCTTATTTTTCTGAAAATATGTGGAGAGAGATCCACAAAGTAGGAAGCCCTAGTTCTTGCAGTTGCACATTGTCTTCTTCTCAGGTTAGCTCTGATACCATGTTAGATTTTTAACATTAAGCTAGCATTATATTAGGATCTTTTAACTGAGAGAATAACAAGCACAGCAATCAAACAAAAGAGTGAATGAACACAGTGTTTTTCCTTAGGGAAACCATAAATAGATAAAACCCTGCAACTTCCTCAGAGATACAATCAGCACCAAAAGTAAAACCCCAAAAGAGTAAGATGATCTCCCGACAACAGTAGCCTCTTTCTTCTTACATCAACAAGAAGAAGTTTCTTGGGCTAGAAATAAAGAGGCTACCGCTGTCAGGAGATCATCTTACTATAAAGGCCCAAAAGTCAAAAACCATGCAATCATACTTCACAAGAGTAGCTCAAATTAAGGAGAAGTTGGCAGCTATTGGTGATATGGTTGAAGAAGCAGAAATTGTAATGACCACCTTGAATGGTCTTCCAAGATATTGGGAATCCTTTATCCAAGGAAAATGTTCAAGAAGAAGACTAACCAAGTTCTGACAATTATGGGAAGAATGTGTTCAAGAAGAAGAAAGAATAGCAGCTAGATAAGAGAAGCTAAATTAAAAATAGGATCAATATTTGGAAGTCCATACCAAGGAAAGAACAAGAGAAATAGTTATGACCATCCTCCTAGAAAGACTCAATGGTTTAAGAAGTTGAAGAAAGTCTTCTCAAAATATGAATGCTTCAATTTTCATAAGATGGGACACATTGCTATAAATTGTCCCATGGAGGCAGAACGATTCAAGAAGAAGAAACTATTTCAGGCCCATGCTATTGAATACAATGATCAAGAAGATGAGGAAAAAGCTAAGGAAAATGAAGATTCATGTGAATAATATTTCTTAATCTCTGCACTCATATGTACAGTCTCACCAGGGAATGACACCTAGATAGTATATATTTGTGCCTCCAAGCACATGACAGGTTATAAGGGCTCACTCTCATGTCTTCTACAAAAGGATTCCCCACACAAAGTAATGCTTGGAGATGATTACCAATATCCCATCAAAAGAATGGGAGAAGCCTCCTATAAGTTGGACTCCGGAAAGTCCATAAAGATGAAGGATGTCCTGTATGTCCCAAGACTAAAGAAGAACCTTCTTTATATCTTAGCCTTATATAAGAAAGGGTTCAGAGTTGCTTTTGTGGATGGAGACCCACAAAAGTATTATTAAAATGTATTTTTGAGTCTTCAAAGGCAAGTCGGCCCTGGAAGCAAGGATAAGTTGGCCGAGTTGGGTTATTAGGCCTCTCAATTAATTAGTATAAATAGAAGAGGTGCTTCCTTCATTTGGACAAGTAGAACACTCAAGCAGTTTCACTAGAGAGAGAAAAGACAGTCCATCTGGAGGAGAGGAAGCAGTCTAGTCTTATTCTTTGGGTCTTACATTGAACTTGGTTAAAGTCTATATAGAGGAAGTTTTGTTGGGTTTTCTTCCCCACGAAGGTTTCCTGGGATAAATATTTGTGTTCTCTTTTGCTATAATGTGCTTGTTATTCTTTTAGAGATCCTTTTTTTTGGTATAACAAAATTTAAAAGATTAACATGGTATCAGAGCTAACTTGAAAGAATACATTGTGTAGAAACTCATCTTGCAATCCGATAAGATAAGGTTTACCATTTAAGATACCTCCCTCCACAGATCAGTAGGAAAATAATTTCCATTCAACTCGCCCTAGGAGGGTGCATATTTTTGTCAAATAAATTTTTCATTCTGAGGATTTTCACTTTTTGACCTACCACTACTGTTGGGAGAAAATAGGGCATCATTTTTTCAAGGTTCCATCCTCATATTTCTGAAAAGAAAGATACCGTCTAACTCACCTTAGGGAGGCACATATTTTCCTCTAATCAGCTCCACAAGTGATCCCAGCTGGAAATTAAGGTTTTTTAGTCAAACCCTAAGTCACCCTGAAGCATATTCCAAAATAAGTCATCATACTCATAATTTATATCCCCTATATTTCCATTCATTAAACATGACAAACGACACCAAGCTTTATGATGTAAATTTTCCTTTAATATTCAATTAGTGCTAAACAGTGCATTTAAAATCTTTACTGATAAACACACATGAATATATTTTACAGTATGCAGCAAAATATAAAACTAAGAACCATTTACAACATCAATCACATCAATAGAAATGACACAATATTTTTGGGTAGAAACCCCCAAACAAAACCCAAGATGAGAAAATAGCTGCAGCAGTATGAGAGGATAGTTTATTAAGAAAATACAGAGCTTTTACAATATCATAAAATTGATTTATGCCTTAGATGGAAAAATAGAAACACCCAAAAATCACTGAGAAAAACCTGTGAGATGGCATGGTTCCCAAGGTAGCTTGTTGTTGTACAACATTGTTGATGTTGTATGGTGTACCTCCGCCAAAGTCTCTTGTCTCTCTCCTATACAATTTAGGGTTGTCTTTTTGAATTAGTGTTGCTCTGTCTTCTTCGCCAAAATTCTCTCTCTCACACTTTTTCCTCTATCTCTACCGGAATGCAACTATGTCCTCTCCACCAATTGATCTCTCTTTTATAAATTTAGGAAAAGAGAAAACCCTAATTTCACTTTCACCTAAAATCAATAAACAATTAGATCACTTTAATTATTTTAGGAAAAATAGTTAAATATAATTGGATTCCTAATTTAAGTCTTTTGCATACAAGAACGCATGCATGCAAGAAGACCTTCCTTGTTTCTGTTAGTTTAACACTCCCTCTCAACAAAGAAGGGATTCGGTAGCAACCCTAACTTATCCCTGAACTTAACAAAACTCTATCTGCAAAGTGCGTTGGTGAAAATATCCGCCACCTTCTCATCTATATGTATGTGCTCCAACCAACTGGTTCCTCTCTGAACACAATCTCTTAAGAAGTGGTACTTGATGTCTATGTGTTTGCTCCAGTCATGGAACACTGGATTCTTAGATAGCCTGATGTCGCTCTGATTGTCACGATGAAATACTGTAGCCTCTATCTCACACTCGAACTACCCTGAAAGTAACTTCCTTAGCCACATACCCTCACAAGAAGCCATGTTGGTGTCCATGTACTTAGCCTCTATTGAGATCAATGCAACTAACTTCTACTTCCTATTGAACCAAGAGACACCCCCTAACCCAATGATGAAACAACAATCTAAAGCACTCTTCTGGTCCTCTATACATCTTTCCCAGTCAGAATCTATGAAACCTACTAACTGTACACTCCACATGTGCTCATAAATTAATCCATACTCCACTATACCTCTAATGTTGTGAAGTATGTGCTTTGCAGCTGTCCAATGCACTCTATGGGGGTCCACCATGAACAAACTCAAAGAGTTTACTACAAATCTAATGTCTCGTTGTGTTTTGAATAGACACATAAGTGATCCAATAAGCTGAATATACAAGGTAGGATCAAATCCATCTAACCCTGATGCATCAATATTCCTCCAGTTGGAAACTAGAGGTATGGCCATAGGCTTCCAGTCCTCCATCCTAAATCTCTTCAACATCTCTACTACATACTTCTTATGTCCAATGAAGAATCATCTATCTCTCTGCCAAACCTATAAGCCCACAAAGTAATGCATCAACCCAAGGCCTTTCATCTCAAACTCCACTACAAGGTTGGACTTGCAATCTCCAATCAACCTCTCATATCCTGTAATAAAGAGATCATCCACATATAGGAAGAGTATGAGAGGCACCTCACCTATCAATAAGTATAGGTTGTGATCAACCTCACTCCATTGAAATCCCATCTCTTGTAGATAGTTATCTATCCTCGAGTACCATGCTCAAGGTGTCTGCTTAAGCCCATAAAGAGATCTATGCAGTATCTCTACATGTGTCTCCATGTTCTCCACATCAAACCCCTATGGTTTCTCAATATACATCTCCTCCTCTATCACTCCATTGAGGAAGGCAGTCTTGATGTCCATCTGATGGACTCGCCAACCCATCTCTACTGCTAAAGAGATAATGGTTTGAATGGAATAATACCTTGATATTGGGGAAAAGGTATCCTCAGACTCAATACCCTCCTTCTGTGAAAACCCCTTAGCCACGAAGTGCACCTTTTACTTCTCCACGCTTCTGCATGTTTCATGCTTCACCTTGTAGATTGACCTATATCCCACCACCTTCTTTCCTTCAGATCTCGTCACAACCTCCCATACCTGGTTCTTCATGATTTAGTCATACTCCTCAACCATGGCATGTTTCCAAATGTCATGTTGTGCAGCCTCCTTGAAAATGGAAGGTTCATAGTTAAACAACTTTGTCATCGGTTCCATATAACCGATTCTCTCTGGTGGTACACTCCATCTAAAATATCTTTGTGGAAGATCCAACTTCCTGGAATCTTGTACTGTGGACCTGAACCACTTAGGCCTTTGCCTAGTGTCACCTTGTTGCAGTTGTGGGATTCTTGTCTCCTGCTACTATTCATGCTCCCCATCAAGAATAGGAGTATCTTATCCTCCTGAATCCCTCTAACTACCAGAGCTTGTGCCCTGTGTCTGTACCTGTACCTGTACATCGGGTTCCTCCAACTTGATCCCCGTGTCATGTGCTAGTTTTTGCTCTACTTGTAAGTCTGTAGATCTTTGCAAGTCCGTGTCCTCATCGAACTAGACATCCATGCTCACAATTATCCTCTTGCAAGAAGGAATGTAAAATTTGTATGCCTTTGAAGTATCATTATAAATAACAAGTAACCCCTTCTCTTTAGGAGGGTCCGTCTTCTTCCTAGTGTCAGCATGAACATGACAATATACGACACTGTCGAATATACGAATGTGACTCACATATGACCTAGTGCCTCTAAAGACCTCCTCGGGTGTCTTCCTCCCCAAATTTGTGTGGGGACACATGTTCTGAATGTAAATTGTAGTCATGTATACCTCAGCCCAAAGGAATAGTGGTAATCCCTGATCAAATAGCATGGCCTTGGATGATCCTACCATAGTCTTGTTCTTTCTCGCTAAAACTCCATTCTGTTGTGGGGTATGGGGCATAGTGTGCTCCTTCTTAATCCCCTCTGCCAAAAAACACTCCATAAACTCATTGGAGGTGTACTCACCCTCGTTGTGTGTCCTCAACACCCAAATATTCTTCCCTATTTGGTTCTCCATGAGAGTTCTGAGCTCTCGAAACCTTTTTAAGACCTCTAACTTGGCATTTAGGAAATAGATCCAAATCTTCTTGGAATATTCATCAATGAAGGTTACGCAATAAATGTAACCACTAAAATAATGGATACTCATAGGTCTATGTACATATGAATGCACCAAGTCCAAGGGCTCCTTATACTTGTGCTCACTCTATGTGAAAGGCTTACTAATGTTCTTCCCGAAATCACAGACTTTGAAGTGGTTATGCTTCTCCTCTTGTACTTGAGGAACTCCAATGACTGCTTGTATCAAGTGCCTCAGTGCTCCATGGTGTAAGTGTGCTATCCTCCTATGCCACAATTCAAAGTCTAGTCTATACAATTTCCCACTCCTTCTATCAATCATCGATCCAAGATCCTATCTGACCCCCTGGGCCTGAAATATACTCTATGGTCTCAAAACTTCACCTAATATCCCTTGTACTCCATAGTGGAAATTGATATGAGGTTCTTGGTCAAACCTAGAACATATAACACATCTGAAAAACTAATGGGTTTTCCATACTCCCTCTCAAATGAAACAGTGCCAACTCCTTGCACCTGATACCGTGCCTCATCTCCCAGCTCAGCGTGGATCCTTGTTCCACCCTCCTACAAGTCTCTGAAGAATATATTATGTCATTCATGTGACTAGATGCTCCATTGTCAATGTACCTTATACTGCCCCCTATGGTGTTGTCCATGCAATCTATCAAAAGAAATCCTCATCAAAGTTTCTGCTGAAATCATCCACTTCTGAAGATCCATCCATCTGAGTTTTACTCTTCTTCTTCATTTCTGGGCACTAGGAGGAAAAGTGTCCCTACTTGTGGTAGATAAAACACTTGACCTTTGAAACATCAAGGTTCTTCTTACCATATGTTAGTCCCAGAAATTGTTCCCAGACTACAAGAGAACAAGCCAACACAATCTCAATAATCACAATAAAATAAAATAGGGTTTTCTAGGGTTTTCAAGGTTTTTTGGTTGAGCAGTTTGAAGACAAGAGAGAAAACATTCATAAAACCAAAATAAACACTAAATCATGAGCATTTGAATGACTGAGATGCATAACATATAAACCATAATCCAACAAAAAACACAATACTGAGTTTCACCCACAGTTAGCAAGCATTTCAAGCATAAAAACATTAAACAGGAAATGAATATACCAACTAAGTAATTAACACAAATTAGAAATAAAACCAGTCAATAATATGAAGGGCATATAGTGCATATATTTCATAGTTCAGTCCTCAAAAAACACATAAGAGTCTTTACTTAGCTCACAAAACAAAGCCTGATAGCCTCCCCTTGTCAGCAAAAAATCGAACCCCTCTCCTATACCCTTGTCCATATTTTATAATTACAAAGAATTACTTCTATCCTCCCTTCATTAGGTTGAATTTGAAACTACTCAGCAGTTACATTAACTAACTTTCAACTAATTAACTAAAAATAGCAAAATCGGATTCCTGGTAAATATGGCGAATTTCTGAAAACTAAGTGTCAAAGAAACTTCCATATCTCTCAATATGTGACACCCGTGTAAACAATGAGAGAGGTTTTTGTGAATGGGTCTGTGATGGACAAAAACCTCTCTCTTTTTTTAAAAATGCATCTCCAATCAATCGGAATATTCCCTGCAAGATGAAGACTAAAACAGGAAAATATTAAATATTTTTAAAACCCTGAAAAATAGGCTGTAAATATTAAATTGAATATTTCAAACCTTGATATCTGTTGCAAAACTGAAAGAGGTTTTTGTGAATGGTTATCTTATGAACAAAAACCTCTTTTTTGTTTCTAAAATTCATCTCCATTATCTCGTGGTATGCACTCAATTGCAATAACCCAAAACAGGAAAAACAGAGTAAAATTCTCAATAATCTTTGCACACTCCAAGTTTTCTCTCGGTCTTTTATTTGCAGTCACTAATCCTTCATTGATTTCATTTAGGTACTCAATTTTATGGTATTGCTTAAATATTCTTTGCAGGTTTTCCTTTTCAGAATCAATACATTTGTCTCCTAATATTGTTTGCATCCTTTCTGGTGTCCATGGGATTTTCAGTTTCTTATAGATTTCTTCATCCTCCTTCATAAGCTCTATGGAGGTCACAGGAAACTCTGGATGTTTTTCATCTTCAACATTGCAGTGAACTTCTTCTTCATTTAACTCTTTTTTCTCCAAACAGGAACTCTTTACCTCATTTTGTTTTTGTTCTTGAATCATCTGATTTCAAATCTCCATGAAAATATCAGAGATCTTAGTATCAATAAAGACAGACTTATCTTTTGATACTTCTGGTTTTTTACCTGTCATCGCTTCTTTGCTATCATCTTCACTACAATCCAACTTCTCTTGAGATGATGAATCTTCTATGACTGTAACTTTTTCCTTAGCCATTTTGGGATTTAATAACTTCTTCATGTTTAACCTAAGCTTGTTCTTCGGCCTTGTCTTATGTCTCCAGACTGCTCCAACCTCTCCTATCATTTTCTCAACCTTTCCTTGATGATTTATTGAAGAAAATTCAACAACCTTCATTCTTTTCTTTCTTGACACTGTTTCCTTTTCAAAATGAGTGTATACTTCTTGCTTAGAACAAACCCTAGCTTCATTATTAGCAGGAACTCTAACCTCATCAGATAGGTATTTTTCATCCTATACTGTAATGGGATTTGCTTCTGCTCCTTAACCTCCTCCCTTACATTTTGATTTGATCCTGCAGGTAACATCTCTTCCACTGGCTTAAATTCCCTCATCTCTGACTGTAAAACTTTGCTTTCCTCAACATTAACTTGATGTCCAATCTCAATGTTTTCATTTTCCTGATTTGAAGCTTCTCCTAGTTTATGAGTTTCTTCATCTTTGACTATGACCTTGTTTCTAAGCTTCTTAATTAGAGTTTGACCCTTATCTGCCTATCTTTTTTGGGATTGTTCTTCCTGTTCAGTCTTGAAACCTAACCAAAATAAGAAATGCTCCCATGTCTTTTCTCTTTTCTGCAATACAGTACTTATGATGAGTTTTATGAGCCCATGGTGAAAAACTGATTGTTTTGTATGGTCCTGGTGTTCCCTCACTCTACATGACATATTCTGTTAAACTGGAAGAAAATATCTCTAAGCATTAAACGTGAAGGGCACCTTTTTGAACCAGAATTCTCCCTCATCCAAAATCCCTATTGCTTTTGCTAGTAACTCTTTGGTTAACTTGAACTTCAAAGTGTCAAAAGATACTACATGCTTGTCTAAACATTGAGCAAACTTGTAAAAAACCTTTGAATGATAACCTTCAATATTTTCAAAGAACACTAACCATCCTACTTCTGCAAACAATTGTGCACAATCTGGAAATTTTTTGACCCAGCTTAAGTCTAATGGTTCTTCCCTATTGGTATTTCCACTCTTTTTCATTTTGAAATATTGTCAACAACTTCTATCAATATAGCACAGCCTGACTATCTTCAAATTTTGATAAACTGACAGAGAATACAGTATAGGAGAACCCAAAATATCTTACTCTGAATTCTTTCGTTTAAATGATAAATAATTTAAACTCATTGACTAACAATTCATCATTTAACATGGATTAGGTTAAAAACTAATAGTCTGTCGTCAATTCCGTCATTAGTCGTTTGTTCAAAAAAAAACCCAAATTAATAAACCTTGGTAATGGCTCGCAGACTACCTATTAAAAATGACTAATTCGACTGCTGGAATCTTGTTATCTCAATTGTCAGGTGTCGAATTACATGCTCCACTTTCCTTTGACCACTTTGACCACTCCAGCCAACCGCTCCTGAAAGCCCTAATTTTTGCTCGATTTCAAAATTCTGATTACCAAGCATTGATTTTTCGCCACGATCTTCACTTGCTCTTCGTGCACTTCAAGTAAAAACATAATTCCATACACCTTTGTCTCATTGTGCTCTGTTATCATTATTGCATTACCTTTGCAAGAAAACCGCCACGGCTCACCTTCATGATGATTTACTTGAAGGATTAACACCTGTTATAATGCTCATTCTAGAGAAAAACAGGTATTAAATCCATCAACTAGTATGAATGACGTCTCATGTGTGAAAATTTCAAAAAATCTGACCCAAAAATGATGATTTTTAGATAGCGCAACTTTCTTGTAGCACCCCTGTGTAACTTTTTCTGGCTTGCGCTACAGGAATATTTGTTTTATGATTTTTTAACCAAAACTCCAAACAAAGTGTTATTTTTTGGTAAATAACTTTAAATAAGGTCTTATGATATTTCTTTAGAACCTTTCAGAAATATATACATCCTATAAGCCCATAAAAACCATGAAATTAATTAAGTAAAGAAAAAATTAAAAAGAAAACCTGTTAAATCAACTATAAACATAAGGCTAAAATCAAAATATTTTAAAAGAAACCAAGGTCAAAACTTTAAAACAATAAGAAAAATCATATGTTTAAGACAAGCAAATGGTTCAAAAATAGAAAACAAAAATAGGCTATAACACCATCCATCTTCCTCTTTGCCTTACCCTTACTCTTCCCTATAAGGGCTAGAGCCTCCTCATCCATAATATATGGGGCACTCCTAGATGATCCTAATCCTTGACCCATGTGGGTCTCCTCCTGCACAAAGTCATCCCATAGTCTCTTCCAATCAAGGAGCTTCTCCCTAGCCACCACACCTTTGACGAATTTGTCCCATGTCTTAGAGAATCCATTGAGGACTATCCGCACTAGCTCCTCATCCATTGTCTTAGATCCAACATCTCCAAGCTCATCCCTGACTTGTGAGCCTTATGAGATAAGGAACCACTCCTTATCCCTTATCCATCTTGGTGTTTTGCATCCTCTCTTGCAACACCATCTTTCGGTTCTTGTTATTTCTTTGGTATAGACTCTCCAAAGTCATCCACATATTTGTTGCGGTATTCTTCTCAGAAAGGTGAGGGACTATATGCTCCTTCACTCCATCCATGATAATAAACGAGGATCTGGAATCAATATTCTTCCAAGCTATCAGATCTATCGGATCTGTGGGTGCAACTTTTGTGGAGTCAATGTGCTCCTTTGCATCATTGACATCCAGGATCCTTGTGATCCTTTCTTTCCATGTAGGAAAGTTATGTGCCCCTTGGAGTATATCCTCAACTCTCAAGTCTACAGCCATAATAAAGTGTTACCTGTCAAACCCTAGATCTAGAAGTCTAGGTTTATGTATTCCAATAGATCTACCCCTGATTTATCATTGTTGCCACAAATCTCTCAACTTTAGCTCACCAAATCTTTGATACCATGTAAATTTTACTTTAATATCCACCTAGGGATAAACAGTGCATTCAAAATCTCTATTGATAACCACACATGAATATCTTTTATAGTATGCATCAGAATATAAAACTAAGAATCATTTATAACATCAATCACATCAATAGAAACAACACAATATTTCTAGGTAGAAACCCCCGGACAAAACCTAAGATGAGAAAATTGGTCTAGCAATATGAGAGGATATTTTATTAAGAAAATACAGATCTTTTACAAAACCAGAAAATCGATTTATGGCTTATATGGAAAAATAAAAACACCCAAAAATCACTGAGAAAAACATGCGAGATGGCATGGTTCTGAAGGAAGCTTGTTGTGGTACGGCGTCGTTGCTGCTATATGGTGTACCTCAACCAAAGTCTCAGGTCTCTCTCCTCTACAATTTAGGGATGTCTTCCTGAGTTAGTGCTCCTCCATCTTCTTCGCCAAAATTCTCGCTCTCACACTTTTTCCTCCTTCTCTGTCGGAATGCAATTGTGTCCTCTCTGCCAATTGATCTCTCTTTTATAACTTTAGTTCAAGTGAAAAACCTAATTTCACTTTCACTTAAAGTCAATAAACAATTAGATCACTTTAATTATTTGAAGAAAAATAATTAAATACCACTGGGCTTCCTAATTTAAGTCTTTTTCATGCAAGAACACATCCATGCAGGAAGACCTTCCTTGTTGCTGCTAGTTTAACAAATGAAAAGCTAGAGGGAGTAGAGAACTTCAGAGCATGGAACTACAGAATCATGCTCATCCTTGAAGAACATGGAATAGATGGATTTATCAAAGAATAGGTCAAGGAACCAGAAGGAGAAAAGGCAAAGGCTAAACACAAAAAGGATACTATCAAAGTAAAAAGGATCATAGCTAATTCCATCAAGGATCAGTTGATCCCCCATGTATCCTCAAAGAATACTCCAAAATAAATGTTTGATGCACTACATAGTATGTTTGATGGTAATAACATAAACAGAAGAATGTCCTTGGTAAATGTAATGTCCCTTTTTGAAATTTTATTAAATGACCAATTTTTCCACTTTTTTCCCCAATTTCGACCTTAACTAGTTTTGATGTTTGGACCTCCACATTAACCCAAATGCTCCCAAATTTTATCAAGAGGTGTATAACTGATATTATAAATTAAATATTATTTTCATGGATGTTTTATGAGCCCCCAATCACTTCTGCAAACTTGTTTAATGTTCTGTTCAAAGTAGGAGTCTTTACTAGCAAATTGGGGCTCCAATTCCCCCTAGGTAATTGTCGGAAATGGCTTCTCAAATGATCCTGAAGTCACTAAAAATTCTGAAAATATGAAGGGAATTCATAAGGTACATTTTTTAAAGTCTTATATGCATCATGGTTCATTTTATTCAGTCTGTTATGACTCTTTCCAAAATAGCTCCCAAATCACAATTTCGACCCTTGGGGAAAATGCACCAAATCTTCTCCCAATGCAATAAACATTGGTAAAATGGATTCCAATTCTTAAGTACTTAACATGAGACTTGAAATATACATTAATTAAATTCCATTCATAATAAATTTATCATATATAGATTCCTCCATTCAAAATAATAAGCATTACCATGGCATATATCAAAATGGAGTGGAAATGGTCATTGTTTGCTCATTAAAAGTCATTTTGACATACAAATATTGGGTATTTCGAATTGAAAATTTATGAGAGTTAATAAAAGAGAATATTTAATGATTAAAATCAGTAATATATCAGTAATATCTCTCCCAAATATTACATGAGCTCACCCAAGGCACAATCCCTCCATGAGCATGAATATGGCATGAAAATTGAAAATAGTTGAGAGGAAGTTCTGCAATAGAAGAATCCTCAAGATCTCCTGTAGCTTACACCTGAAAATAATACTCCATTAAATACATGAGTGGCCTCTCCAAACACCAACTTGGATGGGAATCTTTCACCCTCGAAATTGGCTAAGGCAAGAAAACTAGTCATCCACTGGCTCTCACAATTCACAAATGACAATTTATCAAATGATCAAAAGGCCATTCTCTTGGTTGCTTCATGTATTTTATAAACTTACTTATCCTTCTAATGTTCCCAATCCATCCACAAACTCAATCCAATTCTAATTTGGGTTTGTTCTCATGATTTTCCATGTGTCCTCCCTTTCCTAGCCTTCCACCTTCCCCAAATTTCAGTTGGAGCCCATTGAGCTTCCCCAACTCCATGAAAGCTATCTTGGATGATATATTTCAACATGGCATGTCATATATGTCATATTTCAGCCTTCATATCTGATTTGTGTCATAGGTGTCATAGCATCTTCATCAATGTTGTCATAGAGCTAGCAAATCTAGTCCAAGTGTCCCACTAGCTCCAAAATGACTCTTCCTCTCCCATGTAAGTTACATTTCCTCCAAAATTCAACCTATTATGCATATGGCCAATTTTATTATCCTTATAACTCATCCAATAACATTTAGGCTTCCCATGGATTCGAAATTACAAGAGGAGGATGCCATGTTGCACCAAATTTCTAGCTTGTGTGGGCCTCATAGTCTCCATGTGTCTCCATGCTCCATTGACACTTCAATTTTCTCTTGTATTTATTTAATAAGCTCAATTATTAAATATTTATTCCATTAAAATGTATGAACATCATTTATTAGCTCCCTTATTAAAATTCCAAATGTATCCATCCAACCTAGGGAACTAGTAGGATTGATGGAATTGTCCTGCTATGTAATTATTAAAAATGGGGACATTACAATCCTCCCCACCCAAGATTGCTTGTCCTTAAGCAATTTAGTATTTTTATGCTGCAAAATCCTGACTATATTCATCTTCTCAAGTGATTAATAACTCTCCAATGCTACTTGTTTCCCCCATAATTGAAACCAATGAAACAAAAAATGATCGCAGGGTCCCATATGATCCTCCAAGTAAGTAGATCACCATGTAGCGCATGAACACAAGCATGACGTATTATATCAGATCTGTAATGTCCTTCGATCATATGTATCTTCACCCAAGTGTGGGATGAATTTCCCTCAACATCAAATGGACTAGGAAAGGAACAATGAAAATCATGAGTCTCCAAGTGACTCAAGGGAATACCATAGGTGCATCCATGTGGATGTGTATCATCATAATGTGACAAGGGATGCTGCTGCGAATGTAAATAATATGGATCTCTGACCATGTCATCATCAAAATGAGAGATATAAATTTTATACTCTTCATGTGGCACCATAAAAAATGAACCTTTCACCCATACTTCATTTGGATGAATGCTGCAAAATTTTGAAGTGTATGATGTAGTAGAAAGAACTAACTCACCAACACGGGGTCTTCACTTATTGGCCAATATCCTATCATGTTATTTCATATTGTGGGTTTTAAAATTATAAAAAATCGAACCAATATATTGTAGGTATTGGGGGAATGAGGAGTTTAAGGTGGGGGTGGGTAGGGTGGTTTATAAGGATTGAGGTATAAAAATGGGTGGGGAGGAGGTTTTAAGTATTGGGAGGGGGTTTCAACAAAAATATTTTGGGTCAATATCTCTCGAAATTAAGGGTATTCTTTAATATCCCACGATCGCACGTGCTATGTGAGAGGTTCACTAAGTGAAGTCCCCGTGCTCACCAACAACCCTTATGTTTCACTTGGGAGATGGGATATGACATTCAGAAGCCCATTCTATGTCCTCATGCCTCAATATATATCTCATACTATTGCACATCATTACTTGGTTTGGGTAAGTGTGCTGCCCTCTTACAACCCTTAGTACACTTTTCGAATATTGAAATTTCATATTAGGAATTTGGTAGTTTATTGTATGTTCCCATATATAATACAGCCATTGTACTCCCAAAACCACATTAGTATAAGCAACATTAACCACATAAAACTATCAACAAAATTATAGTTACCTATGGTGACTTGCAACTTTGGAACCCATGTTTTGCACTGCATTGTGTTGTGACCGGGAATGACAATTGTGAAGCCATCGAATAGTTCAATTTGTATCTTCCTTTTCTCCACCATATCTGCATCAATGAATTTATGTGTGGATCCTCCATCTACCAAAAGTGAAACTCTTTTTCCTAGTACCACACCCTTGCATCGAATAGTGTGATAATGAGGCACTACTGAAAGTACTGTCATTCTTGCTTTGTCCGGTGAAGGATGATTTTCTTCTTGTCTTTCTTCTTAAACTACTGTCTTATATGCTTCCTCTTGATATGAAATGTTTCCTCCTTCCTCCATACCCCTTTCATACCCATCATTATCAAAAAATACTTCTATGTATTGAGCCTTTCCCTTAGTACATTTATGCCCCAATGTCCATGGTTGAAAGCATGTGAAGCACAGTTTTTTTTCTTCGAAGTTCATCCTTGTTTAGTCCTTCTTTATTATTATTTTCATATGAATCTCTTTTCTAAGGCATCTTATCAGGTTCATATTTTTTCCAAGGTTTCTTTTCAAATTCGAAGCTAGGCTTGGGAGGAAATCTTGTTCTAGGAAGCACATCTTGGAGATCTCTAGTCAAGCTCATTGCATCTTTTAATGTAGTGGGCAAGTGGGATTTGACCAAAAATTTAAATGGTTCATCAAAACCTTCAGTGAAAAATAATACTAACCTTCCCATAGACACATGATCCACCTTGACTGATAATTTTTGAAATTCCATCATATAATTAGTCAGGGTTCCAACTTGCTTCAATTGTGCTAGTTCTTTGAAAGACAATTTAGGATATTTTTGCTCAATTATCTCTAGTACCCTGTCAATAAATTATCCATATGTGTTAACCTGATCATGACCCAAATTTTTCAGGCCATGGAACCACCATTCATTGGTGTCTCCTTCCAAGTGCAATATGACCATGTTTAAGGCATCTTCTTCGACCATTGGATTTAGCTGACAATACACATCTAATTTTTGCACCCAAGTGTTAGCAGAACTTTGAGAGGAACCATAAAAAGTATGGAGTGGCACTAATGGCACAATTTAAGTCTTTGTTTTTGTATACAGACTTATTAGCTTCCTTCTTTTTTATTTTGTTTGCATCAATAAAGTACTGATCAAATGGTACACTTCTTTTACAATCTTCATCCAATTTATCCCATTATTTTTCCATTGTAGCAAGTTCAAGTTGAATGTTAGGCTCTTATTTGAGTAAATGAAATTTAGGTTCAGTAGGCCTTGGTTTTATATGAAATTCATGGGGTCTATTATGAGGTCATGTTCTTGAGAAAATATGCTCACCCATTGTCTTCTTTTCTTTTGATTGTGAACTACTGCTATCTCCTATTACTCGTAATTTGCTTCCAAATTGGCTAACCAACAATTTGAATCCTTTCATAATATGATGGTTCATTTTCTTGGTTATGTCATCAAATATAGGTTTTAGTATTTTAATATATTCTACCTTATCATGATCAGTGTATCCCTTCCCCTCACTAGTCATAGTTTCAGCAAAATGTACCTCTTCTTCTAATACCTCTTTTCCTTCAACAAAAACACCTTCAACTTCAGGATCTAAGGGTGGTGTCTTATTGATTTGAATCATTTTTAATACCATAAGGTTCCAATACAATTCTCTGAGACCACTTGTAATGTACCTTTTTGAAATTTTATTAAATGACCAATTTTCCCACTTGTTTCCCCAATTTCGACCTTAACTAGTTTTGTTGTCTGGACCTCCAAATTAACCCAAATGCTCCCAAATTTTATCAAAAGGTGTATGACTGATATTATAAATTAAATATTATTTTAATGGATTTTTTATGACCCCCCAATTACCTCTGCAAACTTTTTTAATGTTCTGTTCAAAGTAGGAGTCTTTACTAGCAAATTGGGGCTCCAATTCCCCCTGGATCATTGTCGTAAATGGCTTCTCAAATGATCCCAAAGTCACTCAAAATTATGAAAATATGAAGGGGATGAGTAAGGGAAATTTTTTAAGTCTCATATTTATCATGTTCCATTTTATTCATTATTTCATGACTCTTTCCAAAACAGCTCCCAAATCACAATTTCAACCCTTGGGGAAAATGCACCAAATCTTCTCCCAATGTAATAAACATTAGTAAAATGGAATTAAATTATTAAGTACTGAAAATGAGACTTGAAAAAAAAATTAATTACATTCCATTCATCATACATTTATCATATATACATTCCTCCATTCAAAATAATAATCACTACTATGGCATATATCAAAATAGAGTGGAAATGGTCATTGTTTGCTCATTAAAAGTCATTTTGACATACAAATATTAGGTATTTCGACTTGAAATTTTCTGAGTGAAGAACAGAAAATATTTACTGATTAAAAGAATAAATATATCAAGAATATTTCTCCCAAATAGTACATGATCTCACCCAAGGCGCAATCCTTCCATGAGCATGAATATGGCATGAAAACTGGAAATAGTTGAGAGGAAGTGTTGCAATAGAATAATCCTAAATATTTCATGTAGCTTACACATGAAAATAAGGCTCCATTAAATCTCCATGAAATACCTGAGTGGCCTCTCCAAACACCAACTTGTATGGGAATATTTCACCCTCGAAATTGGCTAAGGCAAGAAAACTAGTCATCCACTAGCTCTCACAATTCACAAATGACAACTTCTCAAATGATAAAAAATTCATTCTCTTGGTTGATTTCTATATTTTATAAACATAATTAGCCTTCTAAGGTTCCAAATACACAAACTCAAGCCAATTCAAATTCGGGTGTGTGCTCATGATTTGCCATGTGTCCTCCCTTTCCTGGCCTTCCACCTTCCCCAAATTTGAGTTGGAGCCCATTGAGCTTCACCAAATCCATGAGAACTCTCTTAGATGCTCTATTTTGACCTGAAATGTCAGATATATCATATTTCAGCCTTCATATCTGATTTGTTTCATAGGTGCCATAGCATCTTCATCGTTGTTGTCATAGAGCTAGGGAATCTAGTCCAAGTGTCCCACTAGCTCCAAAATGACTCTTCCCCTCCCATGTAAGTTACATTTCGTCAAAAATTTGACCTATGATGCATATGGACAAGTATAGTATCCTTATCACTCATACAAGAACCTTTATTCTTCCCATGGATTCAAAATTGTAAGAGGAGGATGCCATGTGGCACCAAATTTCTAGCTTGTGTGGGCCTCATGGTCTCCATGTGTCTCCATGTGTCTCCATGCTCCATTGCCGCTTCAATTTCCTCTTGTATTTATTTAATAAGATCCATTATTGAAAATTTATTCCATTAAAATGTATTAACATCATTTATTAGCTCCCTTATTAAAATTCCAAATGTATCCATCCAACCTATGGAACTATTCGGATTGATGGAATTGTCCTGCTATGCAATTATTAAAAATGGAGACATTACAAGAAACCAACTCAAGGGTGTGAATATACAATATACAGAGACCATAAAATCATATTTATCAAGAGTATATCATATCAAAGAATAGTTAGAAGCCATTGGTGATATGGTGGAAGAAGAATAAGTGGTGATGACCACCCTGAATGGTCTCCCTAGAGAATGGGATTCCTTTATTAGAGGAATATGTGCTAGAAGAAATTTAACCAAGTTCAACAAGATATGGGAAGAATGTGTACAAGAAGAAGGAAGGATAGTAAATAGAGAAGAGAAGCCAAATGATAATGAATATCACACTCTAGCTACACACACCAATAATGGAAGAATAAAAAGGAAGAGTCAAGGTTCATATCCCAGAAGATCACCATACTTCAAGAAGAATAAGAAAACTAGAAGGGAATATTCATCCTTTGAATGTTACTCATGTCATAAGATGGGACACATTGCTATAAATTTTCCTCTTAAGAAATATCGGTTCAAGAAGAAGAACCAAAAGTACCATGCCCATGTAGCTGAAGAAAATGAATCAGACAAGGAAAGGACCACAAAAAATGAAGACTCTAGTGAAGAGTATGTCCTAACTTAAGCTCTCACGGGATCAATCACTCATGGAAGTGACACTTGGCTCAATGACAATGATGTTCCCAAACATATGACAGGACATAAGGATTCACTCTCTTGTCTTACCCAAAAATACTATTCACATAAGGTGCAGCTTGGATATGATTATCACTACCCCATCAAAGGAATGGCAGAAACCTCTTACAAATTAAGAACTAGAAATTTCATGAAGATGAAATAAGTCTTATATGTTCCAAGTTTAAAGAAGAATCTTCTTTCCATGTCAGATCTAGATAAGAAATGGTTTAGAGTTTCCTTTGTAGATGATGAATTCCTTATGTGTCTGAAAGGGAAAACAATAGATGATGCTATTGTAATTGGTGTCGAATAAGGAGGACTCTACAAATTGAAAGGACATACATATTCAGCCCTTACAGCCAGCACCATTAGTCCATGTGAACTATGGCATAGAAGACTTGCTCATGTAAACTACAAAGCATTTCCAATTGTGAGCAAGGTTGTCACAGGCCTACCAGAGATATATATCAATCATGAAGGAGTATGCAAAGGATGTGCTCAAGGAAAGAACACCAAGAATCCATTCCCAAGCAGTAATAGCAAAGCAAAAGGGATCTTGGACATTGTACACTCAGATGTGTGAGAGCCGATGTCAGCCACTTCCTTAAGTGGGTATGTATATTATTTCTCCTTTATTGATGATTACTCTTGTAAGACTTGGTTATACTTCTTAAAAGGCAATTAAGACGAAGTATTTGGAAAATTTAAGGAATTGAAGGCTCTTGTGGAAAATCTATCTGAAAAGAAGATCAAGACCTTAAGATCAGATAATGGAGGAGAATTCACTTCAAATGAATTCAAGGAATTATATAAGTAAGTTGGGATTAAGAGGGATATTACCATGCCCTATAATCCATAACAAAATGGAGTAGCAGAAAGAAAGAATAGATCCATCATGGAAGCAGTCAGAGCAATGATCCATGATCAATATTTACCTATGCACTTATGCGCAGAAGAAGCAATAACCACGGTCTATGTCCATAATAGAATATCTCACAGTGCTCCTGGAAACAAAACCCCAGAAGAAATGTTCATTGGTGAAAATCCTGAAGTAAGCCACCTAAAGATATTTGGTTGTCATGTATACTTACATGTTCCAAAGGAGAAAAGATCAAAATTGGACCCTTCAAGAAAGAAGGAAATATTTGTTGGATACATTGAACAGTCAAAAGCTTATAGAATCTATATTCAAAGATTCTTCCAAATCGAGATCAGTAGAGATGTTACATTTTATGAAGATGCAACCTTAACCAAATCTAGAAACACCCTTGCAGATGAAGATCATGAAGAAGAGGAGGAGGCTCCTAGAACCACACAAGGTACCAAACCACCAGTTACAGATATTGAAGAAGATCCTATACAAGAATATCATGACCTAGAAGAACCTCAAGGACTCATGGAAATACCCTAGAATATGATCTCAACAAAAAGAATACCATCTTGGGCTCGTGATGTAATCAAAGAAAAAGAAAGATATGGTGCACCAGAAGGAAGCAAACGACAAAGAATATATTCAAATTATGTGGCATTAATGAGAAATATTGTTGATGAAGAACCCACATGTTTTCAAGAAGATTCAAATAAGAAGGAATGGATGCAGGCCATGATTGAAGAATAATAGTCAATAATAAAGAATGATGTTTGGGATGTAGTTCCAATACCAAAGGACAAGTCAGTAGTTTCTTTAAAATGGATTTTCAAGACAAAGCATTCAGTAGACGGCAGTATTGAAAAGTTTAAAGCAATATTTGTTGCATGAGGATGTTCACCAAAGAAAGGAATTGATTATGAAGAAAATTTTGCACCAGTAGTGAGATATACTTCTATCGGAACTGTCCTTGCCTTGGAAGCCAAGATGAAATGGAAGCTACATCAAATGGATGTAAAAATAGTTGTCCTAAATGGAATCATAGAAGAAGAAGTATATATTGAACAGCCACCTTTATTTGAAACCCATGTCAAGGAAACACATGTATGAAAATTGAAGAAAGCTCTATGATGGGTTAAAACAAGCACCCAGAGCATGGTGTGGAAGAATTGATGGAATCTTGATGAATTTAGCTTTAACAAAAGTAAAGTTGATTCCAACCTTTAAATTAAGGTTGAGAATGATGGGATCATGATATTACTACTATATGTAGATGACATATTTTTGACAGGAAAGGAGAATCTCATCAATGAATGTAAGAAGAAACTTGCAGCAGAGTTTGAAATGAAAGACCATGGCATAATGCACTATTTCCTAGGTCTTGAAGTATGGCAGTTTCCTGATGAGATTTTCATAACCCAAGGAAAATAAACAGAAGATATTTTGAAGAGATTTGGAATGTTATATTTCAAAGCAATTAACAGTTCGATGGTAACAAATCTGAAGCTACTAAAACATGACTCTTCAAAAAGAGTATATGTCACATTAAACAGACAAATTATTGGCTCACTGATGTATTTGATAAATACAATACCATATATAGGTTTTGTTGTGAACACCTTGAGTCAGTATATGGTGGATCCCCGACATGTTCATATGGTCGCAACAAAACAAGTGATGAGGTACCTCAAGGGTACATTGATTGTGGCCTAAAATGTACAGCTGGCAATGAGTTCAGATCATGTGGCTATACTAATTCGGAATGGGCATGAAGTGTTGAAGATAGAAAGAGCACTTCAGGATGTTGTTTCAGTTTGGGATCAGGAGTGATATCATGGCTTAGCAGAAAGAAAACAAGTGTTTCCCTCAGTACATCCAAGGCTGAGTACATTGCAGCATGTTCAGCCTATAGTGAAGTAGTATGGCTTTGCAAAATATTGACAGGATTTTTTGATGTCGAGATCGATGCAACTGAGATTATTGTGGCAACTAAGGTTGCATCAAGTTAACAAAGAACCAGTGTTTCATAATAAATCAAAGCATATATAGATAAATTATCGTTACATCCTAGATATGGTAGGATTTGTGAAGCTCCAGTATGTTCCTATAGAGGAACAAGTTGCTAATGTGTTGACTAAGCCTCTATCTCGTGTAAATTTTGAACACTTTCGAGACAAGCTTGGTGTAGTCCGAAAGGACCTCCTTAGAAAGAGGGAGTGATGATGAGATTATTATTGAGGATGAGATGGAAGTGATGTGCCATTACATAAAAGGCAAGTCAAGTTTATCAGTGTTCCTACAGATGTTGATGAGGTCCAACATTCACTTGCAAATGATAGTATCCTCCTTGAGGATGGTCTTGCGGACAAGAACACTCTCTTGTTGAGAGTGGTCCTAGATCTTACCAACTAAGGATGGTCCTGCAAATGATAGTACTCTCTTATATTAAGTGATCCTACATTCCTAGTTGCGGTAAAGAACACTCTCTTGTTGATACTGGCCCTATCTCTTACCAGATGAGCATGGTTTTGCAGACAATAGAACTCTCTTCTGGAGAGTGATCCTGCATTCACTTGTAGGATGGTCTTGTGGAAAAGAACACTCTCTTGTTGAGAGTGGTCCTAAATATTACCGGATGAGGATGGTTCTGCAGATGATAGTACTCTCTTATGGAGAGTGATCATGCATTCACGTGTAGGATGGTCTTGCAGTGTAGGATGGTCTTGCAGACAAGAACACTCTCTTGTTAAGTGTGGTCCTAGATATTACTAGATGAGGATGGCCCTGCAGAAAGTAGTACTCTCTTTTGGAGAGTGATCCTACATTCACTTGTAGGATGGTCTTGCAGAAAATAACACTCTCTTGTTGAGAGTGGTCCTAGCTCTTACCTACTGAGGATGGTACAATAGTACTCTCTTCTTGAGAGTGATCCTGCATTCACTTGTAGGATGGTCTTGCGGACAAGAAAACATTCTTATTGAGAGTGCCCCTAGCTCTTACCGACTGAGGATGGTCCTGCAGATGATAGTACTATCATATGTTGAGGGGTCCTGCATTTAGTTGTGGATGAGATATGCATTCAGTTGCAGACAATAGTATCCTCTTTGAGGATGGTCATGCGGACAAGAACACTCTCTTGTTGAGTGTGGTCCTAGCATTTACCAGCTAAGGATGGTTCTGCATATGATAGTACTCTCATATGTTGATTGGTCTTGCATATGATAGTACTCTCATATGTTTATTGGTCTTGCATTTAGTTGCGGACAAGATCTGCATTCAATTGCAGATGACAGTATCCTCTTTGAGGATGGTCATGTGGAGAAGAACACTCTCTTGTTCAGAGTGATCCTAGCACTTACCAACCGAGGATGGTCCTATGGACGATAGTAATCTCTTATCGAGAGTGCTCCTCCATTCACTTGCAGGCAAGATCGTGAATTCAATACCAAAGATGATGCTCAAGATGATGTTAATGCTCAAAGAGCTGATGCTCTAGATGTTGATGATGTTCAAGATGATACCAGAGATGATGGTGATGCTCGAGATCATGATACTAGAGATGATACTCGAGATGATGTTGATGATTGAGATGATGTTGATGCTCGAAGAGATGATGCTCGAGATGATACCAGAGATGATGATGCTCGAGATGATGCTCGAGATGATACCATAGATGATGATGCTTGAGATCCTGATAGAGGTGTATGTGATGATATTGTTCCATGGATGATGATGATGTTGATGTAATTGTGAAAATTTCCTATGACACATAGATTCAATAGTTAGTTGCACAAATGAACTGTTGTAGAATACATTCCTTGTTAAGAGGGAGTGTTAAAGGAAAGTAACTGTGGAAGATATTTTATTTTGTATTATTATTGTTATTACCCCTTCCAAAGATGTTGTTCCTCCGATTAGGGATGTCATAGATGTAATTGTTCATGTAAATTATTGAGGTAAAACCTTCGTTGTAAGTCAGGTTAGTAGTACCCACAAAAGTATTATTAAAATGTATTTTTGAGTCTTCCAAGGACAGTCAAACCTGGCAACAACGAGAAATCATACCAGTCAGGTTATTAGGCCTCTCAGCTAATTAGTATAAATAGGAGAGGCGCTTCCATCATTTGGACAAGTAGAACACTCAAGCAGTTGCGCTAGAGAGAGAAGAGACATACCATCTAGAGGAGAGGAAGCAGTCTAGTCTTATTCTTTAGGTCTTACACTGTACTTGGTTGAAGTCTATATAGAGGAAGTTTTGTTGGGTTTTCTTCCCTGTGAGGGTTTCCCAGGATAAATATTTGTGCTCTCTTTTGTTCTATTGTGCTTGTTATTCTTTCAGATATCGTTTTGTTTTGGTATAACAACTTTTAAAATCTTAACACTTGGGGGTGGCCTATCAAAGTAAGACTTAACTTGATAGTACCTACCACTGGGAGGAACGTCATTTTTCTGCATTCAGTTGGAAAACAATTGAATTCAAGGAGAAGTATATAATTGCCTAAGAATGACATGTTTAATTATGTGTTTGCTTATTATTAAATTATTGTTTATGTGTGTTCATGTGAAAGAAATTGCATAGCATTGTGTGCATGTTTCCTGTTTGAATTGTAAGCAAAATATTGTGAATGTGCATGATGTTTTGGGCCTTTATATATAAATATAATTCTGCTACGTAATTAATTGAATGGAGAAAAATGAAATTGGACATCCATGTTAAAAATCTAGATACGGATTTGAGTACCTTGTGGTCTCAATGGTGAAGAGAGGTTGCTAGGTGTGTTACAATGTGGTATCGGAGCCGCAGTTTTAAACAATGGACTGTTTGGGATGAATTTTGATTCTACAAGAAAATTCATAAGTTGCATAGAAAGTCTCTTGATGTATTCTTGTATGTAGTTGTTAAGAAAAACTATATGGAATCATTCCATTGAATTAATTAATTTCAGGCAGTAATCAGTATATAAATTATTAGATTATGGATTCAATCGAGCGCAGTGAGCAACCATAGTAAAATTTTAATGCTTAGGATGGATTATGTGTAAATTGGGAATAAATTTATAGTGTGCATGTTACTTGTTTGCTAAAATATCCCTATGAAAATTCGGGTGAATATTTGAACTTGCGCTGAGATTACAGTCATGAGTGTGGACAAAAAAAAATTCGTCAGAGGAAATTCTAGGTGTAAATTATTATTGGCCAAGTATAAATTTCAGAGGGACACATTTTGTCAAAAATATGCCAAGCGTAATATTATTTTAGTTGCATGTTCAAAGAATTCATAATTTAAATATTTATACAAATTTCTTAGAAATATGGTGTGGGCCCATATTAGCCACATGGACAACTTGGACGTGGACCGGATACCTTGATTTAGTAGATAGATGGTAGCATGGGAAGAGGTCTTATGCGTGCGTGGAATCCACATAGGACAGGAAGAGTCTATACAAATCGGCAATGGTCTAGATCCATTGCGTAAGTTCTGCCAGAACATATTTGAGTCGTTAGCTCATCATATTGGATTAGGTATTATAAAAGGGGACCCCAACACTAATAGTCCATATATCATCGCATGATTCCAATCGGATGATCATGACCGTTCACACAGATTAATGGTCATCACACTTAATGAAAAGGTACAATGCCTCCAATGGCTAACATTAAATTGACCTTGAATGAACTTTTAATATGAGTCGTCAACAGAAAGGGGAGAAGAATTGGGATGTAATAAATGTCATTTTAAGCTAACGCCTGAGATTTAATATGGGGTCGCAAGATGATTAGATCGTGACTAGTCGTGAAAGGAAATGCAAACAGACGTGTGGATGACTAGAAAAGGGGAATCGATAATCAGAAAACTAGAAATCGGTAACGAAAAAGCATTATCATCCATCTTAAAATATTTAAGAACAAACAGAAAACTATTTATGGGAAAAAGGTTTAAAAATAGCACTGCAAATGTACAGGAATTAATAGAAATTGGCAATAAATTTGAGATTGAATATCAGGTGTTGAAAGTCAAATATTATAATTGAACTTACATGCCAGATTTCTTGAAATAAAAGTATTCATAAAAAAAAACGAGGGTGTTTCCCTCGACCCACTCTGCAGCGGTAGGCCGCGAGGGGGAAAGCCCCATTGACCCCTATTTTTCTTTTTAATAAATCAACAAAGTTAGATCCTAAGTTTGGGGGTGACTACAAAGAGGTATAAAATGGGGGCAGATATTTGGGGAATATAACAGTTGTAATTTTCATCTCTTATATCCGAACTAAGCATGGCTACAGTTGTTAGGAAAAATTTATCATATTAACAGTAAGCATGAACAAGTTAAAAAATGGGGGGATTACATATCTTCAAGAAGTTAAACAGAGGAGGACCTATAGATCTATTGGATAACAAGTAGTGTTTTCCATAATATAAAACATGTAGATATATAAGTATATATATGGGAAATTTTATTGAATTTTTAGAATTAAATTTTGTCAGTTGCAAAAACATGAACACATTGCAGATTCAATTTTGTTGTAGATATAGTTTTGAATTGAATACAGTCATAGTACAATAAAATGGAAGAAGGGGAGCTTCCATACAATCATGAGCATGATGTCAGACGTCAAAATATCAGTGTGGAAAATGCATAAACAAAAACAAATGGACATAGACAAGATATACATCCACAAGAATTTGTGGAAACCATGAGAAGTTTGAGGTTGGAAGTACATATCTATAGGGTAGACAATGAGAGGTTGTTGAGGGCTCAAAAAACAACAAAATGAACTGAATACTTAGTTGGTATGGAGTCTAAATATTCTATAGATACAAATGATAAATGGATCGGCCTCAATTGAGGAGAAAGAAGGAAGAGAAGACTCAAGGAAGAGATCACATGGGAATTCTAAACAATCTAAAAGTGTTGGAAGGAGTCATAAGAACCACTGCTCACCTCACTATGCAAGAAGAAAACCATATATATCTAAAAGTTCAAGAAGCAGTCCAAAAATATCTCCAGCTAGACATCATAAAAGAAGGCATGTGAAAGATGACTTGCAAGGGAAACTTAGAAAAAATAAACCTCCTGCATTTGATGGTGAGAACAAGAAGGGAGAAGAAGTTAAATCTTGGTTGCTAAGAACGAGGAGATATTTTCAGCTACATAATTACTCCACTAACATGGAAGCAAGGATTACCATTTATAACTTACATTGAAAGGATTCCATTTGGTGGGACCGATTGGTTCATGTAAAACATATCAGTGAAAAGAATATTTCATATAGGCAGTTCAAGAAGTACTTCCATAAAAAGTAATTATCACAACATTATTATGATAAGAAGATGGAAGAGTTCTTCGAACTCAAATTGGGGAGCATGAGCATGGATGAGTATGAAAACAAGTTTTTCAAATTGCTAAGAGATGTTGGGTAAGTTTCTCGAATTGCTAAGATATCAAGGAGGAGAAGGTAAAACCGCAAAGGTTTCTCAATGGTTTGCCTCCATTTTACATGGACAAAATTCAATATGATGAACCTAAGACTCTTGAAGAAGCAATTAGAAAATCCAAGCATATGTATGGTCAGAACAAAGGAAGGACAATTCTTCAGAAATATTAGAGAGATAAGATGAAGGATAAGCAGGATGAAAGAAAGAAAGGATTCAAACCATCTTTCTCAAGGAACCAATAGAATTCATATCAGTAAAGCAGCCCAAGTCAAAATGCGTCGAGGATGACATAATCTATTGGAAAAGAAGCCAGTCATCAAGTAAAATGTTGGGGATGTGTAGGAATCCATATGTATAAATATTGTCCACAAAGAGGAGATAGAATGATAAATGTGCACAGTTTACAAGAAACATGTATTGTGGAGAATATAGGAAGGAACATTCCCAAGATATATACAACATTGGACAACAGACGTGAAGATCATCAGTCCAACATCATTGAGGTTGAAGGTGAAATTTCCAATCAACCTTTTTTTATTCTCATTGATTCTGGAGAAAGTCATAGTTATATTTCTCCTTATTTAGTTGAAATATTTCAACTAAAGAGAAGTAAGAATGATAGATCATGGATGGTTCAATTGGCTACTGGAACAAAAAGGAGGATTAATGAATTAGTAAAGAGTTGTCAGTTGGATATGAATGAACTGAATACTTTTGCATATTTGAATATAATTCCACTTGGTTCATATGATGTACTTATTGGGATGGATTGGTTAGATGCACACCATGTGATGTTGGATTGTCATAACAAGTCATTTACTTGTCTTGATGAAGAAGGGCACCAAAAGATAGTGAAAGGAATTCCAAGGCCTATTTCCATAAGAGAAATTTCATCTGTGCAATTAAAGAAGTGCTTCAGAAAAGGATGTCAATTGTATGTAGCTCATGTGCAAGAACCAGAGACGTGTAAAATACCAAGTTTAGAATATTTTCCAATATTGCAAGATTTTGCAGATGTATTTGAAGAAATACCAGGATGCCACCAAAAATAGATATTGATTTCTCTATTGATTTAATTCCTAGAGTTTCCCTAGTATCCAAAGTTCCATACTGAATGAGTACGCCTAAGTTAAAAGAGTTACATATGTAGCTAGAAGAATTATTAAAGGAAGGGTATATACGCCCAAGTGTGTCTTTTTGGGGAGCACCGCTAATATTTGTAAAGAAAAAGGATGGCTCTTTGAGGTAATGTATTGACTTTAGGAAATTGAACAAGGTTACTGTGAGGAATAAATATCCACTTCCTAGAATTTATGACTTATTTGATCAACTCCAAGGAACAAAGATAGATTTGATATCTGGTTACCATCAAGTGAGAATAAAATATGAAGACATTAGCAAGACAGCCTTCAGTACTAGATATGGTCACTATGAGTTTGAGGTGGTTCCATTTGGTTTAACAAATGCACCAGCTACATTTATGTGTTTGATGAATGGCATATTCAAGAAGTATGTATATAAGTTTGTCATTGTATTCTTGGATGACATTTTTATTTATTCAAAGTCTGAAGAAGAGCATGAGGAGCACTTGAGATTGGTACTATAAGTGTTAAGATAAAATCAACTTTATGCCAAGTTGACTAAATGTTCTTTCTATCATAGGTAAATACATTACTTGGGACATATTATATCTAAAAAATGAATAGTCATGTATCCTGAGAAGATAGAAGCTATTATGGGATGGCCTTCACCCAAGAATGTATCAAAAGTAAAGAAATTCCAGGGGTTAGTTGGATACTACAGGAGATTTATTGAAGGCTTCTCCAAAGTGGCATATCAAATTACATCATTGCAAAAGAAAGGAGTCAAGTTTCAATGGGCACTAGGATGTGAAGAAAATTCAGCAGTTACAAAGATTGCTCACTAATACACCATTTCTTAAGATTGTTGATCCAAATGAATATTTTGTTGTATCTACGGATGCTTGCCAACAAGGAATTGGTGGAATGCTTATGCAAAATCGACATATGATTTATTATGAATCAATAAGCTTAAAGAGCAAGAGAAAAATTATGTCACGCGTGACTTGGAACCTTTTGCTATTGTGCATGCATTAAAGATGTGGAGACATTGTCTTAGGGGCGCAAATTTTGAGTTAAGAACATATCATAGTAGGCTGAAATATTTATTTGAGAAGAAAATTTTGAATGCAAGACAATCAAGATGGTTGGAATTTAAATGTGAGTTTGATTTTGATATCAAACATATTAAGGGCAAGGAAAACAAAGTTGTTGATGCACTCAGTAGAAGAATTCATGTTATGCATGTTTCAGCCATTAATATATGTAATTCAGATTTTAAAACCAGAATTCTTGAAGTTTCCATATCAAATGAACATTACCTTCAAGTAAAACAAGAATTACAATAGGAAAATATACAATAGAAATTGAAAGGTTATAGGTTGGAAGGTAATAGAATTTTTACATACAGAAGCAGACTTTATGTTCCTAATTCAAGGGAATTAAGGAAATTGGTAATGAATGAGATGCATAATTTACCATATACAGGGAATCCCTGATACCAAAAGATGATTGCAACAGTAAGAAATCAATACTTTTGGCCATGAATGAAGAAAGATGTTGTTGATTATATAGAAAGGTGCATTGAATGTCAAAGAGTAAAGGTTGAGCATAGAAATCCAGCAGGATTGCTTCAACCATTGTCAATACCTAAGTGGAAATGGGATGTGGTGACCATTGACTTCATCACTAAGTTGCCAAGGACAAGAAAACAACATGATTCCAGCATGGTGGTGTTGCTGCAGCAACGTTTCCCAAAAATATTTTTCGGGAATATTTTTTGGCCCCATTTGAAGATCTTAGTTTTTCTCATTAGATTGCTTGATTTTGATTTTCATCCTTTGGATTTTCTGTCCATCATAAAGGTTCCAAAGATTCATTCTTTTTACTAAGGGAGAAAGTGGTTTTTGGATCCGCAGTAGCGGATGGTTTCCCAACTTAGAGCTGCTACAGTGGGCCCTTATTTGTTTCTGAGCCGCTATGGCGGGCATAATTTTGTTTCACCGTCGCCGGAGCGGAAGGATTTTCATGATCGGGCCGCTATATTGGGTGTTATCCTTTTTGCGTTTAGATCTCCGTTTACTCACGCTACGGCGGAGAGCTTTGCAATTCACGCCCGCTACGACGGCGGACTTCATACTTCATCTTTTAGGTTGGTCTCCAAGAGCCGCTACGGTAGGCGCTTCTTCTAGTGTGACCTGCTACGACAGGTGGTTCTGCAAGTTTGTTGCAGAGGTGGTTTCTGATGCAAGCCACTACGGCGAAGGCATTGTCTTGTTAACATCTATTTCTAGTAGGATCCGTCGTTGCGGAGGTTATTAAAGCTCGAAATCAGGACATCGGCTTTTGTCTTGTTCTACTCTCTGATATGATTTTTACGGCCAAGCCACAAAGCGATAGAGGATGAAATGTGAACTTGTAAACCGGCAGTAGTGGGTGGATGAGCAAGATTGGGCCATTGTATCGCAGTTGTTCCCTTGATGACTTTTGTTTTCCATCCCGCAAGTGGTTGGTGCCAATGACGTATGGGGCTCGCACGTGCAAGCTTTAATTAAATCTTTAGCCATCGAAAAGCCTTTTTATTTACCAAGTGTGGGGTTTTTATTGTCATTATTGTTTAACGGAGGAAGGGAAGGAGCTGTTGAGTGTTTTTTCCATTTTCACACCATGGAGCTTGCGTGGCGTAATGTTTCCAAGTGTCTTCGAATGTGCCTAAGCCTCCGACCTGCCAAGTGGGTTTTCATTTCCTTTTCTTTAAATTGGTTGGTAGTTTGGAATGTGAAGTCGTCCACTGTCAGTAGTTTGAGCAGAGATAGTTAGTTTTAATCCCACCTTAGGTAAACGGAGTTCTTCTCCTATATAACATTAGGTTTTCACCGCGGTCGACATTTTTAGGTTTTCCCTAGTCACCTACCCTCTCAAAGATTCTCAATCAATTAGGTAAATGATGAATTTTTTAGGGCAACCGAGTTTTTTGTTTCTGTTGACTAAAGGCCAGTTTGCGCCTCGTCTGTGGGCATCCTCTTCATTTTCAAGCATTGATTCTTCCCTTGCCATATGAGTCCCTTTCGAGAATTTTTCTACCCTCAACCTGTTGAATCTCTGCATTCCTCCATAGGCCCGAGTTTTCATCGACATGGAGCAGTTTCGGTGCTTGGATTCGGGCGTTAACATGAACCCTAATATCATCATCTCGGGAAAACCCAAGGGATTTTCAATTTTTATCTTTCGACCGTGGGAGGTTGAGCCAAGAATTTTGAGTTTGGATCATAGCGCTCATTGTGGCCAAAGCATTTTTTTTTAGAATCACAAACCTTGTAGATATGAACATCTTTTTGGTAGTGTGCTTCTTCTAAAAGGAAGAAGCCGAAACTATATTTTTTTCAATCAGAATCTTTGTTTGACCTTATGACTGCAGTGGGCCGTGCCAATCTTGATGGAAGAAATTGACAGAGTAAGATGAATTTGGGGTTTGATTCTATAGGATATATAAATATATATATATATATATATATATATATATATATATATATATATATACATTTGTTTGTGTGCTTATATTTATAATCATTGGTTGAAATATGAACACTAAGACAAATCCATTTTTTGCATGAACAACTTGTAGCAGAAATAATGACTAAAAAAGGGAGGAAGAAGCTAAAAATTACTAAGAGCAATTCTGACACAAAAGTTGTAGAGGTCTTGCTGGCAGTAAATACTGAGATAATGTGTGAAGACACTAAGGCGATTTCAAGAGCAAAACCTAAGTTGAAATGGGACCAGATATACCCTATGTTGGTTGAAAGAAACGTGACAGAAGTTGGTTTGGGAGACCTAGCTTTGTACGAGAACATTTTGAGGTCTGGGTTAACCAAAATAGCAACTAGGCCTGAGATGTTTCCCTATGCAGGGGTCATGTACCCATAGCTGAAATAGGGTTGATGGGAAGCCGTATAATTTTGGTTGGAATCCCCTCATGTATTATGTAGCTATGGAGGGAAAAAAAATTAACTAGGCAGATATAGCTACCAGAAACTTTTCCAAGTGTGTCAAGGCATCCCAAGAGGGTTTGAAACATAACAAATCAGAATTTTTTATGTAATATTTCTTGATAGATTGTATACTCTATAGACACAGGTTTGAGAATCTTAATTGTGTGTGGAAAGAGGAGAGAGCCCCTATATATGTTGCATATCATATTCTGGAATCCCATAAATATCACAACCATTACCAGTTTATTTGTGAGGAGTTCATAAGGCCCCTGTATAAGTTGATCTTTCTTGAACATTGTCCATGTCTATCAGAGGGAGTTAAGGAATCAATCAAAGAGTATGAAGATTATTTTTTCACAAAAGAAGGACGTATATGAGAATGTATGGGGGCACCAAGGCACCCATACTTTTCCCAAGTATCCAACATATTACATAGTATATAAGGAGGCAGTAAGACAAGTATTTCTAGATGGTTTTGGAAACTATATGTTCAACATCAAGAAAGTTGTGTTTCCACCAGTACCTTTTTATGTAGGGAGCTATAAGTTCAACAAAGTCAAGAGTGCTCCAGAGTTTGTGAAAGAACTGGAGATTTTCCATTTTGGAGAGATGAGTTTCCATAGAAATGATTCACAAGCAAAGGTGGAAGCTCACAAGGTGCATTTCAAATATGCAGACTATGTGGATAAAGAGGAGCAAGTGTTCAGGAACATCTACAGCATCGCCGCTATGAGCAAGCGGTTGAAGGGTAAGGCACCTAGGGTCAAGGGAAGTAGCATCAATAATCCAAAACCAAATGAAGGAGAAGAAGAAGCTAGAAGAAAGGCCCAAGAAGAAAGTGCTCATAGGCTTGCAGTAGGAGCAAAGAAGTTGTTGGCAGAGGAAGCACAGAAGGATAAAGAAGAAGCTTCCAAGCAAAAGAATGCAGAGGTTGTTTTAGATTAAATTTCAAAGTTAGAAGAGGCTATTGCTCGAGAATATGCAAACCCTAAGCAAGGGATATCGGATGCAGAAGAGCCCATAGAGGGAAAAAATCAGGAAAATGAAGAAGTTGTAGCCAATGTAGGTTAGGAACAAAGCCCTGTTTAGGATAATACAGATAACCCTCCATCCACATCCAGTAGCATCCTTACCGGGGTTCATGTAACCATAGCTGAAATGGGGCTAATACCATTTACCCCATCCAAGAAATATGATGTGGCATGCTTAGAAGATATTCATTTTGATCCTAAAACAAAATCCATTACATGGAGGACAGAAAAAACCTTGAAGGTAGGGAATCAGAAACCAGTGACCATAGTAACAGAGAGGACGGTGATGAAGAATGTAGAAGAGCACCCAAAGCAATTGGCTTCCATGGGCATTGCAAATGCCTATGCCAATGCTCACAATGTAGACAGGATTTTAGATAACATTGAGCAGTATAAGAGGAAGGTGGTTGAAATGAAGGAGCTATTAAAGAGAGAAGAAAAGGTAGGGAGAGAATCCAAAAGAAAATATGAAGCTACCTTATCACATTTTGAGAGGCTTCAACAAGAACACCAAATTTTAGAAGAAGAATGGGATAGTTTGAAATCATCCAATGAAGATTTAAGTTAGGAGAAAGGAAATTTGGAAAACAAGGTTGCAGAATTGGAACTAAAAAAGACTATTGCTAAGCAGAAAGAAAAACAATACGAAACCCAGGTAGCAGAATTGGAGGCACAAAAGGCTTCATTGGAAGTTTTGTTAATTGTGGAAAATGAGCAAAGAATGGATATAGAGTTGTTGACAAAGCATGCCCTCATGCTCAGAAATAAAATTTACCAGATGCAGCTCCAAATAGCAGATGAGATGTTGAAGGTCCTACAAGTGGAAGTTAGGTTGGAAGAGATTTCAGGTATAGCTACCCATTTTCAAAATAAACCCCAAGATGTCCTGGAAATTCTTCAAGGGCGTTTGAATTGGTTGGAAACAACAAAGGAACCTCCAGCAAATGCACCGATCAAATACTCTGAGAGAGTGAATCTAGAATATGAGTTGATACAATTTGGAAATAAAGTTGTTGAAGAACTAATAAGGGCAGCCTAGAGAACTAAAGGCATTTGCATAGAGTTATGTTGAAAGGTGCTTAAAACTTACAACCACTGCCAAACATCTACCAAGAAGAGGTTAGATGAATTAGTAGAGCATGAAGAGTACTTGAAACAATTGTAGGCCAGATAGCAGGAGGATGAACTGGGCATTCAGCTGATTAAAATTCTAGATGAGAGAGTGTTGAATAATGTTATAGCCCAGGTAGCAGTAAGAAACCATATATTCAAATATCAACTTTGATTGATTCCAACCAGGATGGCTAATATAAAAGCTCAAGTCGCCAAGCATGAGGTCACTATTAGATTTCTAGAGCCATCGGAGTTTGAGACAATAGTGACAGATGCCAATACATGGAAGAAGTTTATTAATGAGGTGGTTGGCCCCACTTAGAATGTTTTTTTTATTGATACATATTTTGTAATAGTTATATGTACCTAAATTATTGAACTCACTAGGAGACAAAGTCATTTTTTGTAACTGATTTGTAAAGGAAGGCCAAAAGACATTTCAAATTGTATAAATATAGATCAAATCGATGGAGGGGGGGACTTTTCCATGCTATCTTTTTTGTGAATTTTATTATAAGAAGAACTACTTCCTTTTATAATAAAGAAGGCCATATTTTCTGCTGGAGAAGGGGTTGTGAAGTTTCAAATGCATGTTGTAGATTGGTTGAATGTCGAATTGTTTCTATTTCAGCTTATTCTACAAACTGTGAGATCGTTCTGACTTATGAACTACTTCCATGTTATGAATGATTTTATGTTATTTCATGAAACTTATGCAGTATATTGAGTGATGAATATTTTAACCAACAATGAGCTATCTCTTTGTTTATCTTTCTATGTGTATTCATGTATTCTGAATTATGAACAGCTACCTGTAATTTTCTTTATGCGTGTTTTACAGTACATTACTCATCATTAAACATAGTCTTTATCCCTAAGGATAAGTTAGGTATAATTAGTTAGCTTAGCATAGTTGTTATTTGTTTATGATTTACAAGCAAAAGAGGTAATAAGAAAAGAGGTAAGAACATGCGCATCACATTGTGAACTCTTTTATGTCTCTATCAATTGCACTTAGATTAGGCACTTGCATATCATAATAAAAGAAAACAAAAAATACACTTAAACGGTGGACCGAGCCGCAATCGGTAAAGCAAGCTTAAACCGTTACTTGACCTACGGTAGCCAGACCCTAAACCGGATGGATTCCCCATATCAAACAATAACGAGCTAATTGGGAATGTTTATTGGGTAGAATCCCTACTGTTGTTACCTGGGATTTTCCATGCCTCAACAATTTTGGTGCTACAAGGAGGGCCACTGGTGCATGGCTGGCCAAGGAAATTCATTTCCTCGAGAATACTCCGTCGATCACAGTTCTGAAACCAGTTTTCCTAAGAGACCTAATCCTAAATAAAAGGAACCAGAGTAGCTCTACCCTGTTGGCAATAAGGTGGTTGATGATTTAAGGATAATCACAAGGGCATATGCAAAGAATATTGGGGGATTACCCATTATTCTTTCCTTTACTAGAAGAGAAGTTCGTAATAAATGTCCTCCTTATCGTGAAGATTCAGTGTTAGTGGAAGAAGTTGAAGAACTGGTAGAAAAAACCTTGCAAGATATTGTGCAACCTATAAATTAGTTAGGACCAGATTCCCCTCACTACTCACCTTTTCGAACCCCTGTCCAATCCCCACCTCAATCTCCACCTAGAATCATGGCAAATGTGAATGCAAATTAGCCTCCTCCACCACCTGCTTGGAGGGCTAGATCCCCTCTAAACCTTACTCCTCCATTACATGCCATGCCTCAAAATTTTGATAAGTCATTTCCCAAGTTTGAACCAAATAAAGAATTCTTGTGGATGATCATCTGCAAAGTTTTTATCTAGCTTTAGAAGGTTTACAAGCAGCAGAGCATGAAAACGTAGTCTGCAAATTTTTCCCTCATACTCTCAAAGGAAAAGCAACCTCATGGTATTTTTACCTACAGGGAAACTCAATCCCAAATTGGAACACCTTTGAGAGATTGTTTAGAAACAAATATGGAATCCAGAGAACCCATGATGCTTTAATGAAAGGGTTGTTTTCCCTCATAAAATAAAAGAAAGAAAGGGTGCATAATTTCACTCAGACGTTTGTTGCCTATATGAATAATTTTGATGCAGATATAAACCTATTGAGAACACCTTAATTGAGTATTACACTTCAGCTCTTGGTCCCGACCTAGCCATGTTCGTCAAAATATCAGTTAATCCCACCTTAGTGGAAACTTATGAAGAAGCTGAGAAGGTGGAAGCCGAAATTGAGAGTATAGACCAATATCCTGTACAATCAGAGGAAAAAACTTTTGGAAACAGAAATCCTTTGTTGCTAGCTAAGCCAAAAGATGAGCGGTCACAAGAATTAGATGGTGTAGTCAAAATGGTGCAAAAACTTTCAAATAAAATAATTGACATGGAAAAAGAGAAGGAGGCCAAGAAGCAATTCAAACCTTATTACAAAAAGAGAGATGACAGTGGTACATCCAAACCTCCCTCTCATAGTCCTTATGCTATGAACTTAATTGAAGTAAGGATGGAAAAATTCTGTACATTCCATCAGCAGCCTCATTCTGGAAAAAAAATTGCCCACAATGGATAAATTCTATGACTTTAGTGATGAATGAGTTACTAGATTCCAATTTAACGGAAACTGTGGATGGAGGAGAGAAGGATAAGAAAGCAACAGAGATCCAAGAATAAGATACTTTGGCTTTATGGGATTGTGCACCCCTATTTATTATAGAGGATGAAGGATTCACTGAGGAAGAAAAAATATCAGAAACAAATGTTACAACAAGGAGTCAGACCCTATTGAAAGAAGATAACACGATAATGCCCAAATTAAAGAAACTTCAGGAGAACATGAAGAAGATAAAAAATAATACTCATACTGTTAATATACCAGAGTTTTTCATCACAAGTCAGAATCCACATATAGTCGATATGCCTATGAATTCTGCAAAAAATAAAGCTGAAAATGTCAAGAAGAATTCCACCGAGCATGAAATGGGATACGACATAATAGAAGATATTAAAAAGACTAAGGTAAAAATCTCTCTATTTGAAATGTGCAACTTACCCCAACAAAAAGAAAAGTTGTTGAAAGCACTTGAGACACCTATGACGAAATCCAGAATGATAATCAATCTAAGGAAGAGATTGGTGAAGCAAGTATAGGGGGGGAGTCTAAATATAGAACACCAGCATTCCTTCTTACTTTTGAAATTTTCAATTACAATGTGCATAACTATTTGGTAGACTCTGGAGCATCAGTAAATCTCATGCCACTTTCAATGTGTAAGCAGATAAATGGTCAACCCAAGCCGACTACAGGACATGTTGTCCAATTAGATAGAACTACAGTTAAAGTGATAGGAGAAATGGAAGATGTCCTGATACGTTTATCAGCAGATGAGAGGGTTTGCCAGTATATATACATTGTGGTAACAGACATACTAGACACATATGGGTTTTTTTTTAGCCGAGACTGGTCAACGAAGTTAGATGGTTATTTTTTCTCTGACTGGTCACATTTGTGGTTTCCCTACAAAGGTTTCCAGAATTAGATAAAGGTGTTGAGGGAGCCTTAGATGAAACACAATGTAACACAGTTGGAGGGGAAGAATGAACCAGTTAACTCTGTTTTGGGGAACTATTTTCTTGAGCTTTAACCGGGAAATTATCAAGCTAAGGAAGCTAGTGACACATCAGATACCAAGCCCAATCTCCTTTAGTTTTCACGGGCTGATAATATTGATTGTAATATAGTAGAGTTAGTCTCAGATAGTAGTTCTAATTCAGTAGGGGTAGAAAATAAATTTTGGATTCGTTATTTTGATGGTTCCAAAACCGTGGAAGGATAGGGAGCTGGCCGTGTCCTAATGGATCCTAAAAAATAATAATAAATATTTCCTTTCCTGTAAATTAGAATTTGAGCGCACTAATAATAAATCCGAGTATGAGGCATTAGTCCAGGGACTAAAAAAGGCAATGGAATTGAAAGTAAAAAATCTAAAAGTGTATGGAGATTTTGAAATCAATATTAAATAAGTTCGAAACAGAATTCATTGCATATCACCACATTTGAAGGCTTATCAAAATGAAGTATGGAATTTACTAACAAACTTTGATGCATTCAATATCACTTCAATTCCTAGATTAAAAAGAATGCAGCAGATGACCTTTAAGCTACTTCAGCTACAAGACCGGTACACACGAATAACAGATGTTCAATTGAATTGCTTTTTAGGCCTTCCATTCTAGATAATATCACCAATCTGAGGGTGTTTGATGATGATCAACAAATTTTGGAATGTCTAACGAACGATGAAACCTTCAAATGAGCCATAATAGGTGATGAAGAACATCAAGCAAAACTCCAGAATGGAATTTCATTCCTAAAGGGGTCAGAACGTTAGAACAAATGTTTGATCTTGACACCAAGTTTAGAAGGCCAGCAAATGTCAAGACACACAGTTCGTCTTTGCAATTCGAGTTGATAAATCTAGGTTCAGAGGTTGATCCTAAATATGTGAACCTGGGGAAGTGTTTCTCGCCTGGGGAAAGGAGCAAATTCATCAGCTTGTTCAGACAATACAAAGATGTATTTGCTTGGACATATGAAGACCTCAAAACTTATGACACCAAAATTATACAGCATGTCATTCCAATCAAAGTTGGAGTCAAGCCTTATCAGCAGCCTCTGAGAAAGATACATCCCAAACTAAATCCTCTAATTCAAAGTGAGGCAAAGAAGCTTCTTGATGATAAAATCATATTCAAGGTTAGACATTCAGAATGGGTCTCAAATTTGGTGCCAGTACGAAAGAAGTCTGTAGAAATCAAACTCTATGTTGATTTCAGAAATTTAAACCATGCATCTGATAAAGACAATTACCCTGTCGCACCCATGGATTAGATATTACAAATGGTATCAAGCTTTGAGTTGTTTTCTCTCTTAGACGGATTATCAGGCTATAACCAAGTGTTAGTGGCAGAAGAATACAGACTGAATACCACTTTCAGAACTAAGTGGGGGACTTTTGCATATAGAAGAATTCCCTTTGGACTCATTAACGTTGGAGCAACTTTCCAAAGGGCTATGGATATAGCTTTCCGCGGCCTGATTGGACAAAGTGTAGTGGTTTATTTGGATGATGTCACAATATTTTCTAAAAAAAGAGAATAACATGCATTTCATTTAAAACAGACTTTTGAACGTTGTAGAAAGTATGGAATTTCTTTAAACCCAAAGAAATGTGTGTTCCCTATTACAGAAGGAAAGCTATTGGGTCACGTAATTTCAAAGAAAGGGATCTCAATAGACCCAGAAAGGGTTAAAGAAATAGAACAGATCCCTTTACCACATAATAAAAAAGGTATGCAGTCTTTTATGGGGACAATAAATTTTGTGAGAAGGTTTGTGCCAAACTTTGCTCAAATAGTCAAACCTTTGCAACAAATGGTCAAGCAAAATGTCCAATTCAAGTGGACTGATTTAGAGAAGGGTGTGTTTAACAAGATCAAAACATTAATATCTCATGCACCGTCCCTTAAAAGTCCCAACTTCGAAAAATATTTCATCTTGTACACTTTTTCTTCAAATGATTCATTAGCAGCGGTGCCTACGCAGAAAGAAGAAGGGGAAGATGAGTACCCCATATCGTTTATGAGCACTGGTCTACAAGGGGCTGAATTGAATTATCCGGCAGTTTATAAGAAATCTTATGTAGTTTTTAAGGCGGTGAATAAATCCATACCATATATAATGAAGAACCATACCAAAGTGATAGTTCCACACCCGGCAATCCGATCTCTTTTTGTACAGAAAGAGTTAGGAGAAAGAAGAGGTAACTGGGTAACATCCTTACAATAATATGACTTAGAATTCAAACCAGCGACCACAGTCAAAGGGAAAGGGCTCTACAAATTGATGACTAAGATTCGGGACAAAGAAAATAGCAATTGGGAGAATGAAGCTGAGTTACACATGGTTGATGTATGGCCTTTATTTATAGCTCCAGAATCCTGGTACAAAGACCTGGTTCCTTATCTTCAAGAAGGATATTTTCCTGAACAATGGAATCCCAAGCAGAGGAGAGCATTGCACTTACATTCAGCCTCATATTTGATTATTGATGGAGTTCTGTTTAGAAAAAACTATGATGGATTTTTCCGAAGATGCTTGGAACGCGAAGATGCAGCTAAGGTGATTACAAAACTACATGATAAACCTACTGGAGGTCATTTCTCAGGAGATACTACAGCACATAAGATTTTGAGAGCTAGGTATTACTGGCTGACTCTATTCAAATATTCTCACTCTCATGTTAGGAAATGTGATACTTGTCAAAGGAGCGACGGAAGACAAGGAAAGGCAGCAGGACCATTAAAGCCAGTTATTATTTCTGAGCCATTTGAGCAATGGGGGATTGATATTATCAAAGAAATCAATCCAAATTCTTCATTGCAGCACAAGTACATCCTGACATCAACAGACTACTTCATGAGATGGGTAGAATCCATTCCATTGCGAAAATTGAATGAAGATGCAGTTATGGACTTCTTGCAAGACCATATTATGACCAGGTTTGGGGTTCCAAATTCCCTGGTTTTTTATAATGCTTCCTATTTTTCATCTATTAGATTGACTGCATTTGTAAATGAGAAAGGGATTAAGTTACATTACTCTTCTAACTACTATCCACAAGGTAACAGTCTAACAGAATCTACAAATAAAAACCTCATTAGTATTTTGAAGAAAATAGTCATAGAAATTCAAAGAAGTTGGCACATAGCTCTCCCTAATGCACTATGGTTTGATCAAGTCACACCAAAAAACTCCTTAGGTGTTTCACCCTATACTCCGGTCTACGAGAAGGAAGCCATTCTGCCTCCAAATGTTTTTTTGCCTTCCTCTCAACTGGATCAAGCCTCGAGAGGAACTGAGAATGAGGTCTTGCAAATCCGAATCAATACCCTGCTAAACTTGGAAGATTCTAGATCCAAATCAAGGGAGAGGTTTTAGCGTCAGCAGGAAATAGTCAAGAGATGATTTGATAAGCACAAAGCCAAAAAGAAGGAATTTGAAGTAGGTGATTTGGTTCTTAAATGGGATCATCCGCATGATGAGAAAGGAAAGCACGCTAAGTTTCAGCAGTTATGGATAGGCCCTTTTTAGATTGCAGAGAAGTTAGGCCCCTCAACCTATAAATTGCAAGATTTACAGGGGTGGGAAGAGAACTTGCCAGTCAATGTTTTAGTTCTCAAGACATATTTTTCTTAATGTTGTTTGGTTTTTTTGTACATAAATAAACCTTTTGATTTGTTTCAGTCTTGTTTTCCTTAGATTAGTTCTTCTTGATTTTCATTTTGATTTCTTAGAGTCTGATTTCTTGTATTTTGTTTGCTTTACTTTATGTTTCAATAAACTAGCTCAACCTTTGGCATTGGATTTCATTAGAGTTTTAGGTAGACTGAAATTTTTTTGCCTGAAGGACTGCTTGCTATTTACACATGTATCATGATTAAAGATCTTTTAATATTGGTATATTATCTGAACATATGTTGAATACATTGAAGTCCTGTTAATCCCTGTAAAATAACCAAGGTCAAAAAAGTCCAGAATACTATTTTGAGGCTCCATTCACTTCACACTAAATTTTGTCCTAAGAAGCTAACAGCAAAATACCCATGGAGAGGAAGCAGGGTGAGCAGTTGTATGGTATTTAAAATAATCCTATGCCACAAATGAAAGCCAAAAGGCCTAAAGAGTCAAATCTCCCAAAAAGAAAACATATATCAAAAGACATACTGAATAAAATCAGCTTGGATAAACATTGCTCAGAGGTTCTTCTCCGTCCATGAGTTGAAAGCAAAATATCTCTCACAAAGAAGGACACTATGGATGGAAGAGCCTAAACCAAATTTTAAAAGAAGAAAGCAATTCGGGAAGACTCAAAAGGACAAAAGTCCAAAAGCATCAAAAGAATGCATAAGGCGTGGGAATGAGGAACAAACGAACATATCTATTCACACTCTGTTACAATCCTATGGTGTCTAAGTTGGAAGCAATCTGAAGGCAGAAGTAAAATAACTTCATATCTTGGCCTAAGAAGAGTTATCGAGACTTTGAAGGCTTGGTTCCCTTAGCCGATTAGACCATAATCAATGTTAAAGTTCATAAATATTGTATTCTAGAAAATCTAGGCATCTTAAAGAAATCTGGTAAAATTGGCCTAACAGGATACTTTAAAGCAATTTGTTGTTTCAAAAGTCAGTTGTTCAGAGATCTATGTTCGCTAGTTAGTCTCCAATTGTTGTTGCTGCAACGTTTCCCAAAAATATTTTTTGGGAATATTTTTTGACCCCCTTTAAAGATCTTAGTTTTTCTCATTAGATTGCTTGATTTTGATATTCATCCTTTGTCTTTTCTGCCCATCATAAAGGTTCCAAAGATTCATTTTTTTTACTAAGGCAAAAAGTGTTTTTTTGGTCCGCAGTAGCGGATGGTTTCCCAATTTGGAGCCGCTACGGCGAGCCCTTCTTTGTTTTCGAGCTGCTAGGGCGGGTGCATTCTTTGTATTCGAGCCGCAGTAGCAAGTTGTTTTCCAATTGCGAGCTGCTATGGCTGGCATACTTTTGTTTCACCGTCGTCGTACCGGAAGGCTTTTCATGATCGGGCCACTATATCGGGTGCTATCCTTTTTGTGTGCCAATGTCCATTTACTCCTGCTACGGCGAAGAGCTTTGCAAGTCATGACCTCTACGGTGGCAGACTTCGCGGTTCGTCTTTTAGGTTGGTCTCCGGGCGCCGCTATGGCGGGCGCTTCTTCCGATGTGACCCGCTACAGTGGGTGGTTATGCAAGTTTGTTGCAGAGGTGGTTTCCGATACAAGCCACTATGGTGGAGGCATTGTCTTGTTAACATATGTTTCTAGTAGGATTCGTCATTGCGGAGGTTATTAAAGCTCAGAGCCGAGACAGCGGCTTTTTTCTTATTCTACTCTCCGATATGATTTTTACGGCCAAGCCGCAGAGCAATAGTGGATGAAATGTGAACTTGTAATCTGGAAGTAGCGGGTGGACGAGCAAGATTGAGCCACCGTATTGGGGTTGTTCCCTTGATGACTTTTGTTTTCCAACCCATAAGCGGTTGGTGCCAACGGTGTTTGGGGCTCGCACGTGCAAGCTTTAATTAAATTTTTAGCCCTTGAAAAGCCTTTTTATTTACCAAGTGCGGGGTTTTTATTGTCATTATTGTTTAACGGAGGAAGTGAAGGAGTTGCTGATTGTTTTTTCTATTTTCACATCGTGGAGCTTGCGTGGCGAAACTTTTCCAAGTGTCTTCGACTGTGCCTAAGCCTTCGACCTCCCAAGTGGGTTTTCATTTCCTTTTCTTTAACTTGGTTGGTATTTTGGAATGTGAAGCCATCCACTGTCAGCAGTTTGAGCAGAGATAGTTAGTTTTAATCTCGGCTTAGGTAAAAGGACATCTTCGCCCATATAACGTTAGGTTTTCACCGTGGTCGACTTTTTTGGGTTTGCCCTAGTCACCTACCCGCTCATAGATTCTCGGTCAGCTAGGTAAATGATTAATTTTTTAGGGAAACTGAGTTTTTTGTTTCTGCTGACTAAAGGCCAGTTTGCACATCATCTGTGGGCATCCTGTTCATTTTTAGGCTTTGATTCTTCCCTCGCCATGCCAGTCCCTTTGGGGTGTTTTTCTGCCCTCAACTTGCTAAATATATGCGTTCCTCCATAGGCCTGATTTTTCGCTGACATGGAGCAGTTTCAGTGCTTTCCTTCGGATGTTAGCGTGAACCCTAATATCATCATCTCGGGAAAACCCAGGGGGTTTTCAATTTTTATCTTTCGACCGCGAGAGGTTGAGCCAGGAGTTTTGAGTTTGGAGCATAACGCTCATTGTGGCCAGAGCATTTCTTTTTCGAATCATGAACCTTGTAGATCTGAACAGCTTTTTGGTAGTGTGCTTCTTCTAAAAGGCAGAATCTAAAACTATATTTTTTTCAATCAGAAGCTTTGTTTGACCTTGTGACTACAGTGGGTTGTGCCCATCTTGATAGAAGAAATCGGCAGAGAAATATGAATTTGGTGTTTGATTCTATATATATATATATATATATATATATATATATATATATATATATANCCATTTTTTTTAGGAACAACTCGCACCGAAAATAATGACTAAGAAAGGGAGGAAGAAGCTTAAAATTCTTGAGAGGGATTCTGACACAGAAATTGGAGAGGTCTCATCGGCAGTAAAGACTGAGATAATGTATGAAGACACTAAGGTGATTTCAGGAGCAGAACCTGAGCTGAAATGGGGCCAGATCTACCCTATGCTGGTTGAAAGAAAGGTGTCAGAATCTAGTTTGGGAGACCTAGCTTTGTACTAGAACATTTTGAGGTCTGGGTTAACCAAAATAGCAACTAGGCCTGAGATGTTTCCCTGTGAGGGGGTCATGTACCCATAGCTGAAATAGGGTTGATGGGAAGACGTATAATTTTGGTTGGATTCCCCTCATGTATTATGTAGCTATGGAGGGAAAAAAAATTAACTGGGAAGATATAGCTACCAGAAACGTGTCCAAGTGTGTCAAGACAGCCCAGGAGGGTTTGAAACATAACAAATCAGAATTTTTTATGTCATATTTTGTTATACCAAAATCCTGTCATCACCATGTGATAAGATCCTTTACTTACATACTTGCCCTTGATCCCAGCACTTGGAGTGGAAACCCATGTTATTTGTCAATCTTTCATAAAAATACTCAGCACCGCGCTTTCCTCGTTATCCATGAGCGGTACCTTCCTCACACCGCCTGTATCCTGTTTACCATAAGCGGTGCCACCGCTTATAGCCTTTGGTCCATAAGTGTTTTTAACCTGAACCGCTCTGTCATAAAAGGCAAAAGGCAGTACCCTGGGTAAAATGGGAAACAAAAGAGGTTTCTCGAGGCTTCTAGATCATGAGCCTCATGTCATCTCTTATCCCTAACATTGTGGATTAGTTGAGCTCGAGATCCCCCATCATAGGATATTGGTGGCCACCTCATCCACAAATCTCTCAACCATTTCTATCCATTGAGCCTTATAAATAGCAGCTCATGTCCATGGTTGAGGGGGGGACCATAGAGGTATTGTTATGTTGTTGGATTAACCACTTGGCCCAAGCCATTGGAGAGCATAGAGAGCAAAGTTGGAGTTTATGGGGATGAAGTGTTGGTTTCATGGAGATGCATGTCAACACTAAGGCTTAATTGGTTGTAAACTTCTCCATTCATTTTAATGCAAAGCTGATTTCCATCCCACATTACTGTTGTTGTTGATTTCACATGTAAATGTTGTTGGATTCCTTAGTCACTGACATGGATGAATAGATTATGTTCTGGTAGCTTTGATGTGTTTGTGTGTTTAGTCTGATTGCAGGTACACAAGATTACTGTCGAAGCAGGCATTCCAGGTAACTACGACACCCAGGGAGGGTCTTCATCCTTTGTCGTTCATTTGTTCTGGATCTGAACCATTCAGACTAGAGGAATAGCTTATGTCCGTAGAAGGTGAAATATTCCTTCTTACAAGTCTGGCAACTCCGCTGGGGACTGAATATATGTATCAGTTGATCTGATCTTCCTCAGTTCTTCAACTCTCGTCCGAATCCAGGCTCCTTCTCCAACTCTCTCCAGTCGGATCTGCTATCTAACTCGGTGTATTTTGGTTTGAAACATCCAGATCTGTCTAGATCTGAATTATTTCGACCTTTTATGCTCTTTTTTATTCTCAATCTATCAGTTTTCACCTTGATCTGGTCTTTTTCTGACTTGATCTTTCATTCTCCTTGTGTTTTGGATCTATTCAGGGAACCGCACATGTTCTGTTGGCAAGAAGTGGTGCCACTGCCTGAGTCAAGTTAGCCATAAGCGGTGCCACCACCTGAATCCAGTGAGCAAGGAGCGGTTTTGCCTCAAAACCGCCTGTCAGCATATTCATCTGTGCTGTGCCAGGCAGGCCCTGTTCCAGACTTTGTATTTTGATTTCTATGTGTTTTTGGCTTACTTTTTGATGAAAATGAAGTGTATATTCTCCAGTCACTTTGATTGTTGTATTCTTTCTACATTCAAAGAGAGTTTATGTTTCTTGCATTGGATTTTGCATTCTTTTATTTGCTTGAAACCTCTTGCTCCTTACTACATATATTATTTGTTGGAATTGGAAAATATACATTTCATTTTCATGAGTAGGTTTTGGTTTGTTTTGGACTTGGAATGCTTGAGTGATCCATGTTGTTTTGAGTCTTTCTTTGCTTGGGGTGATTCTTGTTTCCTTTTGCATGCTGATTTTTTCAGTGCTTGGTAGGAAAGATTGGTTCTTCGTTTCCTTGTCTATTTCAAAGAGAAGTTTTAGTTTTGTCTCTCCTTTGCTTTATTCGCAAGCTTGTTGAACGATTTTCTTCTTATTTTGTGCATGACTGTTTGAAATTCTAGATCTTACTTTCATTGAGAAGAAACATCTATTTTCAGCTTTGCATGCATTAGAGTTAGATTTGTTTGCAAATGTTAGTGAAATCATCTTTCCATTGAGTTTTTATGCATCTTTTTCAAGCATGAAAAGATAGGAAACATTTCTGGTTTATTTATGTTAAATGTTCTCTAGATCTCTTTTTTATTTGCTTTGAAGATTGTTTGGGGTGCATTGATATTTCACTTTTCATTTGAAAAGATAGAATTGCATTTGCATTTGGGTGTGCATTTTTGGGAACAAAAGCAAATCTCTCTCCGTCTCTTAGGTAGAATTTCATTGAAGAGGAAAACTTGCATTATCATATAGATCAGTGTGCATCTTCTTTAATTTCAAGTTTTCACTCCATGGTTCCACCTAAACGCACAATGATAAAATTAATGGTAGTACTAGGTTAAAACTTTTAGCAATGTGAGTGATAAGTTAGAGACGTGTTCGGGCGTCGTTAAGTGTAGGAGCTATCGTTACTTGTCTGCATTACATCCTGGGACTCACGCAGTTCTTCCACGTACCATCGGTATATCAAACGGCCTTTCATGTACCATTGAGGTATATAGAAAGGTACTTCACGTACTCAATTGTATATAGGAAGGCCCCTTGTGAGTAGTTATGCATTAGACACCACTACTACCAATTTGAGCTCCCACGTACCTTATGTATATTGGGAGACCCCACTAGCATACCCTAACCATCTGAGTTATCCTATTGGCCTATCTTGTGAGGTTCCTGACTCTTATCCACTCCTTTCACATGTTTGCTTGTTGCTTTTAGTTTGAGTAGTACTTGCTTGTGCATGGTATTTAGGGGGTTATTAGAGAGTTTAGAGATGGCATCCTCATCTGGGACTACCACTCAAGAGGTCCCTTTCCAAGGTGTACCTTTTGTATTCCCTCCAAGTGAAGGTATTGGTCCTCCCTTTATTGCCACTCTAAATCTTCTTGGATTAAGTATAGGATTACTGGTTTGGCTATTTAATCCGGTAATTCATGTTACACCTAATGTCTCAAATGTCACCTCTCCTCCAAGAGAGGATCGACCTCAACCTAATCCCTCTCCTTCTTCACGGATTGTTGCTTCATCCCTTCCTTCTTCTTCGCTTGACCAAAGATCTATGGTTATTAGTCATGTGGATAAGAAGAAGAAGAAAGGGAAGGCTAAAAAGAAGAAGGATAAGAAAGAGAAAAAGCAGCAACCATCTGCTCTTGATGGTGCTCGTTCTAAGAGAACACTCAAAAAATGAAAGCTCCCTTGTAAGCTTTGCAAGGGGGACCACCTTCTTAAGGGGTGTCCCGATCTCTCCCATGTACAAGAAGAGTGGTCTAAAAGGTCCAAACTGTCTGTCATCAACCTCTGATCATCATGTTGATGACACTCCCTCAACTAGTGACCCATTGGTAAAAGGTCGTAAGGGTAAAGTTGTGTATACCTGTTTGATATGCAAGGCTATGCATCGTACTTTTCTTTTTCCAAGCATGGATGAAGCTTCACGTTGGTTGGAAAATATTATTGATCATCAATAGGTGATTCCAACAAGTGATAGTAATTTTTCCCTCGATCCCTCACCGGTTTACCAAGTGGTCGATTTGGATTTATCTGTGGTTGATCCCACTCTTCCTTTGGAGAGTGAAGTTAAAGTGGTCGAATCGGTGTCATTTCCACCCGATCCTGCTCTTTCATCAGAGAGTGTTAAGACTGAAGTAGTCTCTTTGACCAAATATTCATCTTGTTCTTCTATTCCAGTAGAGAACGAACTGAATCTTGCTGAAGTTTTTATGCTTCATTCTTATTGTTCTCGGAAAGAGGAAATTTTGTCTGTTTCGACAGAACCCTCTTCGAGTAGTGAGGTTATTTCCTTTGACTGGAGTAACCTAACAGAGTCTCGTCTTTATTTGAGTGTTCCTTTCCAAATAGTTGTGAATGTTACCGCTAGGAGGATACTTCGCACTATTGTTGACGAAGGGGATTTTGTTAGTATTCTATCCTCAACTGCTTGGCAAGATTTAGGTTCTCCTCAGCTTGTGCCAGCCACCGATCAGATATTGGATTTTAATCACAGGCCTACCTCACCTTTAGGGACCCTTCCTTATTTTCCGATTACATTAGGAGGGGAAATTGTTTGCATTGATGTTATGGTGGTCCAAGGTCCTTTAGATTTCAATCTGCTCCTTGGACGTGATAATGTGTATGCCATGAAGGCTGTTGTGTCCACACTCTTTAGAGTTATGCATTTTCCCCATGATAGGAAGATTGTGACCATTGATCAGCTTTCCTTTGTTACACCTGACCATCGCATTACTCCCGGTAATTAGACTGCCTTGAATGTGCCGCATGTTCTTGTGGTTCCTTCCCATTGTTCTAGTTAGCTTCTTCCCATCATAGGTAAAATGGGGGGCATGGCTCTAGTCTATGGACATAATAATGGAGCTAAGCCGCTAGCTTTTATGTAATGGGAGAAACCTACCAACCTCTGTATATCATGTTGGGTAGGAGCAAGTTTGAGAGCATAATTTACTTTTGGTTTCAAGCTCGTTAAAAAATAAAACCACTCCTTAAGCATAGTTTATCTTTTGGTTTCAAGCTTTCATAAAAATGAAACCATGTGGTGAGCATAGTTCCCAATATGTGTCAAGCTCGTTAAAAAATGAAACATACGCCTATGATTCAAGTTCCTATTCTATTTCAAGCTCATTAAAAAATGAAATGGATCTCCTCAAGCATAGTTTACCTTTTGGTTTCAAGCTTGCATAAAAATGAAATCATTCTTGAGCATAGTTCATTTTCTATTTCAATCTCATTAAAAAATGAAGTAGGTTTCCTTAAGCATAGTTTACCTTTTGGTTTCAAGCTTGCATAAAAATGAAACCATGTTCCAAGCATAGTTACCTTCTGTTTCAAGCTTGCGTAAAAATGAAACAGATCCCCTTTCCTTGAGTCGAGTCTTCACTTTAGTGTTAGAACTTGAACCTTCTTTTCACCTGCCCAATTCTCGTTCTTCCTACCTCCCTAGTGAACATTTTCACATTAGTAACCAGGTTTTTAGGTTGGGTATGGAAGAAGAATTGTCAAATGAAACGAAGCTTGGGGGCATGTCGAGCCACTAGCAACCATGCTAGGGGTAAGCTTCGCTAAAAATCATGCTGGGGGCAAGATTCCAACCTCTGTATATCATGTTAATGGGATTTTTCAAGCATAGTTTATCCATTGGTTTCGATCTTGCATAAAAATGAAACCAATCTTTGAGCATTCTTTCAACTGATCTTCGAGCTCGTTAAAAACAGTAGGATGGTGTTGAGCTTACTTTTCATTTTTCGCACTCTGGTTAAAACATGAAAAGTGGTTTGAGCTTAGTTTATTACTTTTTTGTGCTCTGGATTCAAACATGAAAAAGTCTAATGGAGTCCTCTTTAAACTCTTTTTAGGCTCCCTAAATACGAAAATATTTTTCGAGCGATATTGTCTTCTTCCCACTCATTAAAGCATTTGAAGAGTCGTCTCTCCGATGGTAGGTTATCTCTTTTTCGGTTCGGATAGACTATTTACAAAAAAGGAACACTCCAACCAATCATGACTGGAAGAGTTCTCTAAGGTATAATTTTACACTTTTTTGGGCCTTAGAGACTAAATCATATGAAAAAGGACCCCTTTGGAGTCTTCTTCCGTAATCGTTCAGACTCTCTAAACATGAACGATACCAAGTTTTCTTTCATTGGACTAGTTAAATTAAACATTGAGAGACCTGTTTTGGGAATGAACCCCTCCTCTCTCAGGTTCGTAAAACATATGAGTATGGATTTGTATTCCTACAAGCTATATCGAGTGTTTGTTACCCTCTTTGAACTCGTAAAACCGAAAAGAGGCACTCATCGATCATGATGGGGAAAATGGCAAGGGAATCATTTTGTGAATAATGGCAGTATTTTGTCGTTACCTTTGAACATGGCACTTGTCTGCATATCATGTCAATCAATTGGGTATTCAGCTGATCTCTGTGACGATCCACTTTCATGAGTCATGCTACTCCTTTGAGTCTTTCAAAAGAATGCATTGTCCACTGTTGTATTGTGTGTTTGTCCCATCCAGTCATGCTGCCAAGTCTTTTGTTGTGCCTCCCGATGTTCAAAGGGAATTTGAAGAAGTCTTACCTCTGTAGTCAACACAGTCTTTGTGTTAGTACTTTTGAGTCAGTCCTATGGTTACTACATTCAAATCATTCCAGAACTATGTTTTGAGTTTTGTGTCGTCGATGTGGGACTCATCATGGCCCTCCTTCGACGAGACTATTCCCGTCAACATCAGCTCATCATCCAGGAAATAGTCTTAGAAACAATACTTAGTACCTTGAGATTTGTATGCCTTAATGACAGATTATCTCGCTCTCAACATAGGTTCACATCATTGACCTTGGATCGATAGAATCGACTGGGTGTTCGACATCAGGACATCTATTCACACTCAATAGATTGTACTAGGGTACCTTGGGAATCATTGACATCAATGGTGATCTCCCTCGCACTTGTTAACGGCTCACATCATTGGCCAGTAATCAAGTGGTTTCTACCATGTTCAACTTCAGATCATTGTAATCACATGGATAGAATCATACTTTGTGGAAGACGAGACGAAGACCCTGGGTATTTGTTTAAAGCGCTCATTGCTTTTCCCTAGGTTGTGATGGAGTTTTTGTGTATCTAGCATGGATCCACATTTGTATGGTCGTGGCTATGCTCAAATCTACGTCTATATGACATAGATCTATTTTGTATGTCTGGTAGCTATGTCCAAGTTTGAGTCCTCTATCACATGGATCTACGTTGTATTCTAGTAGCCATGCTTGTTTATTCCTCCCATGGATCTGCCTTGTATTGGTCTGCAGCCATGATTTGGATACTTTTGTCTACGAGTCAAAAATATTGATGTACTACAGATGCCTACTTGATGACATGCTCCAATCAAGCTGGCATTTTCACCTCGTAGCGACGACTTGTTCTCTCAAATCTCTTGTTTATCGTATCCCTCTAAGACTCATGCTTTGGGGGGCATTCTGTTATACCAAAATCCTGTCATCACCATGTGATAAGATCATTGACTTACATACTTGCCCTTGATCCCATCACTTGGAGTGGAAACCCATGTTGTTTGTCAATATTTCATAAAAATACTCAGCACCGCGCTTTCCTCGTTATCCATAAGCGGTACCTTCCTCGCATCGCCTGTATCGTGTTTACCATAAGCAGTGCCACCACTTATAGCCTTTGGTCCATAAGCATTTTTAACCTGAACCGCTCTGTCATAAGAGGCAAAAGGTGGTACCCTAGGTAAAATGGGAAAAAAGAGAGGTTTCTCAAGGCTTCTAGATCATGAGCCTCGTGTCCTCTCTTATCCCTAACATTATGGGTCATTTGAGCTCGAGATCCCCCATCATAGGATCTTGGAGACCACCTCATCCACAAATCTCTCAACCATTCCTATCCATTGAACCTTATAAATACAATCTCATGTCCATGGTTGAGGGGGGAACCATAGAGGTATTGTTATGTTGTTGGATTGACCACTTGGCCCAAGCCATTGGAGAGCATAGAGAGCAAAGTTGGAGCTTATGGGGATGAAGTGTTGGTTTCATGGAGATGCATGTCGACACTAAGGCTTCATTGGTTGTAAACTTATCCATTCATTTTAATGCAAAGCTGATTTCCGTCCCACATTACTGTTGTTGTCGATTTCACATGTAAATGTTGTTGGATTTCTTAGTCACTGACATGGATGAATAGATTATGTTCTGGTAGCTTTGTTGTGTTTGCATGTTTAATCTGATTGCAGGTACACAGGTTTGCTGTCAAAGCAGGCATTCCAGGTATCTACGACATCCAGGGAGGGTCTTCATCCTTTGTTGTTCATTTGTTCTGGATCTGAACCATTCAGACCAGAGGAACAACTTTTGTCTGCAGAAGGTGAAGTATTCATGCTTACATCTTTCTTGATAGATTGTATACTCTATAGACACATGTTTGAGAAGATTGATTGTGTGTGGAAAGAGGGGAGAGCCCCTATATACATTGCATATCATATTCTCAGAGCCCATAAATATCACAACCATTACCAATTGATTTGTGAGGAGTTCATAAGGCCGTTGTATAAGTTGATCTTTCTTGAAGATTGTCCATGTCTATCAGAGGGAGCTGTGGAATCAATCAAAGAGTATGGAGATTATTTTTTCACAAGAGAAGGAACGTATCTGAGAATGTATGGGGGCACCAAGGCACCCTTACTGCTTCCCAAGTATGCTACAGATTACATAGTACATAAGGAGGCAATAAGACAAGTATTTCTAGATGGTTTTGGAAACTATCTATTCGATATCAATAAAGTTTTGTTTCCACTAGTACCTTTTACGTAGGGAGATATAAGTTCAACAAAGTCAAGAGTGCTCTAGAGTCTGTGAAAGAACTGGAGATTTTCCAATTTGGAGAGATAAGCTTCCATTGAAATGATTCACAAGGAAAGGTGGCAGCTCACAAGGTGCATATCGAATATGTAGACTATGTGGATAAAGAGGAGCAAGTGTTTAGGAACATCTACAACATGGCAGTTGTGAGAAAGCGGTTGAAGGGTAAGGCACCTAGGGTCAAGGGAAGTAGTAGCAATAATCCAAAACAAAATGAAGGAGAGGAAGAAGCTACAAGAAAGGCCCAAGAAGAAAGTGCTCATAGGCTTGCAGCAGGAGCAAAGAATTTGTTGGAAGAGGAAGCACAGAAAGATAAAGAAGAAGCTATCAAGAAAAAGAATGCAGAGGTTGTTTTAGATAAAATTTCAAAGTTAGAAGAGGTTATTTCTTGAGAAGATGCAAACCCTGGGCAAGGGATATCAGACACAGAAGATCCCACAAAGGGGAAAACTAAGGAAAATGAAAAATTTGTAGCCGATGGAGGTCAGGAGCAAAGCCCTATTCAAAATAAAACAGAGAACCCTCCATCCACATCCAACAGCATCCTTACCGGGGGTCATGTACCCATAGCTAAAATGGGGCTAATACCATTTACCCCATCCAGGCAATACGATGTGGCATGCTTAGAAGATATTCATTTTGATCCTAAAATGAAATCCATTACATGGAGGACAGAAAAAACCTTGAAGGTAGGGAATCAAAAACCAGTGACCACAGTAACAGAGAGGACGGTGATGAAGAATGTAGAAGAGCACCCAAAGAAATTGGTTTTCATGGTCATTGCAAATGCCTATGCCAATGCTCACAATGTAGATAGTATTCTAGAAAACATTGAGCAGTATAAGGGGAAGGTGGCCAAAATGAAGGAGGTATTAAAGAGAGAAGAAAAGGTAGGGAGAGAATCCAAAAGAAAATATGAAGCTACCTTATCAGATTTTGAGAGGCTTCAAAAAGTACACCAAATTTTAGAATATCAATAGGACAGTTTGAAATCATCCAATGAAGAGTTAAGTAAGGAGAAAGGAAATTTGGAAAACAAGGTTGCAGAATTGGAACTACATAAGACTACTGTTGAGCAGAAAGCAAAATAGTATGAAACCCAGGCAGCAGCATCGGAGGCACAAAAGGCTTCATTGGAAGTTTTATTAAAGGTGGAAAATGAGCAAAGAACGGATATAGAGTCATTGACAAAGCATGCCCTCATGCTCATAAATAAAATTTACCAGATGCAACTCCAAATAGCAGATGAGATGTTGAAGGTCCGAGAAGTGAAAGTTAGGTTGGAAGAGATTTCAGGTATAGCTGTCCATTTTAAAAATAAGACCCAGGATGTCCTGGAAATTCATTAAGGGTGCTTGAATTGGTTGGAAACAACTAAGGAACCTCCAGCAAATGCACTGATCAAAGACTCCAAGAGAGTGAAGCTGGAATATGAGCTGATAGAATTTGGAAATAAAGCTGCCGAAGAACTAATAAGGGCAGCCTAGAGAACTAAAGGTCTTTGCACAGAGTTGTATAGAAAGGTGCTTACAACTTACAACCATTGTCAAACATCTACCAAGAAGCGGTTAGATGAATTACCAGAGCATGTACAGTACTAGAAACAATTGCAGGCCAGATGGTAGGAGGATGAATTGGGCATTCAGCTAATCAAAAATCTAGATGAGAAAGTGTTGAAGAATGTAATATCCCAGGTAGCAGTAAGAAACCATCTATTGGAATATCAACTTCGATTGATTCCAGCCAGTATGGCTAATATAAAAGATCAAGTCGCCAAGCATGAGGCCACTATTAGATTTCTAGAGCCATCGAAGTTTGAGACAATAGTAACAGATGCCAATACATGGAAGAAGTTTATTAATGAAGTGGTTCGGACCACTTAGAATGTTTGTTTTATTGACACATATTTTGTAATAGTGATATGTACCTAAATTAGCGAACTCACTAGGAGACAAAGTCATTTTTTGTAACTAATTTTTGAAAGGAAGCCCAAAGGGCAGGAAGGCCAAAAGACATTTCAAATTGTATAAATATAGATCAAGTCGATGGAGGGAGGGACTTTTTCCATGCTATATTTTTTGTGAAGTTTATTATAAGAAGAACTAATTTCTTTTATAATAAAGAAGGCTATATTTTCTGCTGGAGAAGGGGCTGTGAAGTTTCAAATGCATGATGTAGATTGGTTGAATGTCGAATTGTTTCTGTTTCAGCTTATTCTACAAACTGTGAGATTGTTTTGAATTATGAACTACTTCCATGTTATGAATGATTTTCAACTATTTCATGAAACAAATATAAATTTGGAACAATAATTCAAAGGTTTTGGAACAAATATAAATTTGAGCAGAAACAACATATCATCCATAAACAAATGGGCAGACTGAGAGAGTCAACCAAATTATTGAGGATATTTTAAGGATGTATGTGATTGATAAACCAACAAAATTGTAAGACTGTCTATATCTGGTAAAGTTTGCATACAATAATGGATATCATGCTTCTTTGCAGATGATTATGTTTGAAGCATTACATGGTAGAAGGTCCCATACTCCAATCAATTGGGACAATCGAGTTGACAGGGTAATAATTGGGCTGGAAATACTCAGAGAAATGGAAGAGCAGATGGTAAAGATCAGGTAGAATTTGAAAGTGGCATAGGACAGACAAAAGAGTTATGCGATAAAAGTAAGAGAATTTAAAGAATTTAAAGTGGGGGACTATGTGTATTTGAAAGCCAGGCCAAAGAAGAGTTCCCTAAAATTGGAAATTTGTCCAAATCTTGCAACCCAATTTTGTGGGCCATTTAATTTTTTTGATAGAATAGGTCATATTACTTATTCACTAGCATTGCCTACTTGTTTGCATGTGCATAATGTATTTCATGTGTCTTTAATAAATAAATGTGTACATGTTCCTAACCACATAATTGATTGGGTTGTTATTCAGGTGGAACCTGAAGGTGATATACCAATACAACCAGTGTGCATCCTAGACAAGAGAGTTGTGTTGTTGAGGAACAGGGCCATCGAATAAGTAAGGGTTTAATGGACCCATTACATTTATGAAGAATCAATGTGTGAGTTTGAGGATGTGATGCGGTAGGCATACCCACAACTATTTGAAATTTTGATAAAAGTTTTGTAAATGTACATAGTGTTGATAATGCACCCAGGACAATGCATAAATTAAGGGGGAGAGGAATGTAATACCAAAGTTTTGACCCCATGATGTAAATTTTGTAAATATTGATGTAAACGGATATAAGCCATTAAAAAATGGTCAATATGACCAAGACTGTGTAAATGTGTATGTTTTTATATTAATATAATAATCTCTAAATGGTTGCAGTAGAAGGACGAAGAAGAGATGGAGGGCTATGAATACACGAGAGGGGAATTGATAGTGGGATTATGGAAATGACCAAGGGGGTGGCTTAGCTTATGTCCTTAATCTTATCCACTTATCCATATTTTACTAAGCCATAATTTGGATCCTTCTTTATTTAGTTAAAGCATTATTTAATTATGAAAATGGGATTAAGAGTGGTTCCAGTTGGATGGGACATATGGAAATATGGTGCATTCCTATAAAAGTGAAATGGAAAGATTGATAGGGGTTCGTTCCTTATACCATTACAGCATACAAATTTTCCTTCATCATGATCCTTTCCATTACCTTGGGGAAACTAAACTCGATGACTTGACAAAGGAGTGTGAAGCCATTATTTTGAATATGAATCGTGTATTCCATTTACTCGGTAGACTGATGAACGGGAAAAACCTGGACTGTAGCTTAGCCCCGGAGTTCCCACTTCAGATACTTCTTGTCCAACATGTTCTGGAGCACTAGAAGGGGATTAGAGGTTTCCTGAGGGTGTTAGTTTTTCTTTAGGTCTGATTAGATTATCTAGGATATTTATCTCAAAGAATAACAAGTACAGCAATATGCATATGATATAAAAGATACACAAGACACAAATATTTTCATTGGGGAAACCATAAAGAAGAAAACCCTGCAAACTTCTTCAGAATAGTAAGATTATCAAAAGCAGTAATAAGAAGTATTCAGCAGCTATTTGTCTCTCCTCCCTTTTATGTCTCTCTCTCGCATGATAACTTGAGAGTGTGAGGTGTGTATAGATGATGGAGAGTACCTCCATATTTATACCCTTTCAAGTCACTGACCAAACATAAGATTGGGGCCCACATATCTTCCCTAACAGGGCCAACTTCTCCTAGAGAGACTCCAAATACACATTACATGATGTTACATTGGATACTATTGCCTCGACTTACAACTGAGGTTGTACCTCAAGGTCTAGACGCAATTAAGACATCCCGCAAGGGGGTAAACACATCCTCAATGGGGGTACAACAACATACAGGGCTGACTTCTCCCAGAGACTCTAAATACACATTACATGATGTTGCATTGGGGACTATTACTCTAACTTACAACTGAGTTTGTACATCAAGTTCTAGACACAATTAAGACATCCTGCAAGGGGTTAAACACATCCCCAATGGGGGTACAACAACATACAATGATAATATACATCAGAATATCTTTTGAAGCTATAAATACATCAGCACTCCCTCTTAACTAGGAAGGTATTCTCTCTCTTCATAGTGATGAACACATCTGGTCAAGTCTTCATTGTAGCATCATCATCACGAAGTCATAGAGTCATCATCATAGTTGCTTCTATCATATTCTTATAATTGATCATCGATCAATACTATGTGTCAACAGAATTTTCTACAGATCCATCCCTCTCTCAACTGGGTATAGAACTAGTCCTCTTCCAGGTCTTCATCACATATCGAGCAAGCCATCTCGTAGGAATGCTTCATGGCCTTATTTACATTTCCACGTCAATCACCTGTGTCTCCTATCTTCATCTCATCATATCTAAATCATCTCTTTTTCCCTACACAAACCAAAATAAGGAACAAAGATTTAGATGCAGACAACCTACGTTCTTTCACCACAGTAGTAATCCAAGATAATTTTCACGTCATTGAGACAAACTGCAGCTTCTACTATGCGAGAATCACCTAGAATCACACTTAACGTATTACGTCTCTACAAGGTCAACCTGCGTTCTATTAGTAGAATCGTCTAGGTGCACCTCTTGTGCTTCATGACCTTATCATCTCATCATAGGAATACACATATATAGATATATATATGTAAGGACATATTACGACCAAGCAACCTGCTACATCAGGACCTTTTACATTCTATGGTCAACCTCAAGGACTTATAACATCTGAACAACCTGCGTCCAAGATATTTTACATTCAAACAACCTTCTTGGCATATTATATCCAAGTAAACTACGTACCACTCCAGGTCTCCTTTTACACTCAGACAACCCACAGGGCATATTACATTCGAGTAACCTACGTACCACGGCATGTCTCATTTTACACTTGAATAACCTATCATGGGACGGATTATGTCCAAGGATAACCTGCAAGATTTTCCAGGAATGATTACATCCAAGGACAACCTATAGGACTGATTATGTCTAAGCATCCTACTTCACCATGATTTTTCCCACTCGGACAACCTGTCTCATTTCCCATGTGAAATATCATTCATCAGTTATTTCTAGCATAGAACACATAAGGATTGATGACATCCATGGATAACCTATGAGCTTTGCTAGGAATTATCAAAGTATAACCTACAAGACTGATTACATTTGAGAAACCTATGAACTTCACTAGTATGTTACGCTCAGATGACATGTCTCTCTAGCTATGCTAGAACACATCACTCCCTCTTTCGAGGGATCTCGATCTGGATCAGACCAAGTATTTCTCAGAAGTACTCAAACTTCACTCTCACTAGAGGCTTGGTCAACACATCGACTATCTTCTCCTATGTTGTCGTGTACTAGAGCTTCATTGCTCCTCTCTACACCATATCCCTGATATAGTGCAACTTGATCTCGATGTGCTTTGACTTGTCATGGAAGACTGATTTTTCTTACAGATTCACGCAACTCTAATTGCCACGGAAGATATAAGTCACATCCAACTAGATATCAAATAATTCAGACAATAGCTTTCGTAGCCTCACTACCTCGCAACTAGCCAAGCAAGAGGCAAGATACTTTTCCTCAAGTGTACTCAAGGGCACACATGATTGCTTCATGTTGAACCAGGAGATCATGTCAGATCCCAAACTGAAGCAGCAACCTAAGGTTCTCTTCCTATCAGTGGCACTACCTACCCAGTCTAAATCAACATAACCATGTACACTAATCTTCTTATTTGCATCATATTTGAGCCCATAATCCATTGTACCTTTTAGGTACCTCAAAACATGCTTTACAGCTATCAGGTAAACATGTCTCGGATCCGTCCGGAACAAGCTCAGGGTGCTCACCGCAAGACATATGTCTGGTCTCATATTCATCAAATACATCAATGATCCAATCATCTGACGATACATCATGGAATCAACCGTCTTAGATGAAAAATCACTCAGAAGCTTCAAGTTAGATGCCATAGGTGTGGCTATCGCCTTGCAATCCAATATTTTGAATCTCTTCAAAATCTCCACTGCATACTTCCCTTGACCAAGGAAAATCCCATATGAACTCTTCCACACCTCCATGCCTAAGAAGTAATGCATCATACCTAGGTATTTCATCTCGAACTCTGTAGAAAGTCTCCTCCTTGCATCTGTAATGAGTTCCTCATTACCTATCAGAAACAAGTCATCGACATATAGCAGGAGTATCAGAGGTCTTTCATCTGCCACCTTGAAGTAGAGGTTGTAATTTTCTTTACTCTTTGTAAAGAACAAGCTCGTCGGGAATTTTTCCATCATGTCATACCATGTCCTCTGTGCTTGTTTCAATCCATACAAGTCCTTCTTCAATTTGCACACATGGGTCTTCCTTTCAAGTGTCTCGAATCCCAATTGGTTTTTCCACGTAAAATTCCTCCTCGACTACACCATTCAATAAAGTTTTCTTGACATCCATCTGGTGTATTTTCTATTTCATAATTGTTGCTAAAACAAGTATGGTCTTAATGGAAGTGTACCTCACCATGGGTGCAAATGTCTCTTCATATTCTATGCCTTTTTTCTGTGAGAAGCCTCATGCTACGAACCTTGCCTTGTATTTCTTGATGCTACCATATGAAACATGCTTGATCTTGTAGATCCACTTTGAAGTCATGAAAGACTTCTTCTTAGATCTCAGAACAATCTCCCAGACATCATTCAATATGATCGAATGGTATTCCTTGATCATGGCATCCTTCCAGTCTTTCTTTTCTGAAGCCTCTTCATAGGTGGAAGGTTCTATATCAATGATGTCACACAGCAGGGCCACATAGATATTGTAGGTATTTTACCTCTTTCTCTCTCTATGTATTCCTTCTAGAGCACCATACCTTTCAGCTTCTCGTATGAGCTCCCATGACCATGATGGTTTCCTCTTGTGGGATTCCTTCTCAAGTAATGTCTCTATCGGCTCTTGTGGTTCTGTCATGCCATGATCTTCATGGTCTTCTAGAATTGATTCTCCAATTTCCATTTCTTGGACTCTCATCTCTTCATGTTCCTCAACTTCCTAGATAGGAGTCCTCCTAGATCTGAAGTATGTCAAGTCTTCATCAAAGGTTACATCTCTACATATGTTGATCTTCTTGAATCCTAGTAAGTATATTCGGTAGGCCTTTGATGTATCACTATATATTATGAATATACCCTTCATCCCATTAGGATAGAGCTTGGTATTTTTCTCCTTTGGGATATGTATGTACACCAGGCAACCAAATATTCTGAAATGAATGACTTCTGGTTTCTCTCCTATGAAAGCCTCTTCATGAGCCTTGTTTTCAAGTACTTTATGAGGAGTACGGTTATCTACATACACAGTTGTTCATGCTTCTAGTGCCCAAAGTTGCATAGGAAGATCCCGGTCATGCAGCATAGCTCTTGCTTCCTCCATGATAGTTCGGTTCTTTCATTCTGCAAACCCATTATGTTGAGTATTGTATGGAGTGCTCAAATCCCTCTTAATCTTGAACTCTCTGCATAGTTTGTTTAATTCTTCCGAAGTGAACTCTCTGCCATTATCTGACCGTAGAGTCTTGATCTTCCTATCCGTGTGGTTCTTGACCAAGTATTTATATTCCTTGAACTTACTGAAAACTTTAGTTTTCCCTTTCAAGAAATATATCCAAGTCTTACATGAGAAATCATCTATAAAGGAAACATAGTACACATACCCGCTTAGTGAGCTATAAGACATGGGTCCACATACATCCGAGTGTAATATCTCCAGTATTCATTTATCCTCGCTCTCACTACTGGGAAATGTCTTCTTAACATTATTTCCTTGTGTACATCCTTTGCAAATTCCTTCATGTTTTTCCTCGATCTCTGGCAATCCTAAGACAACTTTGCTTGCTGTCGATAGTTGTTCTGCAATGCACATGTGCAAGCCTTCTATGCCATAGTTCACTTGGTCCAATTGACTCATGAACCAGTGATTTTCCATGCTTTCCCTTTATCTTGTACAAGCCTATGTATTCTTCTAAAATCATTGTTGCATCCTCTATTGTCTTTTCTCTGGGACACATCAGAACTTGGCCATCAACAAAAGAAACCCTAATTCCCTTTGCATCTAGTTCAGAGATGGAGAGAATATTCTTCTTCAATCCTAGAACATATAGCACATCCTGCATATTTAAATACTTCTTAGATTCAAGCTTGTAGAAGCTTCTCCACTCCCTTTTATGGGGTATTGGTAATCATCCCCAAGTTTCATATTGTGAGCTGACTCATTTTCATACATATTAACAAATGATTCCAATCACTTCTCTTCATGTGAGAGTGTGTTAATAAGTGTTGCAGTTAGCACATACTCTTCATCTGAATCATTCTTATCTCGTCTAAATATTTTGTTTATTAGTTCATCATCTTTAGCAATATGAGCATGGTTTCTCCTTTTCCTGATGGGACAATATCTTGCAAAATGTCCCTTTTCATCACAAGTGTAGCATTGAACATTTGAAGTGTCTTTATTGGTATTCTTCGGTTTCTTGTCCTTCTTCTTATTGTGATGAAATTTCTCCTTCTTCTCCTTCTTCTTGAAGTTATTCCTGCTGTGAACTGTGAAAGATTGATCTTCAGCTACTCCCACCTTCTCTTCTCTTGTCACGAGTCGAGCTTCTTCTTGTGCACATTCTTCTTGGATTCTGTTGAAAGAAATCATCCTCCTTCTTGCACAACTACCTTGAAGGAATGAGTCCCATGATCTAGGGAGACCATTCAAGGTAGTCATTACAATTTCTCTTTCTTCGACATTCTCTTCAACTACTTCAAGTTGTTCTTTGATTTGAGCAACCCTTGTGAAGTAAGACTATATAGTCTCAGAGTGTTGTATCTTCACATTCTTTAGTTGGTTCCTCAAAGTCATCTTCTAGTCAATGTTCTTTCCTTCGAACATCTTTGTCAATGCATCATATACTTCCTTCGATGTCTTGAATGCAGACACATGGGGGATGAGCTGATCCTTAATAGCATCTGTAATGATTCGCTTAGCCTTATCCATGCTTCTCTTATTAGTAGCCTTAGCCTCATCTCTCTTTGGTTCTGGAACTTCTCTAGTGATGAACTGATCCAAGCCATTTTCTTCAAGGATCAGAGAGATTATGTACTTCCATGCTTGGAATTTATCATCCCCTCCAAGCTTGTCCTCAAGCTGAGCATGGTGAGTCATATTTTCAAATAAGAACCTCAATTGGAAATAGAAAATATTTAGATCTTACCAATTTGAGGTGTCTGACTTGGTTCTGGATTCGGCTGACCTAGGGTTTGTCAGAGAAACCCTAATTTTCAAAAATTGGATTTTGGGAATTCTGTTTAGATAGAAATATGATTCTCCTTGAGGCAAGTTGCTAAGCTAGGTCACTTTTTGAAAACTAAGGTGGGAAGCCTTATAAACTCAATACCCTAGTTCCTCTCGGCACTAGTGACAGGGTCAAAAATGAAACTTCTCCAATTTTGAAACTGCTTCCACCAAAATATGGGACCTACTGAGGCAAGTTATCCTAGCCCTATTTTATTGATGATCTGTCGAGAGAACACCTTGAACTAGGAAGCCCTAGTTTCCACAGCTTTATAGTGCCTTCTTTTAGAGAGGCTCTGATACCATGTTAGTTTTTCTTTAGATCTGATTAGATTATATAGGATCTTTATCTGAAAGAATAACAAGTACAACAAGATGCATAAGATATAAAATATACACGAGACACAAATATTTTCACCGAGGAAACCATAAATATATAAAAGATACACGAGACACAAAGATTTTCACCGGGGAGACCATTCAAGGTAGTAATTACAATTTCTCCGTATTCAACATTATCTTCAACTGCTTCAAGTTGTTCTTTGATTTGAGCAACCCTTGTGAAGTAAGACTGTATAGTCTTGGAGTTTTGTATCTTCACATTCTTCAGTTGGTTCCTCAAAGTCATCTTCTGGTTGATGTTCTTTCCTTCGAATATATTTATCAAAGTATCATATACTTCCTTCGGTGTCTTGAATGTAGACACATGGGGGATGAGGTGATCCTTAATAGAATATGCAATGGTTCTCTTATCCTTAGCCATGCTTCTCTTATGAGCAGCCTTAGCCTCATCTCCCTCTGGTTCTGGAACTTCTCTAGTGATGAACTGATCCAAGTCATTTTCTTCAAGGATCAGAGAGATTTTGTACTTCCATCATCGGAAGTTATCAGCCCCTCCAAGCTTGTCCTCAAGCTGAGTATGGTGAGTCATCTTTTCAATTGAGAACCTCAAATGGAAATAACAAAGATTTAGATCTTACCTATTTGAGGTTTCTGACCTATTTCTGGAGCAGGTTGACCTAGGGTTTGTTAGAGAAACCCTAATTTTCCAAACTTGGAGTTTGGGAATTCTGTTTGGATAGATAGATGCGCCTCCTTGAGGCGAGTTACTCAGCTAGGTCACTTTCTGAAAACTGAGGTGGGAAGCCTCCGAAACTTGATGCCTTAGTTCCTCTCGGCACCAGTGACAGGGTCAAAATGAAACTTCTCCAATTCTTATAATACTTCCACCAAAAGATGTTTCCTACTGAGGTGAGTTATCCTAGCCCTCTTTTATTGATGATCTATGGAGACAGCACCTTGAACTAGGAATCCCTAGTTTATGCAGCTGCATAGTGCCTTCTTTCAGAGAGGCTATGATACCATGTTAGTTTTTCTTTAGATCTGATTAGATTATCTAGGATATTTATCTGAAAGAATAACAAGTACAACAAGATGCATAATATATAAAAGATACACAAGACACAAAGATTTTCACTAGGGAAATCATAAAGGAGAAAACCCCGCAAACTTCCTCGGAATATTAAGATGATCAAAAGCGGTGACAAGAAGTATTCAGCATCTATCTGTCTCTCCTCCCTTTTGTTTCTCTCTCTCTCTCATGCAAACTTGAGAGTGTGAGGTGTGTATAAATGACGGAGAGCACCTCCCTATTTATACCCTTTCAAGTCACTGACCAAACATAAGACCGGGGCCCACATGTCTTCCCTAACAAGGTCGACTTCTCCCAAAGAGACTCCAAATACACATTACATGATGTTAGACTAGGGACTATTGCCCCCACTTACAACAGAGGTTGTACCTCAAGGTATAGACATAATTAAGACATCCCGCAAGGGAGTAGACACATCCCCAATGGGGGTACAACAACATACAATGATAATATACATCATGATATCTTCTAAAGTTACAAATACATCAATAGAGGGACTATTAACTCATAGAAGGGGGCTTGTTTTTTGTGTTGAGTAGGTTGATGGGGAATGATAATTGGGGATTTGGATAGTTGTGGAGGGGATTTAGCCATCAGTGGATTGGATGAGAAATTGAGTTATTTATAAGTTGTGGAAAAGCACTTATCCCTTGTGGATTGATAGCCCCAGCTTGGGGATGTCCTGTCAAATTAAGACTTGGATTGATAGTGCCTACGAATTAAAAGATAAGTATGTAATTTTCTGAGAATGCTATGTTTAATTCTATGTTTGCATACTGTTAAATTATTTTTTACGCATGTTCATGTGAAAAAAATTGCATAGCATTGTGTGCATGGTTCCTATTTGAAATGTAAGCAAAATATTGTGAATGTGCATGATGTTTTGGGCCTATGTGTGTGTGTGTGTGTGTGTGTGTGTGTGTGTGTGTGTGTTATTCTGTTATGTAATTAATTGAATGGAGAAAAACGAAATTGGACATCCATGTTAAAAATATGGATACGAATTTGAGTACCCCGTTGTCTCAATGGTGAAGAGACGTTGTTGGGTATGTTACACATATTAAGACACGGCCCTAGGTCTAAACATGTTTTTGAGAACAACAATGCTATAATGCCAATCGAGGAAGATAATGAGGTAATGGAAATAGAAAGTGATATGTACATGTTTTATTTCATCATTTATAGATTGAAATAACATTTTTTTATTGTTATCTTTATTGTCTAATTATGTTGTTTATTTTTCATGTTATGATTATGGAAATGGAAAGTTGATTATTGGATGCAGTGTTTAAACAATTTTAGTTGGTTAACAACCAATATGATCTGAAATATTTTTCATATCTATCAAGTAATTTGTGATTGTATTTCATTCTCCATAGTTATAGATGATCTTTCTTGCTTTCCATTTAGTTCATTGTAGTGTGAGTTTTATCATTTAATTTACTGTATTGTTACAACTTGATCATAATCAACTAATTGGAGTGCAAATTATCATTGATGTTAATCATATAATTTATTGTTTGTTGTCATTTCAACTTCTCTCATTTGAGTAACAAAGTCGATTTAATGAATATATTATACTTAGACACTTATATTTTTCATTTTAGATACTTAGAGACATATATATTGTTAAGGCAGAAAAAACTTATGGCAAGAATAAAATATGTATATCCTTTAAAATTATAATATAATAAATTAAAAATAACAAACAATATTTTTTTTAAATACTATATTTGGAATATGCATATTCATATTTATATGTATTTGAAGTTTTATTGTTGATGGCTTATCCCATCATTTGACCTTGGTTAGAATGGGTCTTGGGAACGTGACCTTTAGAAAGTTTAAACTTTTCAAGAAAACACAACACACATGAGTTGCAAGTGTATTATGAATTATCACAAATATATTAATACTTCACCTTAACCATCAAATACTTCACCTTAACCATCAAAGAGATGCTCATTAATGCTCAACATAAGCCATACTCATTAATTCTCAAGGAAACACTTAACATAATTTAAGGGAATATTCATCATAAATACTCAAGAAAATACTCATCGAAAACATACATTCCAAATAAATCATCATAAAGTACATCATAACAATTAGCAATTGATTACAAGGTATCAACATAACAAATGTCATTCACTAGAGTTTTTTTTTTAACCATGGGAACAGCAACCTCCCAAGAGTATATTCAACAACCTGCAAGCCAAATATACCAATAACTTGTGACTTAGCAGGGGTCGAGACGTCCTGGTGGGGTCACCTAGCCTTCAAGCCTTGTCACAACAGGCCAATGAGCAACCCTACCCCCCCGGTTTTGAACCTGTGACCTTCAGGGAGATAACACATGTTCTTAACCATTAGGCCCACTCGGGTGCTCTGTCATTCACTAGAGTTGTTGTAATCTTACTCCTCTAAAAAGGGATATGGCCTTGGAGCTAGGTCATTATTAGGGATAATGTATCAGCATCTTTGATCCAACTCCCTTTTATCATCTTTCACCAATCACATTTAATGGAAAAGTACAAAACTATCAATATTGCAAATAACTGCAATATTTTGAACACTAGCTTTGAGCATCTACAAGCAAAACAGATTAGTTATGTAATAATCATAACCAATCCTCATTTTTAACATTCAAGTTACACCACTAAGGGTCATTAAACTATTCAACTCAGATATTTATCACCACAATCTTAAACGGTTTTTATATACAATATAATGCAAAATTAAAATATTCATTAATTCTATCACACTAATTAATCCTTCATCCAAATAATCATAATCAATTTAATGTTACATATAAGATCTCTCTAGCAAGCATAGGAATGTATAATTAAGAGTTCATATAACATTAAAATGTTATAGCTCCAGTGCATGTGAGTGGCGCCAACAAATAATTGTTTTTGTGAAGATCTCTCTCGATTTCTCGATTTTGTTATGGCCTTGCCCTTTCAGTTCATAATCAAATTAAATTTTAAAAAAACATGTCATACTAATGGCTTTTGATTTAGGAGATGCTCAATAATATATTTGTGTTTCCCTAAATTTTCAAAGTTTATTTCAAATTGTGTGTGATTTCATTTTCCCATAGTGATGTTATTTGTTAGAATTTTTTATTCCATAAATTTATAAATATTTTTTTAAATTAAAATTTTCTTTTCAATTTAATATTAATATTTTTTCTTTTTTTAATCACACGGTTAGATGGAAATAATTTCACCTTTAGTTAGATACATTATATACTAAGGATTTTACATAGTTTAAATGATAATTGTGAAGAACAACCATTCCAATATCTAAACACAAAAAGACGACGAGAAGACCATTCCAATATCGAAAGACCAGAATACGACCAGCATAATGATGATCTAAATAATATTATATTATAATATTTTGTTAGTATATTTAATTAGTATTAAATAATATTCTAAAATTTTGTTAAAATAAATAAGCAATTTTATTCTTGAGATTAAGAAAATTAACTTATTATTAATATTAAGAATATAAATTATTCTTAGTCTGTGGCTTGCATACTAACTAAAATGGTTAGTGTTTCCTTTACCATGTTAACTATTTTTTACAATGTTAAATTTTATTTTATCAAATATTAAAAATATTGAAACTTTCTTATAATATTAATTTTATTTTTAAAAAATATTTATTTTATTTTATCAAATATTAAAAATATTGATTTTTTTCATATTTGTTCATATTGTTTTATCAAGTACTGAAAATATTGATTGCATTGCAATATTACGATGATAATTTTTGTTTATGAATGACATATCAATAAGACATCAAAATTATAAGAAATGTCAAACCAAAGGAATCCACATTATCATATAGGGTAATAGCAAGTGTAAAGGGCGAATTCATGCTCGAGGATCGAGACGAAAGCTCTGCTAGGGTTTGTCGCTAATCCAAACCCTGTACTGCCTTCTGACCTTTCTACCCTGCACTTTCTGACGAGTTTTTGTCTGCTAGCCATTCACTTGGCTCTGATCGGCATCATGGCGTCTGCGTCGGGGGGGGGGGGGAGAGCCAGGCCCCTCCCAGTCCCTCTCAGTAACAAAGAGTTCTGAGATTCTCATGGGTCCCAGCAACTCATTGAGAATTGGTTCGGAAGATATTCCCATTAGGATGGACGACAAAAAGCCTGCTGATAAGACAGCGGCTGTCTCTGATTCGGATAAAGGTAAACATCCTGCAAAAACGAACAAATCTTGTATCCCATGCATGGATGAGCGCCCCTCTTTATCATTACCGGCGGATAGGATAAATGCCAGATCTCAAAAAATGAAAGACCACGCTCTGATTGGTAAATTTATGGGATTCTGGCCGACTGAACATGCCCTTCGGGGTTGGATTGCAGCTAAATGGAAACCTAAAGCGCATTTTGATCTTTAGCTAGGCTCTAAAGGATTTTTTACCATTATCTTTCCTCACCTGGAAGATAAAGCTAGGGTCGAAGAAGGAGGGCCTTACTTCTTCAACTCAGTAGGTCTATATCTCAGGAACTGGGTTGAACACTTTTGCCCAGAAAAAGAGAACTTTTGTTGGGCCCCGGTCTGGATTCGTATGTTTTCTCTTTCGCAAGAATATTGGGATGAATCTACCCTTCAAGAGATTGGAAATACTCTGGGTTCCTTTGTTCGGTTGGCGGATCAAACAAGAATGAATAAATTTACCTCTTATGCCAGAATTTGTGTCTTCATGCACATTGCTCAAGCTCTTCCTGATGCGATTTGTCTCTCCCACGAAGACAGTGATTGGATCCAGCCGCTTGACTATGAACATATCCCGTTTAGATGCCGAAAATACCATGAACACAGACATATGTTTCGAGACTGTCCTTTGAATAAAGCTCAAGAGAAACCTAACCCTCATATCAATGATGAGCAAGGGTTTCAGTACACAGCTAGGAGAAAGCACAATCACAAAAGGCCGATGCAAGAAAAGCTTCCAGAGCATCCTCCTTCAACCAACAACAGCTTTCAAGTTCTGGAGGAAGTAAATATGGATCCGGAAAAGATCAATGACGATAAGAATTTGAATCAAGAAGTCCCTGTCCAATTGCATGCATCTAAATCAGTGGACAATTCTACCTTACAACCCTCTGAGCTATCTCCAGGTAAGTCCTCAGAAAACCCCAATGATACTCAAGGCAACGCTCAAGTAGATATACATATGCCATATAAAAATCTTGAAACCCTAGAGGAAGAGGACATGAAAGACGCCATTCCCAAAGGGCTTGATTTAATTGGTCTAGAAGATGCATGCACCAGAAAAGATTTTAAATCTATTCCTCCCAAGCAGATCCATCTTTTGCACAAAGCTCTAGTTGAGGCAAAATCTCAGCTCAGAGTGGCTACCTTTGGACAAAAAGAGAAACAGAAAGCGCATAAAGATCCCAAAAAAGGACATAAATCGGCTCTTCAACGAATCAATCGTTTAGGCACTGTGTTGGTTGACTTGGGCCAATATACTCAGTTAATAGAATTCTTCACTACCCCCCCTTCTGTTAATCAATGAAGCTCCTCTCTTGGAATATTAGAGGTCTCAATGGTCGCTCTAAACAAAGAATGCTTAAAATGAAGCTTCAAAAAGATCCTCCTTCTATCCTTTTTCTTCAAGAAACCAAATGCCCCAATGACACTGCTACCTCTATTTTGGCCCAGATATGGAAGAACTGTCTCACTATAGCAATTGACGTGCATGGTGCCTCGGGTGGCCTCTCTATTAGTTGGAACCCTCTGTTCATCACTCTTGATGACGCCCTTGCCTCCAGGCATTCGCTTTCTGCCTCCTTCCACATTCTCGGTTCCAGTATCAGGGGTTTCTTAATGAATGTGTATGGCCCTCAAATGGCTTATTCTAAAAAGAACCTCTTAAATCATATAGATTGGTTCCGCAACCTGCATAATGAATCTTCACTAATCATTGGTGGAGACTTTAACATGATATCCAACCTGGAAGAGAAAAAAGGTGGCCTTAAAACCCTCTCTGCTGAAGATGAGGCCTTTAAAACTATGATCAACTCTTGTGAAATGGTAGATGTTCAGACCTCCTCTAGATACTTCACTTGGAACAACCGAAGAGGCGGAGTCCACCAAATTGCTAAACGTCTGGATCGCTTCCTGGTCTCGGAACCTATCCTTACCCTTGGAGGGATTCTGGATGCAATAGTTCTTCCCACGGCTGGTTCTGATCATTGGCCCATTGCCCTTTCCTGGCATAGTCAGGGCCAATCCCTTCACAAACCTTTCATATTTGAAAAATTATGGCTCACCCATCCCACTTTTATGGATTTAGTCACCTCCTGGTGGAACGAGATATCAGTCTCTAGTCGTTTGAAAATGGCTATTATGCACCAAAAGATTAAAAGGTTACGTGGTCATCTCAGAAACCGGAATAAAACTATTTTTGGTGATATTTTCAAAGAAAAAGTTGTTACTCAAGAAATCTTAGACTCTATCCAGCGCCAGGCGATGGAGCATGGTTTTACTCTAGAGTCAAAACTTCAGGAAAGAGATCTCCTACACCAACTCAACAAAAGATGTGATCAAGAAGCTATTTTCCGGAATCAAAAAGCCATGGTTAAATGGCTAAAAGATGGTGAGCATAACACAATTTTTTTTCAAAAATCCACTATCCAACACAGAATGAGGAACAAAATTAGCAAGCTTCGCATAGATTCTGGAGATACTTTAGAGGAACATCAAGAAATATCTGATGAACTAACTCGGCATTTTATTCAGCTCCTCACTAAACTGAATCATGAGCCGCAAGAAGCTATCTGTAGGGTAACCCAAAGAATCCCCTCTCTCGTTAATAATGAGCACAACCACTCTCTTATGCAACCCATTTCCATGCAAGAAGTTGAGGCAACAGTGGAGCAAATGGTGGATGGAATTTCTCCAGGTCTGGATGGTTTCACTATTGACTTCTTTCACCACTATTGGAATCTGCTCAAGGATGAAGTTCTGGAATTAGTTGAGGAATCTAGAAAAAAGAAATGGATTCTCCCAGCTCTTAATGCCACTCATCTAGCTCTCATTCCTAAAGAAATTGGAGCTTCTCAACTTGGTAAGTTCCACCCTATTTCCCTTTGCAATGTAATTTACAAAATCATCTCTAAAGTGGTGGCTAACAGGCTGAAACCCCTCTTGCCTCTCCTCATTTCGCCGGAACAATCAGGCTATGTGGAAGGAAGATAGATTTTGGATGGCATAATTCTCTCCCGTGAGGTTGTCCACTCTCTTAAAACCTCTAAAATCCCGGGCATGATTCTCAAAGTGGACCTGTCTAAAGCCTTCGACAAACTTAGTTGGGATTTCATTGAAAAAATGTTGTTGGCTTTTGGTTTCTGTCAGGATTGGGTTCACTGGATCCTTTCTCTTATCTCTTCATCTTTCTTTTCCATCTTGGTCAATGGCTCCCCTTTCTCCACTTTCTCCCCCTCGCTTGGCATACGTCAGGGAGATCCCCTTTCTCCCTTCCTTTTTATTCTTATGGCAGAGGGCCTTGGTCATATGATCCATTCGGCTCTAACCAAGCATTCCGTCTGAGGCCTCTCCCTTCACAATGCCCTGCCTCTAGCTTACCAGCAATTCGTGGATGACAATCTCCTCTTTGGACACTCCTCTGTGCATGAATCACGGAAAATTCACTCTATCTTGCACACCTTTGAAGCTGCTTTAGGAACCTCCCTTAATTTGGATAAATATCAAATCTTCTTTTTTAACACGAGTATGGCAGCCCAGAAAAACATTTCTCATATTCTTCGCTTCTCGATCTCCTCTTTGCCCACTAAATATTTGGGAGCCCCTCTGTTCGATGTTGCTCTAAAATATTCGTCCTGGAAGGAACTTATGAACAAACTTGAACTTCGCCTCTCTTCCTGGACCTTCATAGCCCTTAATCTCCCTAGTCGGGCTGTCCTACTAAAATCCACTTTGCAGTCTATTCCTCTTTAGCTTTTCTCAGTTTTGGCAGCCCCGAAATGGGTTCTAAAAGATATTAAAACTCTTCAAAGGTCTTTCTAGTGGGGCTGCACAAAGAACAATAGTAGATGGGCACTGGTAAGTTGGGACACTCTATGTAAAAAGAATTCTGAAGGAGGGCTTGGCATTAGGGATCCTGAGATAAACAACCAAGCTCTTTCAGCCAAAATATGGTGGAACTGGATCTCAAAGAACAACACCCCCTAGACTACGCTCTAGAACAACAAGTATGCTCAGGATTATCCCACTCACTCGCTGGTCAGATTTGATGAAGAACTGCATGGCTCGCATATATGAAAAGCTACCAACAAGCAAAGGGCCATAAGCATAGTTTTTGGGAAATTAATGATGGGAATAAGGCTCTTTTCTAGGAAGACTCCTGGCAACAACTTCCTAGCCTTAAAAGTCTTGTCCTTGATCCTGAGTTCTAGAACTATATCAGCTGCAAAATCCACCTAACGATCAATGAATTCTGGACCTCTTCGTTAGACGGATTTCGTAGTTGGAAAGATCCCTCTCTCTAGAAATTTGTTTCGGATAAAAAACTTTCTGACAAAATATGGCCGGAACTTTGTACTAGAAGGATCAAGCATAGACAGGGCTCGGACATCATTCATTGGGGGCATCATCCTTCAGGCAACTTCTCGGTGAAAGAAGCCTACAACATCATTTCAGCCAGGCTTCTCCGATCTGGACTCATCTTTGGACTTCTCAACAATGGCCCAAAATCTCCCCCTTCCTCTGGCTTCTCCTACATCGGAGAATTCTCACTTGGGATAACTTAACTCGAAAAGGATTCCAGGGTCCTTCCAGATGCATACTTTCCAATATTAATCAGGAATCTATAGACCATCTTATGGATGCTTGCCCTTTCACCAACTTGTTATGGGACTATGTTGCAGAAGTTTTCAGACATACCAACAGAGTGAAAGGCAATATTACTGAGTCACTGAAAAATTGGATGGATAACCCCTTTGAAAGTAACATCCTCAACCACCTTTGGATGCTTATCCCTGGTTTTGTTCTTTGGCACACCTGGAAAGAACGCAACATTAGAATCTTTAAGAATTCCATCTCATCACCTCAAGTTTTGTGGAACACCATCACAAAGAATCTTCTAGAAACCATTCACTCCAAAGGATGGACGATTTTCGACCTCCCCACCTCTCAAAATGAGAAACTTATTCTTAAAGCTCTTAACTTTGATTCCTCTATAGTCCCATCTTCCTTCAGTACCCATCATGTGACCGAAAATTCCTACTCACTGGGATCCTCCGCCTGAGAATGTGTTCAAGCTCAACTTTGATGGTGCCTCCAAGGGAAATCCGGGTAGGTTTGGCTTCGGCAGAGTTATAAGAAATAACCAAGGAAATATCACCCATCTATTCTATGGCAATTTGGGGTTCAACTCCAATAACACCGCTGAACTCGATGGTATGATTGTTGGGTTAACAATAGTAAAAAAAAATGAACTATTGCATGTCATTGTGGAAGGAGATTCTGACATAATCCTTTCTATGGCAACTAAACTTCTCTACGGCTCGCAGGTCACCAAAGTTACAACCAGCTGGCGTTTGGTACATGGTATTAGTTGTTTGGCTTCCCTTCTTCAAAACATGCATGCAATCACCTTTCACCACTTGCATAGAAAAGCGAACTCATTAGCTGACTTCTTAGCTAATTCAGGAGTTAATTCCCCTCACTCGTTGGTAGAAGGCATGTTACATGATTCTCTAAATGAGCAAATTCGAACAAAGAGTATTCAATTAGCTAGCTCCGATCTGTCTCACCCGGATGCGGGTGATAACACCAGCGAAACCCGTCCCACTTTTCGGCCACCACCTAAGGCACATGTTACGCTGGAGACAACCTAGTATGCCAGCGCTCTTCATCAACAAACTCAGGGTCCTCTGCGCATGGGAGAAATTTCCCCAATCACTTTGGCTCATGCGAACCGGGCTGGCGAAGGTACGTCCTCCTAGGTATATTCATGGCTCGGCTGCAAGGATTAATGTTTGCATGTACGTGGAATGACAGGCGTTTAATTCAGCACCATGTCGAGTCTTATGTTATGGCCAATCGCAGTGTTGGGTATGCATTCCGACGGTAGGTTTGTAGAGTCTTTGTTGCAGTGCACTCCAAGGTCAGTGCTGGTAAGAACGCTCCTCTGCATATTGGTTTCAAGCTCAGGTTAGCAGCTATGTATCGCTAGAGGGGAACTCCAAGACATGCTAGTTCAGGAAGGGGCAAACCCCAGAGGGGTTGAAGTGCACCGGTTCCAGCGGATTATGAACCACATATTTCTCCGCGAGTCCATGTATTAGTGGAAGCCTAGGAAAACAAGGTTCTCAACCGCAAACTCTCGACGGGTGAGGAAGGTGTTAAAATTAACCACTACTGGATGATGAAGAATATGCTCTACAATTTGGCAGAGGACATGCTTAGTAATTGGTCTGAGGCTCGGATTGCAGTTCACTCCATGAAAGCAAAAATTGTTGAGATGGATGCACAACTTACGACCATGGACAACTCCTTTTCATGGAAAGGGACGGCAAGCATCTCGAGTCTGAACGTTCACAACATGGGGGGGTGTGCTCAGGGTGGCGTTGCTAGTGGCAGCAAATCTAGAGGTCGGGCTCTCACCAGTCTAGGTGGCAGCGGTAGCTCAACGGGTTACTCTACTAAAACGCCACGTGTCAAACCTTTTCCAGTTCCATCAACCATGGAGCATCTCCTCAAGCGTCTGAAGGACTCGTCAGCCCAGCAGCCTCAGCAGCAACCGCCTTCTCTGTCTCCAGCACCAAATGCCACCACCAATTCGCCCACTTTGTTGCAGGAAGAATGATGGGCTTGCCCCATCACTGAAGACATTCCCTCAGTTTAAATGTTCAGTTTGAACAGGTTTTTTTGGTCCCATTTCTAGAAGGTTTTTTAGTTATAGTCTAAGTATTTCTCTTAATACTGTATGTCTTTTTTCTGTTTGTCTTCGCTCTTATATAGGAGCCTGATATGTCTTTTATGGATCTATGTAACTAAGTCTCTAAGTTTCTCAGTCATGAACATCTTTCTCAAGAATTTGGTTAGAAGGCTGGTATTTTTTGAGAGGCTCTGGAGGAGGCTTTGCCTCTTTCAACCTCAGGCAGCCAAGATATCTTTATGTAATTTTTTTTCCTCTCTAATATAATATATTTGTGCAGCTTACAAAAAAAAATAGCAAGTGTAAAGGGCATTGCTACCATTGAATTTTGTACTACAACAAATCTTTAAGTTTGTGTTCATTTACTAGTTCATAAAAAGCTATAAATAATTTTTATAAAAATAAGTATCAATTTTATTAGGTTTGTGCATTTACCATTATCTAAAAATTTAGAAGTTTAAATTTCATAAAATAAGTGATAATATAGAAGTTTAAATTTCATAAAATAAGTGATAATATGTTTGATGATTTTTTACTTTCATGATAACTTGGTGATAATTTTACTATGGTTAATATATGTCAAATATATATTTTAATTTTGTAACTGCAACATGCTACTTAGTTGCAACATATTATAGTTTCCCTATAAGCATTAATCACATCAAGAGAATAAACTAATATTTTGCATGCTAAACTAATTGCAATACTTAAGTGTTGTCAAAATGGTAGATTTTCTTAGGTTGGAAAGGATTTATAAATTGCATTATTTGTATATTTTGATTGTTTAGTATCTATATTAAGTATTTTATCATAAACATTAAGATTGACAAAGATTTACAATTAAAATAAAACATTGGACGTAGCAACAAAACAAGAGAACTAAAATGTAACGAGTAACAGTGAGTAATTCTCATGTTATATGTGCCACAATATACACCTAGCCTAACTTGTTATTTTTAGTTGTAACTATATGCACAATAATTTTACTTGATTGAATGAATACCCTTCGCATGGGCCTTGAAGCCCATATGAGAACCCATATGTAGTTGGGAATTTTAAGTAGGTTGCATTCTAACCCATCCAGGATGATTTTGATCTAAAGGGTTGTGTGACTATAATCATATGTGTTTTTGTTAGATCAACTAACCTCCTGACCAACATGAAGAATAGTGTACTATCTAATTGAATTGATTCATGAAGGGAAATACCCTATCCAATGATTGGTGTGGTGGCGGTACTATCCATTTATATGTAACATGGATCCAAGTACTATATATATATATATGGTCCCACCTTGAAAAATGCAACAAAATAGTCCTCAAACTGAGGAACCAACATGGCTAGAATACATTGTGACAATGAAGACCTACATGGGATCCTAAATAATGGAATGTGATGATGGCATTGCATCCAAATTCATACTTCCAAATTTCTATCTATCCTGGTGTGACCTTTCAAATATCAACTAGTGTGAGAATGCAAGTTTCTATGTTGAGGCACCTACCATGACTGGTATTGATACGGCATTATTCCTTGGGTACTTCATCATTATCATTTCTATGGATATGAAAGTGTCTCCTTATATGATTCAAAGATCCACTTAATATCATACCAGTAAAAGGATTTATTCCTCTAACATATTAGTTCGATGTTTATGTGTAACCCATCCCATATTGAAGTCCCTTCCATACTGGATCAGGTGTTGAATCAACCTATCTTGGGTGTTTATGTGGAAGAGATGAATCTAATAGTATCTCCTTAATGTTGAATGAACCTCAACCTCAACGTTTGTTCTCCCATGAAAATAGTTATGAGGATAACCCATAATTCACATCAGTAGATGAAATGAAGTGGAAACAAGTAATTGGTTTGAAGGTTGAACCAACTATTATGATTTACAACTAAGGAAAGATCATTTAAATTGCAAGTTTCATTGGAGGGTAATAGTGGTGGTTGAAGAAGTGGGTAGTATGATGGAATCTCACTAATTTGAAGTGTGGGTTTGAATGTTATGTGTTATACTTGAAAATTTATCTCATTTTGTATCTTTAGTTTAACTTAATTAGATCATATATTTAATGTACTAATCTTTATTATTAGTAAATATGAATGTTGTTTTAATTTTTATGAACTATTCGGTCTCATTTCTTTTATGTAGATGAGATTAACACTACTAGGTAAATCACATTGTGGTAAATTTGGATAAAATAAATAATATGTAAGCATTAGCAACATAGGATCTACTTGAATTTGATGATGTTGAATAATGGTTAAGATTTGAACATTTATGTACAAATTTTTAAAAAATTTTTATGGGTGGTATCCATTAATAAGACATCAAGGATATAAGAAATTATAAACCTAATACAGTCCACATTATGATAAACACATGGGAATTGAGAGTATAATGACCATTGCTACTATTGAATTTTGCATTGCAATAAATCACTACGTTTGTGAGTATTTGCTAGTGCCTAAAAATTAGAGGTGTCCAAAATTATAAAATAAGTGAAAAATTGTTGATGAATTTTAATTATCATGATAACTTAACCATTGTTAATATTTGAAAAAAACATATATCTTAACATTAGAATGTAGTATTATCTTATTATAGATCATGTTGGAAATTATAAACAATACAAATGCTATTAACATTACATAATTATTCCCTATAGTGATTTGATGTTGAAAATGGACTTGAACTCGTCACCACTACATATTTAGTTAAAGAAGGTTTTGCAAGAGTTCATTATAAGTGGCATGGACTATTTAAATTATCCCAGCCCACCAAGCTCTGGCATTGCAATTTGTAATCGAGTGGATCGCTAGCATCAACTAATAGCTATTGTCAATGAGTGACTATGAGTGGTCCTAATCTTCAACAATTATTTTCCCGGAAATGACTGCTGTCTATCAGCAAGGACCTTCGAGCAATGAAACCTGGCAATCCTAGGAAACGCTCTAAAAAGGTGCGGAGCTCTCGACCAAAGGGAGAGGAAAACCGCCAATAAAGAAGTTTTTAAATGCTGTACCAACAAACATGGGTTCAACAAAAACTGGTTGTTTATTTAGGGAATGGGTCTTATTCCCCTGACTTATCTATTTGGCAAAGTTAAATTCTCTTTAAAAAATATGCCAATTTTAACACGTTTAACACTTCTCGGGATGGATGGGGCCGATTTATTTGAGGTTGAGCAGGACCCTCGCTGCTTGCTAGCTTTTAGTTCTTTACCGGCAGATCGTTACTGGACTGGCCAATCGTTACTTGCTTTTCGTTGCTGCTGCCTTATAATTACTGGCGGCTGAAATAGGACCGAGCGGGACGGACGGCTCAATGGCGGGCAACAGGTCAAGTTATGACGGACACTTTAACTATAAAATGTGAATGGGAGCTCAAGCTATAACGGAGGATGCTTTAGTCAGGCCTTCTATGATTGATTTTTTTTCAACAAGTACCTTAGAAAGTAAGATTTATTTTTAGGCCCACCGCCTTCTTTACTCACCTTCCTCATTATTCTTTCCTGCTTCTTTCACCTTCCTTCCGACAAAGAACTTGACTGCTGCCTCCCGAACAACTTCCTTCTGATGAAGACCTTTTCTGCTTTGCTCGAATCAGACGACCCACATCGATCGAACCACACCTCTCATCTACCTATAATCTCACCTCGCCTCGGAACCGGAATCGGAACAATCCCTCATGCACGCATCTCACCGCTCACTCACCCATCCATGAAGGAACGCAAAAAAAGACAGACAGGCCAGAAAAAGCAAGGACGAAGGACGACCAGCCAGAAGGAGTGGTATGGGGTGGTTCGATGCGTCCCGTTCTGTAAGGCCTCCTTTAACCTCCTTTATATGGGTCAGTCATGGTAATGCTGTTGGGAAAAGGCAAGCTGTGCAGTGCTGTCTCTGCCAGGTGCTTATGTGTGCAGGTTCTGTAGGGAATAACTGTGTTACGCCGGGGTAAGGCTCTATTGCCATTGTTAAGGCCATTCAACAACATAATCGACATTGAAACTCGACATCTATTTTTCTAAGGAATGGAAACTATACTAGATTTCTTCTTCTTTTATTTATTGATGAAGAATACATAAGATAAATCGTTATTAGTTTAATACAAGTTGCAAACTACTTTAGAACTAGTTGTATAGGAATTGGAATAAAAACAATAGACAAGTTTAACTAACGTCTCCATGGCGAGATAATATAGTAAGTAATAAGGTTTAAGGGTAGAGCCATAATATATAGCCGTTCAAATTATAAGGTTTTGAAACTTATCCTTGCCCTATGAAAAGGACAAGCGGCTTCGCACCTTACATTTTTAAATAAAGAAAAGCTTATAACCACTGGGACATTTTAGATAGGGCTTTTACTCAAATCTAGCACATGACAATCATCAATACACTTAACTAGAAAGCTATCAAACATGTTTTTGAAGGTTCACAATGAAGGTAAATATTTGGAAAAACATATTTATTAACATTGGAGTGTAGGATGATCCTTATTATGGAGGATGATGGAAATTGTAAACAATACATATGTTATTCACAGTAACTAATTATTCCCTTTAGTGATTTGGTATGGAAAAAAGACTTGAACTCACCACCATTTCATATTTAGTTAAAGAGGTGTTTGTAATAGTTCATTATAATTGGCATGGATCATTTAAAAAATGCACTATGTGACAAGCATCAACACACTTAACGAGAAATTTATTAAACCTATATTTGAAGGTTGCCAACTAAGGTAAAGTTTGAAAGTTATTTTGTATTATATTATGGGTTGTAAAATAATGGATGTCACTAAACATTAAGGAAAAAATATTGTAACATATTATAGGTTCCCATTAATCGTTAATCACATCAAAAGTAGAAACAAAGGTTATAACTTCTATGATAATTACAATACTTCAAGTATTAGTGAAATGAGGTGTTTCCTTTCTTTATATATATATATATATATACACACACGTAAACGTTGAAAATGATTTACAATGAAAATATAATATTGGGTGTAGAAAGTAAACATGAGAATTAAAAATATGTAGTGATATTAAGTAATGCTCTTATTATATGTCTCAACAATGTACATCCATGCATTGTAATTTCCAACCACAATTATATGGCCACAAAATGGTATGATCAAATCAATACCTTCATGGGGTTCTTGTATTAGAAACCATAACTGGTTGGGATTTAAGGAGGTCGCATCCTGATCTAGTTAGGATCATTTGCACCAAGATCATTATCTACTTGAATACAGGGATGATTTTAAGGAACCATACTTATTTCACACTTATTTAAAAGTGTATAAATGTTGGCGAATATTACCAATTCTTAAAACGCCAACTATAAAATGATTGGCAATATTTTTCAAAAAATATTTTAATTTCCAAGGATTATATATCGTTTATATAATAATTTGGCGATTTTTAGGGTGAAAAATTTTTACCCCATCAAAATTGGGCGAAGCAGGGCTTCAAAAAATGCAAAATGGTGAATCTTTTTTTAGAGAAAAACATGGAAAAATAGCCCACTGGGCTAAAATTCGCCCCTAAAATTATCCCTGCTTGAATAAGTAAATTGATTAGATGCATAACCTTAATCTAATCTAAGATTCTATATCATTTGAATGTTTCTTAACTTCACCAATTTGTATTCCCCATCGATGGCATGTTGGCATGCTTGTACCTATCAAGCACTAGTGAGAACTATACTAAAGAAGGGAAGGGCATCTTAGGCTATAATGGGAATATTACCAAAAGAAAAACCAATATCCCCCTACTTCTTAGAATCAATTCTATTTAGGTGTAAAATCTCACTTTCTTGCAACTCATGTTATTCACTCATTAATTATTAGAAGAAAAGGGCTCAAAAGAAAGAAAAAAAGCAATTAAAGTGGGGATGCCCATATTGATTCAGATCTCTAGAAATACTTACTCAATTGCTAATTAGATCTAAATAGTTGTGTGATTGGACTCATATTTGAGTTCTTAATATCAACTTTCCCATAGACCAACATGAAGAATAATGTGTTGTTTAACTTAATCAATTCATGAAGTGAATACCCTTATCAAATACTTGGCCTAATTATGGTACTATCCATCTGTTTGGAGTGTCGGATGAGGTGATATGTTTATATACATTAATGAATAGGGTCACACCCCAAGAGAGTGTGACAAACCATCCCTTAAATTAACAAACAAATATACATAAATTTCATTACAAAAATGATGAACTACTTGTGGGCATAACTAATGGTATGGGAGGATGGCATGGAATACAAATCCATCCTTCCAACCTTTTATCTCTCTTAATGTAGCCTTACGAGTATCAATTACTATGAGATTGTAAGCTTCTATATTGAGGCACTCACCATGAATTATATGGATAAGGAATTGTTCCATGGATACTTCATCATTATCAGTGCTTTTTAGATATGAAATTGTATCCTTGTATGTTGCAATGATCCATCCAATCTCATATTGTTCAGTGGATTGGTTCAACTAGTGTCTTAGTTCAATATTTTTATGTAACCCATTCAATACTACAGTCCCATCGATACTAGATAGATAAGGTGTTGAATCAACCTATCTTGGGGAGATATTTGGGATAGACAACTCCAATAGTATCGATTCAATGTTGAATGAACCTCAATCTCAATTTGCATTCTCCTATGGAAGGAACCAGGAGGATTACACATTCACATTGCTAGATGAAATGGAGTGGAAACAAGTAATTTGTTTGAAGATCAAACCAACTATTATAATTTACTAGGAAAGACAATTTGAAGTCCAATTGTCATCGGAGTATACAAGTCTCATTCAAAAATCAATGGTTGGCCAAAAAATATCTATTAGTGATGAACAATCCCTAATTTGTAGTGTGAGTGTGAAAGTTAAGTACGGTGTCCTAGATGAAAGAAACCATCCATCAAGTGGGATATGGGTCTCTATGTCCTCTCATTCACAGTAATATAAGGGAGGGAAGGGGGTAATTTCATATACATTCATCCATTTCCTCCTTCATCGGCAACATAGAATACTTGTTTTAAACATGAACGAATGTGGAACCAACAACAAATGATTCCATGAATAGACAACTAGTTTACAGATGAAAAAATATTTCAGTCTTAATTTTTTTACATGTAATCATACCATTATTTAGAGAGTATATTCCAAATCCTTCTAGGTCGTACTACACATCCTACGACTGGATACCTTCCCTTTTTACTAGCCATATTATTATTGAATTACAAGGACTGTAAGAGAAATTAAAAAAACACAAGGATAACAAGATTAACAATAGATTTTTACTCTATAAATCCTTTATTAGGAAAACCAACACCCAATTTATATATGTGTTACCCTCAACCAAGCCAACCAAGATAGCCAAAAAGAACTCGCTTGAGGAACTTTATATTGGAGTTATCTGAGCCTTTAAATAGGCTTTATCAAATCAAATATGGTGGGTAAATACCATGGATTATGTGAAAGTTGGCTTGCACAACATCACAACCAAGGTTCTGAGTCATGTGCAAACCACCAAGATCTAGATTCATTAGCAATTCTTACTTATAGTCATTCTAGAGATAGCATGAAATGAGAGAAGAATTTGAGACATAAACTAGAGAAACCTCTATAGAGTATATTTCATTACTGGACATATTGAGCAAAAACCAGTACAATATATAGGCATTATCACATGCAATACCTTGGGTAAATATCATGGGTACCTCACATTAATGTTGTTTTATCTTCACTAATTCCCCCAATCTATGACATTATGCCAAGTGCAACTCCAAGTAGTGGCCATAATGAGGTGAAATGAACCTAGATGTACCATGAAGTGGTTAGGCTAGTCAACAAATGTGAAAGGAACCATCACGAGGGCTCTAGAGGTGGTTTAGTGGCGTGGTTTTGGACCATTAATAAGCAAAATGACCAAATCCTCAAGAAGGCACACCCAACCTCCTTAAAACAGGAAAATGCAATAACAACCCCATAAATGTAGCATATAGGGGTGCATTGACTCCATAGAATAAGGAAGTGAGTGGGTAAGTGGACAAACAAGCTTTTATCGCATAACCACTAGTCTAAGAGGGTCAAATGTGGACAAACTAGGATCCAAGACATTAGACTAGGAACTAGAGCCATTTTCACATGGAACAACTTACACTAAACACTTGAAACCTTATACAAAGATTATTAACCAAAGTCTAGATGGGAAATATGTTCCAACACCTCCCCTTAATCCAAAATGTTTGTGAACAATTATTGAGGGCACAAGAAACAAGGTTTGTGGTCACCATTTACATTATTAATCCATAAGAACCAAGGAAAGAGGGAAAACCACATGGGGAAAATCCTCCCTCAAAGATGGACATGAAAGAGAAACCAAAATCTGTATACACTCCAAACTAAATGAGTATGTCTAGAGGAATATTCTTCTTGGGAAGAAGTGGAATGTTGAAACAATAAAATATTGTTTCTACGGTAAAACTCAATGTAAGTAACGTAAGTGGTCCATAAATGCATCAAGAGTAATGTAAAAATGTATTGTATGATAGATGATGAATATTTACATAGGTTTGGGCTTTAATATAATCTCGTCATGCACCTTTTTGTAAAAGGGCATGACTATTGACTTTAGATAGTCCTTAATTAATAATAAATTAATATTAATATTATTTTATTATTTTATTGTTACATTGCCTTCCCCTTAAGGGAAGATTTGTCCTCAAAGCTTATTTGATGACAATGATTACATCTGATTTTTTCTTGTAATGTTATCTCTAGATATTTTGTGTTTAGTGATTGTGACATTTGATGAAATGAGGCGATACGAGTTACGAATGTCCTAGAAAAATTTCCGCATCGTCACTGCTATGGTCCATCCCATATCTATTTTTATCGAAGCTATTTGATCACTTTGTGGGACAGGTCTTTTTGTTTGTTGTTTTAGTCAAGGACAGGTAACACAGAGACACGATCAATGATGGCTAAAATCCTTGATCGTCAACTTGCTCTGATACCAATGAAATAGTAAAATATTGTTTCTACACGAAAACACAAGGTAAGTAATGTAAGTGGTCCATATATGGATCAAGAGTAATGTAAAAATGTATTGCATGATAGATGATGAATAGTTACATAGGTTTGGGCTTTAATATAAGCCTGTCATGCACCTTTTCGTAAAAAGGCATGACTGTTGACTTTAGATAGTCTTTAATTAATAATAAGTTAATATTAATATTAATTTATTATAAATTAATACTAAATTAATATTAATATTATTTTATTATTTTATTGTTACAAATGTGCTCAACTAACTCAGGAATGTGTACAGTTGCCTGATGAATCCTGGGACCATGTAGAACAACTGAAATGCACTGATAATAGAGTGAAGGCTACTCTTTATACTTGGACTTCGAACCAACCAGGGTGCCATGTCTTAAAGAGACTTGAAGTGCTTGAGAATAAGTGGCCCCAAGAAAATCATAAGTCTCTTGAAGCATCAACTTCGAAAGAAGGTTGTGGCCGGCTCCAAGGAGGTGGAATGATAGGCGCAAATGTGCCAATGTGATGGCTAAGGCTTCTCCATCTTCAAATGAACTTGAAGAAAATCTACTAGTCATGGTGGAGGAATACATAGGAAGAAAAAGAGTGAGAAGCAACGAGAGATATTCACTTGACTTCCAGACTTCTCCTTGACCATCTTTCGAACCAATACTCTCATGTGAATAAAACCCATCTTCTAGATAAGGCTCACTATGATCACCAACTAGAAATCCATCTTCATCATTCCTAATAGAAGACATATAGGAGAAAGACATGGAATCTCTATCTACTTCTTCTTCTTCATTTTGAACAAATTCTTGAGAAATGCATGAGGCTAAGACCTTTGGAGGGAGAACACCTATGGAGGTTCCCATTTGCTTGCTCTCCGTATATCTTATATCATCTTTATGCATACCAATAGATTTATCTAGATTTCTCCAAAGATCAAATGGGTATTCAACAGAATCAAGGAGATAGCACATTGTAGGAGGTATAGCTAGACATATAGTTCCATCGGTTGTATCACAGTCATTAATCCAATCACACTTCTCTTCATAGGACTATGGCGTGCTCACAGCACCAATGGAAAAATCATATAGACATTTTCTCTTGAGATATGCACACATTTTAGGCTTCCACTCATAATAGTTGAATGGATAAAGGAGAGGAACTGCTTTCAAATCCATGAAGTTGTTGTAGGCACCTGCAAACAAAAACTCTTAAGAAAATATAAGAAGAATGCTTCTGAATCAAACTAACTTTGCTACCATGTGAAATTTGTCTTGCACAACATCACAATCAAGGTTCTGAGTCATGTGCAAACCACCTAGATCTATATTCATTAGCAATTCTTACTTATATTTATTCTAGAGATAGCATGAAATTAGAGAAGAATTTGAGACATAAAATAGAGAAACCTCTCTAGATTATATTTCATTACAGTGCATATTGAGCAAAAACTAGTACAATATATAGGCATTATCACATGCAATACCTTGGGTAAACACCATGGGTATCTCACATTAATGTTGGCTTATATTGACTAATTCTCCCAATCTATGACATTGTGCCAAGTGTAAATCCAAGTAATGGCCATAATGAGGTGAAATGAACCTAGATGGACCATGAATTTGTTAGGCTAGTCAATAAGTGTGAAAGGAACCATCATGAGCACTCTAGAGGTGGTTTAGTGGCTTGGTTTTGGACCATTAATGAGAAAATTGACCAAATCCTCAAGAAGGCACATCCAACCTCCTTAAAATAGGGAAATGCAATAACTACCCCATAAATGTAGCATAGAGCGGTGCATTAACTCCATATAATAAGGAAGTGAGTGGGTAAGTGGACAAACAATCTTTGATGGCATAACCACTAGTCTAAGAGGGTCAAATGTGGACAAACTAGGATCCAAGACATTATACTAGGAACTAGAACCATTTTCACATGGAACAACTTACACTAAACACTTGGAACCTTATACAAAGATTATTAACCAAAGTCTAGATGGGAAATATGTTCCAACAAATTATCCAATAGAACGGGCCCATAAACTACCAATGGTAAACCCATTAATGAATAAATACATATTAATCTAATTATTGTTTTACCGAGTCAATTTTAAACCAACATTTTCCATTTAAACTTGATTTGGGGTATACCCCTACCCTGCTCAAAGTTTATAACATGGTATCCAAATGATAACATGTCCCCTTTATTTTTGTCACATAGGTCTACATTTATACCTTACACTAGTGAACCAATAAATAAGGGTATGCATGCCTAAATAGGTGTTACAACTATATCCCATTTAGAGATGTGATTAAATCCAATTCCATAAGAAATTCTTACAATTGTATGCATGAGCATGTGATGCTATGAAATGTAAACATGTTTTATTCTCTACATCCCTCCTATTCCAAATATAATTACATAAAAAAGTACTTATTTTGCCACTATATGCCCAGGAAAACAAATCTTGAAACATCTCTCTATTTCTTTACCCACATCCCTCTTTGCTCCAAATATAGTGACCTAAATCAAGCACTCGGTAAAATTCTTCATCCACTATCCTCTGTGTTATTTTTCTACCAATGGTTCACATCAATGCATTTTCGTCAAAGCCAATAATTTGGGGTTTCTCTCATGAGAGAGATTTACTTTCCTAAAAATGACTCTAAGACCATATTAAAATTATGATCATGGTGAGAAAAATAACAAACCACAAAGAATCTACAAGATGAACAAGAGATTTTAACTCTAGAAACCATTTACCAACAAAACCAACACCTAATGCATATATTTGATTACACTCAACCAATTCGACTAAGATTTATAAAGAGCATGCGACTTCCACCTTCTCCACCTTTTGAGGGAATAAACCTCTCCGAACGAAATTGATGAGTTCATTCCTAGATCTTCGGGTTGTGGGTAAGATACCACATGTTCACCATGGGCATTGTGCACACCAGAATGCACATTTTGTTTGCCATGTGTCAATCCTCTGTGCATAATCGAATTGTAATGTCTCGTTTACTCAATCCAACCATGGGAGGAGACATTAACTAAACCAGGGCCTCTAAATATCGTCCATAACCATAATTGCAAATTCGTAACAATAAAAATATGTTTGCAGACATATAATAAAAATACACAATGGAAATAAAATATATCTACACACATCAATTAAAACATTGCACATGAAATACAAAGAGAATACTTATCTTTAAACAAAGAATATCCAAGCAACTGGTTATGTAAGAGCAATTTTGCACCCAACCATAGGCACTCTGTACAACGTATACTCTTTCCGATTAGAGGCCACACCAAAGTTGGGCTATGAGGACATCAAGGTGAAGGAAACACCTATAGGATTCTCTCACTCGACCCACAACCTATTTTGCTCTCTATGCTTAGCCAAAAAATCATACAGAGCTCTACATAGATCTCACTCTGTCATCAAAATTACCATGGAAATCCTTCCAATTATCCCCACATAATACAAGGAAGGAATTCCCCTTCACTCATCCACAGTTTCCTCAGAAAATCCAACCTTTATAGTGCTTATCAATATATGCAGTAAGAGTCCAATATGCTTTGTGTTTTTGGATAACCTCTTGTAGCATAAATTATGGCTTCTCAATCATCTATGAGTAGGAAAAATCAATGGGACAGGGTTCCTATCTTTCCCAACCTTTATGCTCACCTACAACCATCAATTTTCCCTTCAAATTTTCATCTCTCTCTATATATATAAATTCAAATTTATGGGTTAAACACACTCTAGTAATGGCCATGAATATCAATAGGAAACCTCTACATAGCGTGAAAAAATGAATGAGAGAATGATGGAATGAATGTTGACTCAAGGGATATGAGATGATGGAGAAAAGACAACTAACATAGCTTCTGATTATAGAATAAAAGGACTTTTTACAGCTGACAAAACTATCACCACCCCCATGATTCAATAATTGCATGAAGTGACTTTCCCCACCAACCTCACACAGCATTCAATGATTAGGTTTAATAGTCAAGAGAAGGTAATTGACTCATTTAAAGCACATGGAAGTATTTGGATGAGTTCTAAGGTTGAGACTTGGCAGCAAAGGATTTAGTTTTCCCTAAGCCCCCTTTCCTCTTCCCCTCTAGTGGAATTGTGGCCCCTCTAGTTCTATTTACACAACCATCTTGGACCATTTTAATATTTTTACCATAATATTTGCATATATTTCGAATTGGCATGAAAATCCAACCATATGGTGCAAATAAAATTATACACATCATACATTCCTAACCATTCACTAGTCGGGCCTTGGCCTTGAGATCTGCACTAGGAATCCATACTAGAATATTTACATCATTTACATAATTTTGTTTAAATACATTCCAAGTCAAAACTGGGGGTATTACATGAGTCCATGATAGGAGAGGCCCAGGTGGATGCATTCTTAGATACTCTTTCACTATCGCTTGTAGATATAGGAGCTTCTTCACATTGTTCTCCTTTATGGTTTTGTTGTGCCCGACAACCATGTCCAACTCTACCTGAAATCCTTGCACTTATGGGTTCAACAACAATTTCAAGCAAGATATATGGAAAGGGTTTCAAACACAACACACGGATTGTGTAATCAAGGCAGTTGTGTAGATTCAAACTTTGTGATTTGTCTGGTGGATGTGAGTTTATTTTTAGATGAATTCATTGTCTGGAATATAGTATTTCCTTTTTGTCTTGCACAATAGTTTGAAAATTAGTTCACATTTACAAAAAATAATAATACTTCATCAAGTTAACTTAAAGGAGGAAATTTCTCAAATAAATGAAAGTTATTCTTGAGAATGGCTTACTCTAATATCTCTAAGATATATGTCACATTATTAGTCACTGCCAATTGTTAATTACTTTACAAAATATTTCCCCTTTTAACATTTCTTTGCACCTCTCGGGGCAATTGCTAGTAATATTAGATGGTAATACTTGACTTTTTCTTTGATGTTTGGTTACACTTATAAAAAAGATTCATTTATGTTTAGCATTTGAATAATTAAGTTATATACAACATTATATGATAAAGACTTAATTTCCTTATTAAAAATCATTATATATTATTTCATAATGTTGAACATAAAGTTGCAACAAAATAATATTATTTCAAATTTTACTACATTATTAATAAAATTACAATAAATCATAATATCCATACAAATTATATGAGACCAATATGAGAACAAATAAAATAAATATTATTGCATAAACATAATATTATGACAAATTTATAAATATTATAAACATGATGCTATGACAAATTATACAACAACAATAAATTATAGAGTTGCCACAATGTCATCTATTATCAATACAAAATTCATAAAAATTTAATTCAATGATTTTTTGTGTTTTTTTATTGCACATCACTCGGGGTCGGTAGCAATGAACCATCGGTTAAGAACTGCAACCCAGGGGAATCTAAGCCATCAAAGTCACCCGAGGATCGCACACGGTCTGGGCCACACCAACCCTTTACATGGCTGGATTTTTTGGTGTCTCCTCCCAACTAGCTCACTTTTAAGGGGAATTGAACCTAGGTCATCCTATTGATGAGACCCACACCTTAACGAATGAGCTAGCGAGAATTGACAATTCAATGATATTTTTAATTCAATTATATTGTGTAAAAATAAAAGTTTTAAACTATATTAAATTACTTGAAACATTTTTCCACATTTTCAACGACCTTTACTCCCATCCATACTTTTCACATTTATGATGACCTAACAACCAACCACACTTTCAAATTCATTTTCTAACAAATATATCAACCTATATATGAAACCATACTTCAAATAGTCTAAAAAATTTAGGTTGGAATTATTTAATATGAAAATTGTCCAAAGGATGCTAAAATTTTGACCAAAACTAAAAACCCAATAACCCTCTTTACAATGGTTTAAAATATTGACTTGTGTTGTAGTGATAATTAATATGTTATTTTTATGAGTGTTAACTATATCTAAGTTATTCTCAAATCAAGAATTATTTATTATGAAAAATGGTCCAATGGATGCTAAAATTTTGAAAATTTTATAATGCCTTGAAAACTTGTTAAGTCAGACAACAACTTGTTTTATATCGTAATTTACAATGCAAATTGTGATGTTTTTGTCGACTAAAATAGTTAGTGACTTAAAGACCCACATTTTGAATAGTGCAAAGTTATTTTACATAATCATACCACCATCATCATTTTCAACACCTAACAAACATAAACATATCATGATCATACAATGATAAACTTAAACATAAACATAATCATACCATCATAAACATAACCGTAAGCATAAACATAAGCCTACCATCAACATCATTTTCATGACATAAACATAAACATACCATCATTAACATTGTCACCATCTAACAAACATAAAAATAAACACCATCATTAACATAAAATTAAAAATAAGCATGAACGTACCATGATAATCATTACATTACATATTCATTTAATGTATACATCTAACATATTTAAGCATGATTTAACAATTAGCGTAAACATAAACGCTCCATGATAATCATTTGTTAGTTTTTGATAGATCTCATAAACAATTCATAAACAATTACAGTGCAGATAGATCGCATAAAAAATTCATACACAAGCACTCAATCCATAATACACATGATGTACCCTGGGAAAACCCTCCACCGATCAAGAGGATAAAAAACCCAGCAAACAAATCTTTGAGTATGATAGATAATCGGCAAAGAATGATTACAACACAATAGCAGATTGCTTGATAAGAGAGCACAAGAGAGTAGAGATCATATGCAAAACTGTATCGGTTTTTCCAAGTGCATTGCACTTTAATAACAATCCACATTTAGTCATACAAAGAAGGTAGTGAATGGTTGCGTGCTTTTGTGCACCGGTAACACTGTGAACATTGTTTTACCTTCAACCTTGTGCCCTTACTGACTTGGTGCCAATTTGTCACCACATAATTTCCTCCCACACAGAAGATATGCAACCTCCATTAATTCACTGGTGTTCACTACCTCTAACTGAGTTGTTAATTGATTGAACTGGACAGAACTGAATGTAACTGAACAGAACTGAATATAACTTAACAGAACTAAATATAACTGAACAGAACTGAATATAATGGAACAAAACTGGATGTAACTGAACAGAACTGAATATAACAAAACAGAACTGAATGTAACTAAACGAAACTGAATGTAATTGAATAGAACTAAATGTAACTAGTGCTTCTCCATCAGTTCCATCTTCAACAACCACTTTGCATGAATTAAGGAGTTGATTCCTTAATTAACTGAAACTTGTTTATGACAACTAAGACTCAACTAATGTCTTATTAATTTGAGTTCTCTTGGAGGCTTACATAGTCAATTTGAATTATCTCTCTATCTCTGTGCTCATCTTTATTTAATTAATTTTGCAGAGTCCATATGTGTTTAATTAATTAATCATCTATATCATATCGTACTCATAAGAATTGTTCTGAACCTATGATCATATGTATTACCCCAAGTCGTATAGTCATATGCTAAAGTAAATCACTCTAGGGGTAGTTAATCCCTAAAGGATACTTGTAGCACTTGTTGACCATGACTACCCATACATCACATAGTATATCCTCGAGAATTAATACAACATAAGTTATGTGGTCTTGATAGAACATAAGACCCTGAACTTAATACAATATAAGTTGTGGACTTGATACAACAAACGTCTCTGACCTTAATACAACCTAAGGTCATGATATTAATACAACATAAGATCCTAGTACAAACATCTCTCCCGAATGGACTTGATACAACACAACGTCCTAGCTTAATACAACATAAGCTCTTTAACTTAATACAACATAATTTCCATGGAGAAGATCTAAACCTAATACAACATAGATTTCGGACTTGATACAACACAAGTCTCATGGGAATGACTCCCAAAGTTGTACTCTCAACACTCCCTCTCGGTGAGGGAGACATTCTCTTCCATTCCAAGCTTATCTCGGAAGTGTCTAAACTTCATCATAGATAAATTCTTTGTCATGACATCTGCAATCTGCTCCTCGGTAGCTATATACTGAAGTTTTACTATACCTTTCTAGACCATGTCTGGAATGAAGTGATACTTCATTTCTATGTGTTTTGACTTGTCATGAAACACGGGATTTTCGAAAAGCTTTATACAACTTTGGTTGTCACACCTGATTAATAGAGGCTCTAGATTTTCACTGAACAATCCTCTAAGTATATTTTTCAACCACACTGCTTCTCTGCAAGAAGTACTAGCAACAATGTACTCAGTCTCTGTTGTGTTATGGGAAACTGAACCCTTCTTTCTACTAGACCATGAAGTCATAGCAGGACCCGAGCTGAAGCAGTACTCAGAAGTGTTGTTCTGATCAACAATGTTTCCACCCCAATCAGAATTAGTATATCCAAGCAATAACACTCATCCATTGGAGGCATACCTTAGTCCATAAGCAATTTTACCGCGAAGGTACTCAAGATGTGCTTACCTGCAACCCAATGTTTGTGTCTAACATCATTCATGAACTGACGCAAAATGCTAACTGCATAGCAATGTCTGGCCTTGAATGTATTGGTTACATCAATGAGATGATAAAATGTCTGTATAATGTGGGGTCCACAGGATTCGATCCATTCTTAGTCTCATGGAATTTCCTTGAATTGGAATCCATCGTAGTTTTTATGGATTTACAATCCACCATGCCAAATCTATGCAAGATGTCCACTGTGTGCTTCCCTTGAGATAAAAATATATCATCATTCCTCTGCCAAATCTCAATTCCTAGGAAGTAGTGCATAAGACCTAAGTCTTTCATCTCAAACTCAGAGGTAAGCTCCCTCTTAAACTCATTAATCAGTATTTCCTCTCTAGTGAGGAAAATATCATCAAAATATAGAACCGGTATCAGAGGATCGTTCTCCACTAACTTGAAGTACAAGTTGGAATCTATATCACTCTTGAAGAAACCAAGTTTCTGAAGGTAACTGTTTATTCTAACATACCAAGCTAGAGGAGATAGCTTTAACCCATAGGATTTCTTCAACTTGCAGACATGCGACTTTTTGCCATGTATCACAAAAATGTCTGGTTTCTCAATGTAAACTTCTTACTCAACCTCACCATTGAGAAAGGCATTCTTCACATCCATCTGGTGAATCTTCCAACATAATGCTTATGCAAGTGAAATAATAGATCTGATAGTAGCATACCTAGCCATTGGAGTAAAAATATATGCATAATCAATGCCCTCTTTCTGAGAGAAGCCTCAGGAAACAAATATGGATTTGAACTTGTCCACACTGCCATCTGCAACATGCTTTATCTTCTCAATCCATCTGGAAGTAACAACTGACTTCCTCTCAGGTCTGGGAACAATATCCCAAACATTATTCTTCAAAATAGAATGATACTCCTATGTCATAGCATATTTCCACACTTGTTGCTTTGCAACCTCTTCATATGATGAAGGCTCTGAGTCACTGATGTTTCTCATCAATGTAACATATCATGAATATCTATCAGGTTGCTTGTGCTCTCTGGAAGCTCCCGTTGGTTCTCCATGCTTCTCAACATCTCTCAATACATATCGGCATGATGCATACCTCCTCTTTGCAAAAGGTTCATCAACTAGTTCAATTGGTTCCTCTATGACAGGTAACTCTACATGTTCTATTGGATTCTCCCTCTGAACATCAAAAGGGAAAGAATCATCATCATGATCCTCTAAAGTATGAATCTCAGTCTCCTATTTCTCTAGATCACATTCAAGCTCTTTTGACCACTTCAATGCTAACTCCTTATGGAAGTCACATCCTGACTCACCTCAACATGTCTCTCACCAAGTACATAAATTATGAATGCCTCGGAGGTCTCACTGTAGCCAACAAAATTTTCTTTCTTTCTAGAAGGTTCCATCTTGGTTATATTTTCTTTTGGAACGTGAATATACATAGGACATCGAAAAATCCAAAGATGTGATATGTCTAGTTTCTCACCAATGAACACCTCTTTAGGTGTTTTCTCATCAAGGACTACATGCAGAATTTTTTTTCTGAATGTACACTGTTGGAGGCTCTACCCACAAATAAGCATAAATATCATGATCATGCAACATAGATTTTGCAACCTCATAAACAGTTATGTTATTTCTCTCTGCAACCCCAATCTGTTGTGGATTGTAAGGAACTGTTAATTGTCTAAATATCCCTGCATCAGTACAAAACTCATTAAAGGAATTTGATTTGAATTCTCCTCCATTATCATACCTTAGGACACAGATATGCCTACTTGTCTGAATTTCAACTAAGGCTTTAAAATCTTGTAATTTATAGAAGGTTTCACTTTTGGATTTCATGAAGTAAATCCATGCCTTACATGAGAAATCATCAATGAATAAAGCACAGTAAAGGTGCCCGCTGAGGGAAGGGGTAGACATGGGTCCACACACATATGATTGTACTAAGTCAATGATTCCTTTAGATATAGTATGGATTCTAGGAAATTTATTTTTCACATTCTTTCCTAAACCACAACCCCGACAAATAGAATCATGAACAGAATCGAAACTAGGCATACCTTTCACCATTCGCTGCAAACTGGAAAGTGCTCTGAAGTGGAGGTGTCTGAGTCTCCTATGCCAAATATCGCATGGGATGATAGTATGATGTGTCATGGCTGAAATAATATTTCTTGGTGCGTTGTAAATTCCTCCTTCTAAAAATCTAAAAACAATAACAGTATCAAGGTTTTGGTTTGTCAGCCACAAGTATGCTTGATTCTCCATGAATATCACACTAAAGCCTTTATCTTCAAGGACAGAAATAAAGAGTAGGTTATTCTTCAATCCAAGTACATACAAAATGTCCTCCATATGTAGCATGTATCCTAAACTTAACTAGAAGGATGTGGATCCAACTCCTTAGATTGAGTATGTGGAATTGTCTCTCAATTCCACCATGCATGAAAATTGTTTCTCCTTTAGGTTGGAGAGTGTGCCCTTGTACCTTGGCATGTGCTTGGAAGCACCACTATCATTCAGCCATGTATATTCTCCTATGATGAGATATCTGGACAAAGAAAATATAAGATAATACTCCCTTCTAGTCTCTTTCTCTTCGAATGCATCTTTGGAGGTTTCTTCTACGATGGTGGAAGCATGAACTCTTCCTTCTTTTATTTTTCTTGCATGGAAATCCTGTATGAAGTGTCTTTACTTTTGTCGATTAAAACATAGAATATTTTATTTGTCAAAACCTTTGTGGATCTCTTTCTTCTTTGCATGGAAATTCTTCTTGGGAGAAAAGGGTTTTCTCTCTTTCTTGGTTCTTGTCGTGAGGGAAATATTCTCCTCCTTAATGCTCACTATCTTGTTCTGGATTTTCCCTTCTTCTTGGATGAAATCATGCCAAAGTATTTTAAAATTTGGCTACTCCTCTCTTTCATTTACCACATCAAGAAATGTCTCCCATGAGGAGGGGATTCCTTCAATGACGGTTTGTAGAATATCATCCACGTCCGTCTCCACACCGATGTTTGCAAGTTGATCCTTCACCTGAGATATCTTTGTGAAGAACGAGCCTACGGTCTCATATCTTTCCATCTTCATGTTACGCAACTTGTTCTTCAAAGCCATTTTTTTAGTATGGGCCTTCTTCTCATAAATATTTGTGATTGTGTCAAAAAACTCCTTTGTCATCTTCAATGGTGTGATCACCGACATGAAGTTGTCCTTCACAGAGTCATATATGATCCTCTTTGAATTTGCTTGATTCTTCTTGTAATTGGTTCTTCCTACATTTGTAGTAGGATATTTTATCATAGAGATCACAAAAGAATCAAGAGCATGCTCTTCAAGGATATTGATCACCCTCTCCTTCCATGTGTTGAAGTTAGAAGTTCCTTTGAGTCGATCTTCCGGTTGGACGAATATTGATGCCATTGCTTCAACCTCTTGATAAATGCTTCAAGATATATGGAGGCTTGGAGTGTTTGCACAAAATAATCTCTTGCATGCACTTGCTCGAATACCATGTTAGTGTTTGAGCAAAAAAGAAACATTCTTGAAATTAAAACTTTAATCCACAATTACATTGCAGATAGATCTCATAAAAAAATCATACACAGTCATTCAATCCATAAGAAGGTAGTGAATGGTTGCATGCTTTTGTGCACCGGTAAGACTGTTAACATTGTGAACATTATTTTACCTTCAACGTTGCGCCCTTACTGACTTAGTGCCAAGTTTTCACCACATAATTTCCTCCCACACAGAATCTATGCACTCTCCATTAATTCGTTGTTGTTAACTACCTCTAACTGAGTTGTTAACTGATTGAACTGAACTGAACTGAATGTAATTAAATAGAACTGAACATAAACGAATGTAACTGAAGGTAACTGAATAGAATTGAATGTAACTAGTGCTTCTCCATCAGTGTTATCTTCAACAACCACTTTGCATAAATTAAGGAGTTGACTCTTTAATTAACTAAAACTTGTTTATCATAACTAAGACTCAATTGATGTCTTATTAATTCGATTTCACTTGGAGGCATACATAGGCAATTCGAATTCTCTCTATATCTCTGTCCTCATCTTTATTTAATTAATTATGCATGGTCCATATTTATTTAATTAATTAATCATCTATATCATATAATACTCATAAGAATTGTTTTGAACCTATGATCATCTGTATTACCCAGGTCGTATAGTCATATGCTAAAGTAAATCAATCTAGGGGTATCTAATCCCTAAAGGAGACTTGTAGCACATGTTGACCATGACTAGCCATAAATCACATAGTATATCCTCGAGACTTAATACAACATAAGTCGTGTGGTCTTGATATAGCACAAGACCCTGAAATTAATACAACATAAGTTCTGTACTTTATACAACGCAAGTCTCTAGCCTTAATACAACATAAGGTCATGATCTTAATACAACATAAGATCCTAGTTAAAAAATATCTCCTTAATGGACATGATACAACACAAGGTCCTATATTAATACAACATAAGCTCTTTAACTTAATACAACATAAGTTCCATGGAGAAGATCTGAACCTAATACAACATAGATTCCATAATTGATACAACACAAGTCTCATGTGAATGACTTCTGAAGTTGTACTCTCAACATCATTTTCACCACATAAACATAAGCATTCCATCATCATGATCATTGTCACCATCTAATAAACATAAAACACATCACCATTAACATAAACATCGAGATCAATATAAGCATGAAAAATGCAGTGTGTGTGTGTGTGTGTGTGTGTGTGTGTGTGTGTGTGTGTGTGTGTGTGTGTGTGTGTGTGTGTGTGTGTGTGTGTGTGTGNTATAATATATCTCTAGTCCAATAATTGCTATGACATATATGATCCACCTCCATTAGAGGCATCATCACTATCTCTCAGACCAAATCCAAAGGCATCGCCACCTCCACCGCTAGAGCTAGAGGCAATATTAGCACCTCTTCCAGTAGAGCTAGAGGCATCAAAGACTCAAACAATAGATTCAAAGGGATGAGTAATTCTACCGTGAAAACATGGAGCTCGAAGAGAAGCATGAATAGGTCCATCGAACTGAATCATATAGCCTTGAATGAACATATTTATAGTAAAGCCATCTAGAACAGGATGTGGTGGATAGTTAGGTCGATCAGTAAGATTGACAAGTCGATCAAGTAGGAGTACAAGAGATGATGAAGTAGGATCTGCAGGTCGATTGACTAGGAGTAGAGGATATGTTGGAGTTGATGGAGGTGGAGAAGAAGGACATGGAGGAGGAGGAGGAGGAGGAGATTTCGAAGTTGGAGGAGGAGGAGAAGGTGGATGAGATGTCGAAGGTGGAGGAGGAGGAGTAGGTGGATGAGATGTCGAGGTGGAGGAGGAGCACAATATTTGGAGGATGTGTCACCAGTTGAAGCAACTAATGGAGAAGGAAACGCTCTAGAAGGTCAAGAATCTCCACCCTCATCTGACAGTGAACTGCCATGAGGGATAACATCTAAAGGATTGCAAGCACCAAAAGTGTGTTGCATCAAGATCCTCATATTAGGAGGAATCATTCTCATAATCTCTACAAGGTTAGGGTCCCTCATAATGTACCTCACCCGTATAGGTTGAACCCCTTGATCTACCAAAAACCTAGCCATCCTATATACGACGTCTTGTTGGAGCCTATTATCTATCTTGCACCGAAGGCCAGGTCTAGCTAAGTGGGACACCTCAGGATAATCATCTAGATCCATATCCTCCTCATCCTTAACAAGAGGAGGAAACGCATTGCCATCAAATGTCTTGATATCTATAAAATATATAGTACACAATAATAATTAGACAACTTCACTACACATGAATTTAATATAACAATTTAAAATATACTTAATTTGCATTAAGTATAAAGAGAATAAAATGCAACTATATTAATTTAAATATAATGTTAAATTTTCCTCTATCATTTGGTGGCTCATCCTGGGTGAAGAAGATGTTGGGACACCCTCTCCAATCCAATCCTATGTATGGATATGCAACCATATCTAATCGAGGCTTATCCTCGTCGCCAAGAATCTAGAGCACCTCTGTGGTGATCCTCGCTAGAAAATCCGGTTGCCCCCTATTGGGCATCATCTTCCCCCCATATGCACATACACACATACGTCATCAACCTAGAGGGCGTTAGCCAAAAGATGGCCTGGTGGCCAAAAATATCTAAAAAAATAGACAAACAACTTTGAACCAAAAAGGAACTTTTCCCTCCTAGCAATAGACACACGACATCGACTAAGATCATAACAAAATTGCATAAAAATAGCATACCACCTAACGCATCCAGGTTCCTGCACTAAAGAATAAACATAATATAATAGAAGACAACTAATGCACTGCCCATCACTGGTGTGATGCACGATGGTTGTCACTAACAAAGAGAAGAAACTCACATCCTCTCTACCAAAAGCAACAATGTAAAGTTTCCCACCACTGACTTGAAACTGAGCAGGGTTGACGATGTTGGGATCAACATATCTTTGAATGTAGACTAGTTGAGTCGCTACTTCAGCTCCAACTAGGACCTCAGAGAATTGAGGAAAGTCATCACTTCTCCTATAGAACCCAGTGATAAAATATATGTCCTCCTTAATGGGTCAGAATGACTGATTGGGACCAACTCAAAACACCTTCCTATGATGATCTCGACGTCTGATCAACTAGGTGAGGAATGTATTGTTGCCCTCAAGTGATGTTGCTTCCTCATATAACTTGAGGAGGCTAACAACTCTCAAAATGTGTCTCATTTGAGGAGTAATGGGATGAGGGTATAAATCTCTTTCCCTCTCCTTGGCCTCCCACTCTCTACAGAAGTTGTACTAATCAATTTGTGCTTTGTGTTGTTGCCTAGCCTCGTGGCACTCACATATTCGTTTCACATATAACATCAATCAATCTCATAAGAATACATATAAAAGCATTATATGAGAATTATATCTACTAAAATCAAATATTAAAAATTTTCAAAAAAATGACAAACAATCTGCAAATATAACATTAACACACCACTTACGATGCACTTTAATCAGTTAAGCATCGTCAATGGTGCACTCCAATAAAACAACACAATGTGAATATTTCTATAAATTACAAATTTTATTAGCAAGTCGGTGCGTCAGAATATAAATGCATCAAGTGTTTCCAAAAGTTCTTTCACGGTGTGCCTACTGCACATTAGAACAACAAACATCGGTGCACTAGCATGCACTACAAGCATCGTTTAATTCTGAGTTTTAATATATAGTAAAAATAATAATTTTTGGGAGGTGATGTGTCTATATCAAGTAAAATCCCTAAAAACGATGCGCATACCTGAATGGGATGCATCACAGTTGATTTAAATTTATTAACACTAAATAATGAGTTCACATTGCGCTTAATTCACGTTAGAGCACTGAATATTTGTGCACTAACATGCACTAGGAGCACCATTCAATTCCTAGTTTTTATGGTATGAGAAATTTTAAAGTGTATGAGTCGATGCATTATAAACAAGTCAATGCACCATAAACAGTACGCTTACCTGACCAAGAAGAAATGTTGTTTATTTCAATTTATGGTTGGTGGGAAATGTGTCAACAATGCGCCTACTAAATGTCATAGCACCAAACACTAGTGCGATGACTTCACTAAGAGCACCATTGGATTATGATTGCTAAAGGTCTATAAAGTTTAAATTGCCTAAGATGGTGATTTTATATCACGTCAACGCACCGCCAATGGTGTGCTGACATGAACTAAAAGCACCGTATAATTTTATTTTCATTTTTCTTTGTTAATGGTCATCGGTGCATTCTATACATGTAAGGGCATCAATAGACTGGTGTGCTTAAGTTTATGGAACACACCGAGCATTAGCTTATAATTTTTAAAATAAAAATTATATTTTGGCAATGCGCTACGAAATTATAGCACACAGGTTATGTGGTGTGCTCGATCCATCTGGCTTGCCCCGGTAGCAGTGTTCCATGTAACAATTTATAGAGTGCACTGATTTCCAGTGCGAGTGGAATGGCTCGAACGGAACACCGTTTTTTTTAATGAAAATAATCACAAATAATAGCTCAATTTCAAAAATTAATTTGCTAAAATTTTAAATTATCAAGTAACAATTATTTTACATGTTGAACCTCATGTCAGGGAGGCATCCTGGCTATGAATGGAGAATTTGAATTTTTTCCCACCATTTGGCAAAATTCAAACTCAAGTTAGAAGCCAAAAGAATGAGCAATGTGTTAGCAGCCAATATGGAATGAGCACAGGTGGTAGGCCATCCAATCAGTGATGTACGACACCGGTGCAGATGGCTAAAATGCACTGTAGAGGGGTAAAAATGAGTTTGACGGTGCATTAATTCTTAATATAAAACCCTATTTTGGAGCACCCAGTAGTCGAGTGCACCAGCGTGGTTAAATATAACCGCATTGTCATTAGGTTTTTAAATAAATTTAACATTTTTAAATTTTTTTTAATGAAATACAAATCGATGCGTTATGTTATATTACATGCACCGATGCATTTTTAATTCAATTGCACATCGTCGTTAGGGTTTTAAATAAAATGTCAGGAGTTTTCGAATAAAAAAATAAAATGATTTTTTTTTAATAATACATAACTTGGTTTGTTTGTTTCTATTAGATGCACCAAGACGTGATTTATTAGGTAACTCACTCGAGCGTGGTTTTTTATATAATGCATGATAATTCTTTTATTTTTTTAATATAATATAGTATGGTGTGTTTGTTGAAATGTCACTCTGCGATGCATTTTTTATTCTAAAATGCACTACATTTTTGGCAGCATCCCTATTCGCCTTTGTTTAGGGTATTCTACAATGAATCACCCTTGGGGTCACCCTGATGCCTTGTTTTCCCAAAAACATCTACCAGTCACCCCCACTCTGGTCGTCTCCCGTTGTAGTCATAATTCCTAGTATCTCAATTGTGCCCCCCCCCCCCC